>OLMO02000238.1:14489797-14538921 GCA_900291935.2 Cassiopea xamachana | reverse complement strand
ATATATATATATATATATATATATATATATATATATATATATATATATATATATATATATATATATATATACACACATACAAGTTAAGGTAGTTATGGATAGTCTTCTATGCAACTACATTGGTAGCTAAAGACACTTTCCAAGACAGCATCTACAAAAATTCTATCTGCTCTCAAATTGCCCAGAGCGAACAAGAGTAATAGCTATAACAGTGCAACCTATCCTAGCGAAAGAGGAAAAATGCCAATTCACATACCTCCAAAAAGCAGTCCTTTTCATTCTGTCCACTTTCTTGCACCTTCCCCTTGTGTCCCCCTATCAACATGAGTTTTGATTGCAAATCTATAATTTCATTCAACCTATAAATCTTAACTTTCTTTTCAGAGCTGCATGCATCTGACAAGTCTTCTTGAATGTTGGTTGGTCCTTCCTTCTTCTCAGCGACATACAGGCACAAAGAATTTTCCAAAGTGATTGCCGATTCTTGCAAGTTATTGGGCTCTGAGGCTCCAATTTTGTACAAACCTCGTCTATTTGCTGCTTTTGCATCCATCATAGTTGAAATTTCAACAGATCCAATTGATTTCCGTTCATTTTTGAACCATTCAAGAAACCGGTTACAGTCATTCTAACGAAAAATTAACAGATCAGACTAACTTCATCACATTGAACTATAGGAATGGTTCTAAGTTTTCTACTCATACAGAGTTACTCATGAATATCTATCAAAGAAAATAAACAACTGGTCACTTGTGATACTAGAAAATTGGTCACTTGTGATAATGATATATGAAACAACACCAAGAGCATCAATTCAATACTTACAAGTTTATTGGAGAGTTTTTGATCTTTGACAACCTTATCAAACATTGTTTTGCAACAGTCAATTAATTCGACAGGCCCTGATTTCACACCTAAGTTGATTATTGGCTCAAATTCTAGAAAGACTGTGTGCAAACAAGATACTCTGTCAGCCTCATAATCACTTTCTCGAGGAGAAGCGCTAAGTAGGTCCAAAAATGTCTTCACCTCTTTAAAGCCTAAAATGAAATTTATGGAATCATTAGTACGATTGGTGGTAGTATACAGTAGATAATGGCTTCATCAAGCAGCATAGAAATGGGTGAATGTGCTGTTCCCCATTAGAGAAATTAAGGAACCTTGGTGCAAACGACAATGAAAACTTGTCAATGAAACATCAAGTCAACAATTTCTGCGAAAAAGGATTCTACCAATTGTCTAGACTAAGGCAAAATAGGAAATACTTCAACCATAACACCTTTGAATGTTTCATGTAGGGCTTTGTGACATCACATATCTATTATGGAAATGCAATCTATTTGGACGGCATGATTATACAATTAACAAACTGCTAAGGTTGCAACATGTAGCGGCTACAGTGTCTGCCAAACGTACTTGGAACGTCGATACGGTTCTAAGAATGTCCTATCTCCATCCTATTTTCCTGGCATTAGCGAGAAAGCAAACCACCTTCAACGACTTATACAATGCTTAATCGATAGCCACGACCCATACCTATTTGGCAAGGCATCACTTCCCTGAAACGTACTAAACATATACGATTCAAAATGCATTGTTTTATGAGAGAAAGGGTAGGAAATTTTGTAGTTTTTCTAGAGCATAATTCACTGAAAATGTTCCAAGACTTTTGGCAGGGATAGTCTGGATGTTTTTACAGACTGATTGATAGAAATGCACAGTATTGCATAAGCATCAGTAATCAAGGGCGCTAATTCCATTTTCATAAACAAAATTTCAGTTTTTAGCATCTTGCTGTGATGGTACCAGGGTGCTGCATCGATCCCTTTATCTGCTAACTTCAGTGAGAATCATGATATAATTGCTTCTTGTATATAGTTTAGAAACTAATAAAGTCATCCTACATCTTGAAAAACCAGTTATTTATAATGATATACAATAATGATAGTACTTCATATCAACCTATCTAACTGTTTTTCATACGACACCCGCATAAAGTATTGGAGACTTTAGACTATACAAAAAATCCAAAGTAACCCCTAAAATAACAGCCAGTTTAAATAAAGTAGCACAGATGAGAATGATGCTAAAAATAAATGTATTTGTGCCCCTAAGAATATTTGTTTAGATACCAAGAAGGTCCAATTTCTAAAAAAATGAATTATACGTAGCTTCAGTTCTAAGCCTTAATGGAAATGTATTGTAGGCGACGACAACATTATAGAAGAAAACTCTGTTTTACTCTATAGTTGAACTTTAGGAACCTTCAAAACTATACTGCTGGTTTGAGTTATTTGTTTTAAAAGATCCGTTGAAAGTAGTATTCCAATATTGGCAAGTGTCCACTTAGGCATTTTGACACTGTTGTGTACGTCTTGAAGGATTACACTGATTATTGGTATGTCTTTGTCTGTCAGTAAACAAACATTGCAGTCACATTTTTGTTTTCAAACTACATATAATTGAATATATTTTACGATACAATCATACACCTCTCTAATGCTAGGTAGTGTATAATTGGCTATTTGCCATTTCTGCGTGTCAAAAACAAAAAAACAATGTTAACTATAACAGAAGGGTAAAAACAACAACTGCTACTACTAATACTTCTAAAATTTGAGCATATACGAAAAACAAAAACAAAAAAAAGAAATAGTGATAATAAGCAGTGACTAGAATTCCAATAATGCGGGGTTGGTCAAGGGCTTGTTTCTGAGACAGAATTTGTAATAGCTACATCTTATCGATATACTGATGATTTACCCAGAAGTCCAAGAGTACTCATCGAGAGATTGATAAATTTAATGTTAGAAAATGTAGGAGTGAGTTCAGGTATGAGAGAGTGGTACTTCGCTTTCTTTCGATCGCTATTAATTTGAAGATTGGATTCAAATCCAACAGTCAACACAAGAATATAGATAGAAGTATCAGTAACTAGTACAAGATCTGGTCTAAGAGAATCCCCGGTAATAATGCTTGGCGATAGAAATGAAGGTAGGTCAGCATATAGAGAGCACTTAGACAATGATGTAAGAGTTTTTGCAAGATAGAGAAGGACAGATTTGTGGCGCCAGGTATATCTACCCTATTCCAGATAGGTTGTACATCTAGAGACGACATGCTGAAGCGTTTCAGTTTTAAGGAAGAAGGAGCATGCAGATGACTGAGGAATAGCCCATTTACTGAGATTCTTCCTGGTTGCAAGGGTGTTGTTCAAATATTTGATACAATAGTTTAAGAAATTTTTTAGAGATATAAAAATATAACAATGTTAAAGATATAATAATAATGAGGATTTTAGATAGAGTTGATGATAGAGTTTCTGGGGGAACAGTATGTAATACTTGGGAATGAACACTTGGTAGATATTCAACATCGCTAAGTTAGTGATAAGCGGTCTTGTTGTTTTTAATAGTCGTATACGGGTAGAGACGTTTCTCCACACTCTTCTCAAGTGTTATTTCATGTTGAGTGATGGATCGTGTTGAACTCAAAAGTATTTGTAGTTATGGGTAGCGTTGGATGGGCTCCGATCTGTACGCTACAGTGCTTCGGTATTCTGATTGGATTAAACGTTCTTTAGTACCAAACATGATCTCAATTCTGCTTTCTTTTAAATATAAAACTCTTTGATTTTCCCGCAACAAACTTGATAGTGTAGAACACTCTTGAGAGATCCTGGTCTCTTTCCTTTTGATCCTTTTGATTTTAGAAAAGGACAGTACCATTTGCATACATTAACATTTTACAGTGCTTTAGTAAGGATGACACTTCGTTGAAGCGTTGAAGAAAGAGTAGTGTCCACAGAATAGAGCTTTGAGGGACACGACAGGAAATTTTTTCGGATATTGACAATAATCACTAATAATTTACTTTCATTTTTCTGCCAAAGAGGTACTCAGTGAGCTATGACTTTTCATTACCGAAAATCTGTATTCTGGGAGGTTATCAAACTTGAATAGTGGCTTCCTGTATTAAATGTTTTGCTAAGATCAATACTTAGAGCGCCTGCGAGAATTCCGTAATCCACTGCATTATTTACCTCAAAAACAAAATGCAAAGCTGCTGTTTCTGTATTGCACCTTTTAAAACAAAAAATTTCTGCGTTGAGAGAAGATTGTTTGATTTTTGATGGTGTATGAGTTGGCTAAAGACACATCATTACAAGATCTTGCAAGTCGTAGGTAACACCGACATTTTTCTATAGTTATTGCATTTTAACGTTATGCTCTCTTTTCACACTGGTGTGACTATGGCAGCTTTAAGTGCTTCAGAAGTATGGGCAGACTTCACAGAAAGATTGATAATATGGGCAATCGGTGGTGCAAGCTCTTGTCCACAGTCCCTTAATTTGCCACTTGGGATTTCAGCAATGCCCTCCGATTTCATTCTTTCAAGCTTTTTCAGGTGTTTATCACTTCCAGTACGGACGCATGCGAAAATTCAAAGATGCAGTTTGAGTTCAATTTCTTTTTGAATCGTTAAAGTCAAATAACTTCTTTAGGATCTAAACAGAACCCATTAAGCTTTAACGATAATGTTCACAAGAAATCACAGAATCCGTTTGCTATCTGCAGTATATCCCAAGTGTTGATTTCATGCATATCATGTTGTTCTTTGCTTTGCTAGGACTTAAGTTCTTGACACATTTCCAAATTTTTACTGTTTTATTTTTCTAGACTTTATGATTTAGAATGTCACAAAAGTTCATTTTTCATTTAACACTCTCGTTTAGCAATGGGCATTGATTTCCTTTAATAGTCTTTATTCAAAAAGGACGTGTAATTCCTTCCTATTTATGATAATGCTTCTTGTTTGTAAATTCAATGCATTAGTTGGATTTTTGCTCGTAAAATGTCGAGCCAAGAATATACTCAACGTGTTTTTAATATTTTCCTTTTTTTATTTTTTGTAGCTACTAGAGCAGTTGATATTTATGCTTACACAGGGTTAATGCCCAATACATGAATCACAATTGCCTGATTTCTCCCTTACTAGTAGTCACAAGCATCTACTTTTTCCGTGACTCCATGTCTCACATTTGCAATAAGAGGTTAAGAAAATGGAGCATAATAGATAGGTAATTCTCATAAAATTACGATTTCACAAAGCAAAGTGGAAAACTTTGCATTTACTGACAAACAAGAGGGCAACGACTAAGGAAATATCCATGCAAAGAATTAATAAAAACAATATGCTGCTTAAATAATTTGTTTTGCCTAAATTTTCCATGTCTTTTATCAAAATCATAGAACATTACCTGAATATTAAAGATTTTCCATAACTTTCAATAAGAATGGCCTATTTTCCACGCTTTCCAGGTGTTCCAGGTTCAGTATGAACCCTGTTACATTTCATCCTTATTGTATCGATCATGTCAAGATCACTAACATTTGTTGTTATCACAACAATATGAATAAAATTCTCTGGAGAGTGAGTTAGCAGCACATCTACAACTGTAGAAGTGTTTTTCAGTTACTCTTGGTGCCTTTATAGTTAGCTGTTTAAAACCATTTATACTTAAGAGGGTTCTAATGTCCTGATGGCCTCATATGCTTGAAGTATTAAAATTAGTGTCACCTATAGTTACAATAGTCGACATGATGTTTAATATCTTCCTAAAATGTTGATTTCTAGAACTTTACTACAGCACGAAAAATTGGCAACATTCTTTTCACATACTGTAAGCTTTTTTCGTCTGACGCTCGACAGAGTATGAAAAGTTCGGATAATGAGCGTTGAGAGTCGGAAAAATAACTCTTTTAAGTATGTCAGATGAATTTTGCCGCCTTTTCGTGCTGTAGTAAAGCTCTGTAGTACCAACAGACTATTTACCTATTTCTTGAACTATTTGGTTATGCCTGTTAGTAATATGAAGTAGCCGCTTCCTATCATGGTAGAATATACTTTAACTTTTCATTAAAGTTTTCTATGGATACGTATTGCTGCATAGCAACTGTTCTTTTTGTACTTGTTATGAGGTTTTTCAACATCACAGGCATTCACTGTAGCATCTGCTTGGGCTTTCACTACGCAATGATTGAAGTAGTTCTGCTAATCTAGACTTATAGGTACGGTTGTTTAAGCTGTAGGTTGAGCTGTCAAAAAACAAAATGTTCTGCAAGGAGGCATTGCAAGTAATCAAAGTTTCATAAATGAACCAGACATGTGTTCTCTTATCTGTAATCGCATACACAAACATATTTTTTATAAAATACGATGAGGGAACAGCATGGGCATATAAATTATTGAATAAAAAGTTAGAGGGCGACAGGAAGTAACCATAATGGCGAACAACTGATGATACTTGTACGTTAATATAAGAGAAGATAGATAGTAAGAAAATTCCAAAAGAAGGAAATTAATGCCGTATACCACTGATTGTCAACCACCTTGCTGCAGAACACTAGTGTGCTATGAGAGATCTTCATGTGTGCCAGGAGACATGATCCAGCATCACTTTCTAACAATTATCATTTATCAATAATTTTCTGTCCATAATGTCATTGTCGAATGTCCGTAGGACAGGCAAACTAACTTAATCACGCCCATATACAATGGAGTGCAGGGCGGGACTGCCTCCGCAATAATTTGCCAAAGTTGTATACAGGAGAGCTCAAAACTGAAATTTTGATTCATTTCTGAATTGACTTCTACCCATTCTAGATATATGGCATACAGAAATACATGTTTATTTGTGCATTAACACACAAAACCTTATCTCAGTCAATACGTGTGAATAAAGTTATTTCGAGTAAATCAAAAGACATGTGTACTGTTGGACCTCACCACAAACATTTCTAAGAAAATTCAATTTTGATTTTCCACAAAACTGTGACGTGATAGACAAATTCCGAGTACAAACACGGAGTCAGTATGATAAATTACGTAACATCTATATCTGAGCGAAGAAACTAAAAGAACGCTGAAAAATGTCGCCTAGTGTTTTTGTTTCATTGCTCTATTTTGTCTACCTTACGGTTTATTAGAGATTCTTTCAATGATGTTCTGACAAAAGTGTTTTGAATTGTCAGGGTGTCAGTATATTATAGTAATCAGGAACTTCTGTTATTTGTGAGTGAATATTCAAGCCTCATCATTTCGAGATCGTTATATTCTAGATCCTCTCTCATTATATATTGAATTCCATCCTTTATGTATACCCCAATGTCTCCTCCCGATTTTCTGTGGATGTTACATTCCAAACTGTAACCCTCCATAGACAAAAATGTCTTACTGAAAGATGATATGTGGACTTTACTGCTAAACTAAATGCCTGCTATCGATTCTTGCTTTTCGGGTAATCATCCAATATATTGGCGAAATATAGAAATGACCTTTGTCCTCAAAAATTCTTAAAGGTCATAATACGTTTGTACTGCTACTGGACAAGACTCAATATATCTACATATTAACAGCAGCAATTATCTAATACTTTTGGATGAATACTTATTTCTTTCTCCACTATCGACCTTGCAATTGCTTATCTTCAATCTTTATATTCACAACAGCAGTTCAAATTCTTTGCTGAATCCTCACCATGTTTGACGCTGAGCATCAATGCATCATTGTCTGGAGAACTTGTGTATGCAATGTCCTCCTCTCTATCCTTGCAGTTGCCAATGCCAATTGCTGGGTTGTTCAACGAGCACTTCAAGCTAGTGACTTGTTTTTCTGAGTTAGTGTTTTGTGGAAGCATCCATCACATTTATCTTTGCACTAAAGGAATCACTCTTCTAGATCCTTCACTATTAATTACATATCTTTTTCAGCAATTTATCAACAAGTGTTCGCTAAAATGTTGAGAATGTTTGCTTAGAATCGAGCTTTCGTGTTTTCTTCCTTAGTTATTCATCTTAATGAATTCTGTAGAAATAACGATGAGAGTTTGGAAAACTATTCAAACAACCTAGACACAGACAACTCCAAGCTAACGCAACTGTCAAAAGCTGTAGTGGTTGAAAATTGCATTCAAATAATAACTTGACGCTTTGATGCACAACTAAGAATCAAGCCCCCTTTGGCTGACTTTGATTACGAGGCTTATGTGATTCGTAATTTTTATATATGTCTGATGCGAACGTTTTTCGAGAGAACATTTACAATTTTTCTAATGCTATCCTTGAATTTATCTTCGATTCTCACTGCTCACAAGAGCAACCATTTGGTAGCAGATTTTAGCTATTCTCAACCGATCAAAGAGTTCTCTCACTCAACGTCTGTTTGGACCAAAACATATATGGTATTGATGAGTTACGTTCCAGCCAAAAATACAGTGGGGTGTGGATGTGTCACATGTTGGAACATTCAAGATTGATTTTAGGAGTTGTATACTATTTGTTTGATGGAATTTTGGAGCTATGATGGAACAGCTACAGCTGTCAATTGAGGCTTTGTTGTATGAGCAATCAATAGAGAAGCTGAAAGAAGTTTGCCGTCAGTTGAAAATCACTACAGAAGAAGACCTTACTAAAAGTACTACGAAGGTCAAAGGAGTTTCTATTAGAACCAAAGAAATTTTGCAGGGACAATCAGGATCTGAAGTATTTGCTCGAGAGTTTTGATACCGAAACTTTTCCGTTATAATGCATGTCATTTCAACATCATGCTGTAGTTCTCCTATAACTTTTCTTCAGCATATCATGAACTCAAATCAAATTTTGATCTTTTAAAAATGATAAGGTGCATGATATCAGACAACTAATTGTAGATTAGCACTCAGGGCTCCTGATGGAAAAACGACAAGACCAAAGAGGCCTTTTTGACTTCTGATGCTCAACACATTATCCTCTAGGAGCAGTTAGATTGCAGCATTAACAACAAAATTAATAATAAACTTTCCAAAGCATATAATGCAAAATATTGAAGAACATAAGAAGTATAAATTCAGCACACCATTTGATGAGATAATAAGTGCGAATGAGCCTATCAACATTAATAACTTTAAAGAATCCAGTATTGAAGATTCTTGACTAGTTGGAAAGTCTAGCATTACTTTCTTATGTTATGATTGTAAGCCTACTCACATTTTCCTACCATATTCTCAACCTTCTAATTATTATTATCATATATCATTTGTCATCTTTATGCCACCCACAATAAACATACTACATGAATCATTCACCATCTTACATCAACCTCACTCTCACATTAAGACATTCATTCTTGTGTATTGGATGCCCTTGATAATAGGCTGTTTTTATGACATCCACATTTCTCAATTGAAGTTTGATTTTCTCGACTCAATCTGCTGATATCAAAGTATTACATCTTATATGCCACATTCATATAATGTTGGCAATGAGAAAACGTTGAACTACGACTATAGTTGACTATCGACATTCCTCACAAAAGACAAAAACTCTACTCAATATGCTGCATTGCTCATAATTTAAAACTTATTGGCTATCAAAGTAGCAAGAACGAAAAACAACTTCTACCTTCAAAATCTGTACGAAGCCAGTTTATGATGTTCATGCACTGTAGAAGACCTTCGATGAAAGTCTCCAATTCGTCTGTTACATGATCAAGAGCTTTAGCAGCCCTGAAATGTTCATCTGTTACAGATTGTAAAGTGGCTTGCTTCATGTTGAAATTGATCTGAAAAAGTATTATCATCAATTTATTGTAACTTGCTATGTTTGTACTTTACAAGAAGCTGAATTGCCATTGAGATCTAGAACTGTGAATTAGGTTGAATATTAAAAGCTTTCTCTATCCATCACAAGAGGTACGCAATACCTCTTGTAATGGCTACAACAGTTTCTATTTCGGTCAACCAACTATAATTCGGAAAAGGTTTACCCGAATATTGATTCATTCTGGACAGACTTACTAATTGCTATGAATGTCTTATTAAAATTCATTAGCTTAAATATCGTTTTTCAAATCTCTTAATAATGATACATTCATAAATCCCACTACATATCTGGGCCCACACAGTACAGGTAAATCTAGTCTACTAGCCATGTTCCGGTTCAATGATCCTAAAAAATGTTTCATATAGCACAGCTGTCTTCTTTACTGTGCGACCCAATCATACACTTACATTATACTAAATTACTGGATACAAATCCTGCTGCCGGTAAAAGGGTAAGCGTCTACAGAAGTCTCTCTGAAATCTCTACACACTTGAAATAATAATCATCTGATATATACAGTACTAAAACCAAGGTTTGTTAAATTGCCACGAAAAATTTTGCACTACTACGATTATAAGAAATTGTTTGAGGAAGGATTTCTGAATGACCTACAAATGGGCTTGCGGCAGATGCTATCTGCAAAACACTATGCTTTAGAGGCAGTCCTCACAGAGGAAATGAGGAAGTAGGCTCCACTTAATCAAAGGATCATCGGGGGAAACAACAAAAAACACTTCAATCACAGGCTAAAAAACCACTATGCTTAAAGCAACACTCAAGAAAACAGTGCATAAGTCAGGCAAAGTTGAAGATTTTGACGACGACAAAAATATCAAAACCGCGTAGGTAAGATAATTATGCACAATTTAATATATATAGCTCGATAGAGCCCAAATCCGTAGATGTTGATATAAAATTTTGGAAGACGGTAAGCCCATGTTTTCAAATAGAACCAAATAGGACACAAAATCATTTAATTTAAGAAGGATTTATCTCATCGGATGGTTGCAATGATTGCTTAATGCTTTCACTCGCATTTCAAAACTATTATGGATTCCCTTTATATACAGAGGTATATATTTGTATGTTGAATATTATCATTCATTAATTCTAAATATATTCGTCAACGGCTTGAACTACCAGTCAGTGTCAACATATGGTAATAGCCTTGTTCTTCCTTATACTAAATTTGCTCAATGCCAGGTAGTTTTTGGACATGCCCTAAAATCATCTCCAAACAGTGCCATAAATTCTCCTTCGTCTCGTACCACATCTGGTTGGAATAGACAATATGGTCAATAATCTGTTGATACTACAGAACTTTACCACAGCACGAAACAGCGGCAACATTCTTTTGACATACTTAAAAGGTTTTTTCGTCCGACACTCGTTAGAGTATGAAAACCTCGGATAGTGATCTAAAGGTTAGCCGAAATTTATATCCAGATGCAGTTAATGCGTTAGGATGCGTCTAATTGGCCCCAAGTGTGACCAATTAGGTGAATTCTTCACAACACCGCAAAAACCGGGTGTCTACATTTAGTATGAGGACGATGCTTTTGTTTTGGTAGAGAAAAAGGGCATTGTATCTCTTACAAGCATTTACAGGAAACCAACGTTTACTGGGCAATACATCCGTTGGAATTCTTTTAGTCCACAGACAAGAAATATTAGCCTTACTAACACTTTAGTTCACATGGCACTTATGATTTGCTCTAAAACTAAGTTAGGCCCAAAAATCGATAAAGTAAAACAACTGCTTATCGAAAACGGATACCCAGAAGTTGTTCTACTTTCTTGCATGAAACAAAACTTAGCCAACTTTGCAGCAGAAACACCACTTGGTCCAGAGAAGTGCCCTGTATACCTAAAATTGCCTCTGATCGGTAATGTTTCATAAAGTTTGAAAATCAAATCGGTAAAGCCATTGCATCTGGTTACTATGCTGTGAAGCCCCGTGAGTTCTACAACACTAGAGTTATACTACCATCTGCTAAAAAAATTGCGTTCCTACCACACAAAATAGTTGTGCAGTGTATGAATTGTCGTGTTGATGTGAAGCTCGGTACGTAGGACGCACTACGCAGAGACTAGCAGACAGAATAAAACAGCATGTCCTCACGAGCATCAGGAAGAACATTTATAACGCAAGAGAGCAGCTACGTCGGTTATGTAAAAACAACAAGTGTAAAATTAATTGTGAGTTGGCCATAGGACAAAACCTTATTCTAAATCTAGAATGTGCCAAAACATGTACAGACGACAATTTTCAGATCATTGGGCAAGCAAGATCGTCTTTTCATTTACGTTTTTTGAGATCTGTTCACATCAAGATGCAAAACCCAGTCTTGTGTAGAAGAATAGAGTTTGTTTTCGCATTGGGACTCTTCAAGTAAAAAATGTGAATAGGTCCTAATTAGTCACACTTGGGTCCAATTAGACGCATACTAACATATTAACCGCATCTGTCAAAAGCATGTTGCCACTTTTTCTTGTTGTGACAATATGGTCAGTATCCTAATATTAAAAATTTCCTACGGCCGTTCAAAATTATAATGCAGAAAGTATTTGTGATGGCCTGAAGTCGCAAGGCTTTAACAATTCATCTATACTCCTTTATGGTAGCAAGCAAGCACGCAGTCTTTGGACTAAGGTTCATTACAATAAGCATAAGCACTTCTTCAACTTCATCATAAAGTATATGAAGAATACCCACACAACCAAGTATGAAATATGTGCAAATGGTCTCTCTTCACTACATCTGTAGCTGTATCCTAAATTATGCGAATAAAAAACCAGCTTGGTGGATGGGTGTATTTTACTGACTTATTGAGCTTAGTCAAATGTCCAATGCGACATTGAACGTCACAAACTAAGATATTGAATAACGAACTATGACTAAACTAACTCAACGTGTGTAAGACGAAAACAACAATATTCTTTTACATAATACCAAATATAAACGAAGATACTACGATGAACTTACATAATAGTGCCGCGAGTCAGATTGAATATAGCGAAAGCGAAGTATTGGCCAAAGGCGAGGTTAATACCAAAGCAAATCTTATAACTAAGAACAAATGTTTCCTCATGTCTCTACCTTGCACATGAGCGATCTTTAGCACAGAGGTAACACGTCAATCGGAACGGAGCGTCTACTTTGCATGACATTGAACACAAAACAAAACTAAATAACACAAACATTCACATTCGGTATCACAATACAATACGATACTGCAGATTCAACATCTACATGCTCTTTCTCCTTTCAGTCTGAGGAGTCTCCTGTTGCAATTTCTAGCTTCTAGATGGCAGATATACCTGGGGTTACACTTCTACTTTGCTACAAATTGCCAAAACCCTCTCATCTATAGCAAACAACTCATTAGATGGAAACCTTCCTATTATTACGTCTCCATCTGTGATAACCGGCCATTCCCTACGCCTAGACCTTATCTTGGTGCTTAAAAACACTTCTGTCTACGTTATGGAACTCGCTGTTGGCTTTGACTCAAATATGAAGGTAAATAGGTACCGTAATGCAACACAATACCACACTCTTATTGCTAACCTCCAGATATCGTACTCGTTTGTTCACCTCTAGGAATATATGGAACGTCTACTGAATCCTTTCTGTCAACGATTGCAGACTTACAATCTGTTGAGAAAACTACGAAAAATACCTTGCTGAAATCAGTGAAGATTGCTGTGCAATTTCAATTTCATTTCAAAGTTTCCTCCATAACATACATTACAGAATAGAAAATATTCATACAATATTTAAAAACGAGTAAAGTGAACCTAGAAGGGTGTTAAGAGCATGATTAAAAACTAACCTAAACATGCCACGGTAAACTATTCAAAGCTCTCGCACCCCTAAACGAGAAACATTTCTGTCCATTTAATGTTTTCCATTGGTATCTTCAGAGTCATTGTTTCTAAGGTTATAGGATGAAGACAGTGAGTTTTTTGTGAAGAGGTCGATCAAATATTGAGATGCTAAATTGATGACAGATTTGAATGCTATAGTTTTAATTTCTTGATTGATAAGATTATCAATTGTTTTCAAACCCAACTTCCTTATTAGGGGCATGTTTGGAGCATTATAGCTAGTGTTAGTTACGATGCGAGCTGATCGATTTTGTAGCTTTTGCAGTCTGCAAATTTCAGTTTTCCCACAACACCCCCAAACTAAGCAACAATATCGGATATGAGGTTCTATGATGCTTGTGTATATGGTCTTCAAGGTATCAAATTAGAATAATTGTTTGGAATAGCTCAAGATCCCTAATGCTCTAGAGACTTTCGTCGTTATCAATTGGATTTTTTCAGTTGAGAGTATGATCTACATAGATGCCTAGATATTTTATATGAGGGGTAGCTTCAATGTCCCTCCCTCTGATTTCCAATGCTAGCTTTTCACCACTTTCCACAAAATGTTTCTGCTTCTGATTTAAGGCAATCAGTAGTGATTTGGCTTTCACAACACTCAGGGAAAGCTTCTTCTCCTGTAGCTAATAATCTAGGCGTTGGAGGCCCACGCTCACAGCTCCGTTGAACGCTTTTGAGTATTTTGATCTAGAGCATAGGCTGGTATAATCAGCGTACATAGAAACTGAGGATGTAGATAATGCATGAGGCAAATCATTGATGTATAATATAAACAAAAGTGGTCCTAGACATGAACCTTGGAGCAATCCAGTCTCAATAGTCTCAAATTTTGGAATCTACCTAATTAACTCTGCAAAATTGCCTCCTATTGTTGAGGTATGGTTTAATCGAAGACAGTTAACAATTTTTTACGCCGTAGTGCTCTAATTTCTGGCATAAAATGTTATGATCGACTATATCAAATGCTTTCTTGAGGTCTACAAACACAAGTCCAGTTATGTCTCCATTAATGCATCATACCAATATTCACAGTTTTTTAGTAGACAAGTTGCAGTAGAAGGTAGGGCTCTCAATCCAGACTGGTTGGCAGAAAGGAAGGAATTTTCTTCAAGGTATTGTAAAGCTGTTTATAAACAAGCTTCTCAAATATTCTTGTAAGTTCTAGTAGAACCGACATAGGACAATAGTTGGATTAATCAGTCTTGTCACCATCTTTTAATATTGGTTTTATTCTAGTGATTTTCCACATATCAGGAAACACGCTAGTTTCAATTGACGTTTTAAAGAAAACAGCGAGGGAATTTTTAATACATAAAATAGCTTGTTTCATGAAGTAACTGGAGAGGTGATCAAGCCCAAAGCTTTCTGATGCCTTTACGTTGCTAACTACCTCTCTGATTTCTTCTATGTTGATTGTTCTAAAGCAAAATATATGGCTTCTATGACTAATATCAACGTGTCCACTTAGAAGAGGGTATGGGACTACTTCAATATCTTTGGCAAGATCTTTACCTATCGACAAGAAGAAGTATTCCATTGGATTAACAACACATTTTTTATTTACAATATTCACACCAGAATCCTTAATGCTGTCTTTCCTGGTAGATTTAGTTTGCTTCCTATGGCATAAATGATTGTCTTCCATGTCCTCTTCATGTGTCCCATAGAATACAAAATTTTCCCTTCAATAAGTTGCTTGTTCAATTTAGTATTTAATGAATTTACTTCGTTGCGCGCTTGCCGGTATGTAGTCATGATGATATGCGATTTACTTTTAATAGCTTAATTTTAAAGCTTGTCTCATTGTTTCAGAAGAGTCTTTACAGTACTATTAAGCCATCGGTTATATTTATCGGATACTCTGAGTTCTCTCATTGGTGCATGTTTTTCAACAAAAAAATTAAATCTTTTAGTGCATTCTTCAACTAAGATATCTAAATTATCAGATTCAGGCAAAATATAGCACCACTGTATTGATAAAACATCTGCTAGGAAGTAATCCTCCGTGAACCTTTTCATGTTTCTAGGTTTTAAGACTTTTTGACCACGCTGGATTGCACTATTCACCTTTCTAACACAATAAAACATGTAGTGATCGCCTGCATAGATTTTATGAAAGCTTAGTTTAAGAATATTTTGAGGGTGGGTAGTTTCCACGTGATCAATTATTGTAGAGGTGTTCATGGTTACTCTCGTGGGTTCGTCAATCACTTGTTTGAATCAAGGAAGGAGGGCACCCTTTCAAGCTTAGCAAACAAGTCACCTGAACTACTAGGTGGTCTGCACCAAGCAGTGATAATGACAGGTCTGCATTTCATTGGTTCTAACTCCAAGCAGACCAATTCCACATCATTCATTGGTACATCCTGTCTCTCTTTAAATTTTATAGCATATACGCTTACTATACGATGCACTTACTATACCTTTTGCCGGAGAAACAATTGTCGGAAACACCCTGGTTTACTAATCTTTAAAATGTGATCCTCATGACATTGAGTTAACTATTAATGTTACAAGTTTTCTTTTTGGGGGATTGATGTATTTTGATTTAGGCTTTGTGTGGTATATATGTTAATATGATTTCTTCCCTTCTTTGTTCTTTTTCTTTCATTTCTTGAATATAATGAAGACTCACTCATTATGCACTGCCTTTAAATAGTGAGGTGTATTATTGTATACTTCCATACCATCACATACCTTCCCATGTACAGTCCCTGACCTCCAGTTTATATTCGGATTTCATAACTTCCATGATCACAGAAGAATTTCAAACCCCTAATATTTCTGTTCGCAGAGGTGTCCTCCAGGGAGACTGCCTGAGCCCTCCTCTTTTTAATATATGCTTCAATACGTTTATTCAGCTTATCAAAGCTGAGAAATACCAACATCTTGGTTTCTCTGTCCATGATGGAAGTGATCACACGTTTCAGCAAGTGCATTGGTTTCAGTTTGCTGATGATGCGGCTGTTATTAGTAGCAATGGAAAAGAAAGCCAACTCCTACTTAATTGTTTTACAAGGTGATGCCACTTGGCAAACTTTGCCACAAGGGTTTTTAACTATATCACTTTTGGTTTTAAGATATATTCAACAAGATTTATTCAGTTTCAACCACAACCTTTAGTTGATGAGCAACTTGTTGCAACTGTCAAAATGGTGAGTCGCTTAAATACCTTGGCTGCTACATCAATTTCGACCTGTATACTAAACTGCACAAGTCCAACTTACTTTCTTTCTTCTCCACTTTCAAGAAAGAAATCGATGATTTGCCTCTTCATCTCAAAAATAACCTATGACAGATATGTATTATTCAAAGTTTCATAGCATTTTACCGTTTCAGATCTACCCAACATTTAGTTCACATAAAATCTTTGCAATCTTGTATCCAGATATAGTCATAGAGGGCTCGACCTTCCTGTCAGTACAACATTGACAAGTCTAGCTCTACCTAACAATCAGTATGGTCTGAATCTCCAAATGCCGTCTGTCAAACTCACTAAGTGTCAAACAGTCTATTGTAATATTCTTTCATTTTCCCTTATGTCAATGTCCAAGCTCTCTGGAAAAATGCTAGTAACGGGCGGAGCATGCAATATGAAAATTATTGTAATACTAAAGAGGTACTGAAAGCAGTCAAATCAGGTAATAAAGAGTGCTTAATACACAACTTGTCACCACAAGGAGCCTTACCTTTATTTGATCACTCACTCAAACAATTAAAGGGAATCTGGTATGGAGTACAGAGTAATCTAAATGTAAACATCTTCAGCATTTCTATAAAATACCAAAATCATACACTAACTTCTAATCTATGACAGCTAATACAATCGTGTGGATGCCAATTTTGGCTTCTTTCTAAAATCTTACTTTATGTTGTAACGGGTTCCCAATTTAGTTTGAACAAGGTCGGTGCAATTGACAGCACAACTCTAGTCTAAATGTTCTTGCCACATCATTGACAGTACTAGATGGATCTCACTGTATCCTGACATTCCAGACTTCACTTCAGTCCCAATCATTAATGGTGGTGATTTACGTCCTGACCCACTTTTGAACGCTAAGGATACCTGTTTTTACATTTTGGAATTAACGATAGGCTTTGAAAACACCTATATAACAATGAGGAAAGAAAGCGCTTAAACTTTTCGAGGATAGTCTCAGATCTGAGAATTCAGTACAACTCTGTCACCTTTGTAAATCTCTCAATGAGCTCTCTTGGGATCTATGCTAACACATGTCCTCCATTTCTTAAAATATGTGACTCCCTCTCTATTGATAGCAAGCACAGTCACATTCTCATTTCTAGACTATCCACAATTTCAATTCGAGTAACCTACTACATCTTTTGCTGCAGATCCAAACTATGGAAAGGCATGGATCTACTTTGCTTATGATATTTTGTTTCTTCTTGTTTTGTCTTGCATAAAACACACTTTATCACCATGTTTCCATGAAGTGTAACTCAGACGAGGAAATTACAAATTACCTTGTAATTGTCAAGTACTGAGGTCTGGGACTCAATCATTTGTAGGGGATTGTACCCAAATATCAATATATTCTGTTAGTGACTAACAGCTTTTCCAATATGATAAGTATCTCGTTTTCTGCTTACTACAATGTATGCTTCATTGATATGAATCTAGTTGTTTGGATATAATCAAGTTCTGTATATATTTACCAACTTGCCTACTCTCTGGAATACACATTTGGTGCTGTGACCAGGATCCGTGCATTGTGGATTTCGCTCGTCATTCGATATATTCATTCATTTGAGTATGCCGCCAAAACAGAGTAGCTCGTTGGAGAAGTTAAAACAGTGTAGGAGACACGTACGACGCACGGTGATGAAGACATATAATGAAGTCATTGGAATATTAGTGTAACCATTATGTACTGCCAAAGAGATTTCCCAACTGCCATTTACAAACGAAGAACTTGACGCCCAATTCAAGGATTGTAGAGACTTGGACAAAGACATCCGATGATGGCGATGGACGAAATAAAAGATGAATGAGAACTAGATGCCTTATTCGACGAAGTTGAGGAAGTAAAGTCCGCAAACAGAGGTAAGCTCCGTAAAATTCAGTTTTACATATCCGAATATGATACAAAAACGCCAAGCCCGCTATCGTTTCCAGTATTCCAACACCTTCACCTAGGTCTACCCTATGCTCGCCATTACCTGACCTACAACTGCCGACCTTTGATGGACAACTAACCGAATGGAATAGTAGTGTAGTGTCGTTTGGCTACACTTCCAAGTCCATTGATTCAATCAAGATCCGGAAGTCTTCATCACAACGGTTGATGGTGTTATATCCTCCTTCCAGCTTGGTGTATGGGCAATGCAGTACAAGGTGGTCTGTGTAGTGTGGTGAGGCATTACACTTGGGGCATGTTGGTGTGTCTTTGAGTCCCCATCTGTGCATGTTATCAGCTGTGCGTGCTACTCTGCATCTTAGACGGTTGGCAGCTTTCCAGTATTTTCTTCTTTGCTTATGAAGGCCAGGTAATTGTGCACATGGGTCATCAACAAGTTCTCCCCCTTTTGGTTTTTTGTTATTCCACTCTTCCCTCCACTTTTCTTGGGTATTGTAGTTTAATTTTTTGGACAGATAGAATGGTGATCTTGATGTTAGCCTTGAGGTTGATGGGGTCTCTTTGTAATTTTTTTGCAGGGGTGTCATTTCTTCTGCCTTTGTTCTTTCGATCCATTTTTGATTCATTTCTTCTCTTCTTAGGAGTGGTGATGCTATTGCACTCATTGCTGCTAGCCATTGCACTGGTGTAGGCTTGAGGCATCCTGTGACAATGCGCATAGAGTCCCTAAGTTTCACGTCAGCAAGGTTAGTGTGGGCACTTCTAGTCCATACAGGTGCACAATATTCTGCAGCACTATAGCACAGGGCCAAGGATGATGTGCGAAGTAGGGTCTGTGATGCTCCCCAAGTGGTACCAGCTAGTTTTCTTAGTATGCAATTTCTTTTACCAATCTTTCTAGAAACTCCCTCAAGGTGTCTTTTGTATTTTAGTTGTCTATCAAGGGTCACCCCAAGATACTTTGGGTTTTCTTCTGTTGGCAATGTTGCTCCATCAATATTTATCTTTAGCTTTCTATGGACGTCTCTATTGTTGAGATGGAATACTGTAGAGACAGATTTTGTGGTATTCATTCGGAGGTACCAGCTGTCGAAGGACTTTTTCATTGCTGATAAGTCTTCACTCAATGTTCTTTCTAGTTCTTCCCATGATACAGACTGGTGAGTCAAAGCCCATTCATCAGCATACCCTAGTTTCATTGAGGTTGTATCAGGCATGTCATTAATATAGATATTGAAAAGTGCAGGAGCCAGAACTGATCCTTGTGGCACTCCATTCTTTATCCTTTTAGTTTTGCTGGTGGTTCCGCCAAGTACAGCATGGAATTTTCTAGGTCCTATCATTTGGTCAGGCAGTTTCAGGGTTTTCCTACATCGTATTGTTCTGGCTAGTTTCATCTTGAGACCATCCGTCCAAACTGTGTCATAGGCAGCCGAAAGGTCAATTAGTACCATGCATGTTTTTTCTTTACGCTCAAAACCTGCTTCTACATTAGAGGTGAGGGCAAGGATTTGTTCTGTAGTGCTCCTATTTTGTTGGAATCGGAAGTGAATGGAATGATTTTTGGGAAGGGTTTCAATCACAAGTTGGAACTCTACATGACCTACCCATGTCTTCCAAATGTACGTACCTTATTGGCCAGTTATGGGGTGAAGCACTGAAAACCGATCAAGAATTAATTCTCTCGAAACAATTTTAGAAAAGTTTGGCCAGCTCAGTCGTATCATCCAGGTTCATGTATGCAACATTTGAAAGCTTCCAAAGCCTTTCTAGTCACCACCCAGTTTAAGGCAATTCTATAATTTGCTAATGGGAGATTTACGTTCCTTAGACGTCCTCAGCATTGATATTTCAGTATGTGCCACTTTCATCATTCCCATCGTAGAGGAAAACTTGCCAGAAAAACTTAGGAGTTCTATTGGTGACTCTGGCCAGGGAGTTTACTTTGCCATAAATCCATTTACAAATGGCCTCACAGCCTACATTACAAGAGAAGAGCACATGCAAATAGGCATCCATCCAAACAGCCAGCATTCCCCATCACAATATGAACCGTACAACGCTCAGTTTACTAGCATGTTAAGCACGACTTTGCAAACGTGTACACGCTTCTTCCCACTGTACTTTACCCGCCAACGAGAAAGCAGCAGCAGTTATACATTTACCATTATGTTTGACTTGCTTAAATCCGGGCCATTATGTTGCAAATTGCACTGCAAAAAGGGCGCTGCACCAAATGCAGAAGCAAACACCACACCAGAATTCATGGCATCCTAATGCATCAAACGCTACGCCTCAATGTCAGACACCAATATCTTCAAAACCCCGTTTCATACTAACATTAATGCCTATATCGCTTCGCGTGACGCATCTAATGACCATCCGCTGCAGACGTTGGCACTACTTATGATTCATCTTAAACGCCAACCACGACATTAATTGCACCCCTGTTTTAGCCAAGTATGTGATTTCAATTCAATCCCACGCGTATTTACCTATTGATATGAAATAATCTAATGAGGTATCCAATGCTGCTCGTGCCAAGAACTTTGTTGAGTTTGTGGCTACTATTTCTTATTATAATGGCCAACAGAATTCGCTTAAGCCTAATGATGATGTAATCCTTCTTAAAACCGCAAAAGCTGTAGATGTTGTTATCGATAAGAAACTAATTGCCAATATATTTTTCAATGAAGGCTCTCAACGCAGCTACATACGTGACAGATTTTCTGAACACTCCGGCATAAAACCTGAATCATATGAACGTCTCTCCAATTCTGGTTTTGAAGGGGTCGTTACCAAACAAAGCAATTGTGTTTCTACAATTGGGCTTGAAACCCCATCTGGCATTGAGCTTCTTAAAGTTCTCGTTTCTGCTAAAATTCTGCAGCCTCTCAATCAATGTGGTTGTTTACATCTTAAGTCTGATCCTCGTGTTCAAGATTTGGAACTTGCAAGTGATTTTAATGACGCAAGTTGACATTCGAGATGGGCAATATTTCGCTCTGTTGCCATGGAAATCTGACCACCTCCCTTACCATCAAATCATGAGATCTGTAATAGCTGGCAATCTCAAGTAACCTCTAGATTAAATAAGTTAGGCCTTGTGGATCAAAATAACAAAGTGATGGAAGAACATTTATCTAAGGGGTATACAGAAGAGCAGTCTGATATAAAACAGCCCTGGCCCGAACAAGGATGCCACTACTTGCCACATTTCTTTCTGCTCAAAGATTCTGAAAGGACACCCCTAAACATAGTTTTCACCACCAATTCCGAGAAAGTCAGTCTAAGTGATTGCTTATACACAGGACCTTGTTTATTGACCAACCTCATAGAGTTGCTTCTTCAACTTGGTTTCCCCCAATACGCCTTCGTTCTGACAGACAGCAAGCTTTTCTGCACGTAAAATTACGAGAGGAAGATCGTCCATTCGTTTGTCTTCTTTGGTAAAAGGGTAATGACCGCAAAACAGAAATTTGTAACACGTACACTGCCATTGTATTTGGCCATACAAGTAGCCCTATGTCTTTAGGAGCTGTCCTATTAAATCTTCTGTTTTTGTCTTCGGCCTTTATCCAGCGCCAGCCAGGTCGGCCGCTTGACACCGCTTCCTCCACTTCGTTCGGTCCTCCCACTCATATTCCTTTGCTCCCACTTCCTTCATGTCTCTGCTGATCACATCCCTCAATCTCAGCTTCTGTCTACCTCTGCTTCTCCTTCCCGTTACTTTGGCCAACCAAACAGATTTCAAGTGTTCCTCTGGTCTTCTCCTCATTACGTGTCCATGCCACCTTAAGCTGTCCTATTAAATCAATAGGAGAAATTCAGTTCCCAAGTTGCTGTCGACATTTCCCAAAAACTCTACGTGGACAATCTTCTTTCCGGTGTTGAAAACAAGTCTGAAGCAATTTCTTATTTTCACGAAGCTTGTGCCCTTATGCATGAAGGCAATTTTTTTCTACGTCAGTGGTGCACAAAGTCTCCCTCTTTTCAAACGGAAGTCCGAGAACATAAGACCAGTACACAGTCTTCCACCGCTTCCATTTTGGGACTTTCTTGAGACACCCAAACGGACACAATTTTGTTCCCCATACAAGATTTCGGTTCAACGAACACCCAACTTACTAAATGCAAAGTTCTTAGCTTGGCAGGTAATTTATATGACCCTCTTGGCATGCTATCACTGGCTACTTATTGCTGAATTGTGGGAGGGAACATTTGGCGGGAATCAACCCCTACCTCCCAGTCTTACAACACAATGGCACACCATTGAAAAGGAACTAAAAACCGCTTCTCATCTCGAAATTCACCATTGGGTGCATTTTGATAAAGTTCAGATCGTTTCTCCTCATATTTTTACTGATGACAGCAAATCCGCATAAGGTGCACCTGCTTATCGTAATCAAGCCACACATAGTTTCCTTATTGGTTTAAAATCCAAGATAGTTTCACACAGCAAATGCCATCTTACGATACCCCAGTTAGGATTAAGTGCCATGTTCCTCAGATCGCAGTATTGTGAAACTTTGCTCGACATTAGTAAGCATAATTTTCATGACGTTTCCGTTCATCTTTGAACCGATTGCGAATTTGCATTGTTTTGGCTTGCTTCAAAACGCAAACTCAAGCATTTCATACAAAACAAATTTGACGCTATCAAACGTACATTTGCCTCCTCTTTCTGGGGGCATACCCCACCTCAGCATAACCCTGAAGATATCGTTTCCGGTGGTTGCTCCGTTGCTTTGCTTCACTCTTCTGCTTTGTGGCAGTCTGGACCTACGTGGCTTTGTTATTCGTCGTCTTGGCCTAAGTGGCCAAAATCTCATATCTCCTCAACAGTTGCCATCATCACTGCACCTGAGCAATTATTGCCTACACAAGAGAACAGCATTTCACTTTTATTGATGTGAACCGCTTCAATCCATATTCTTGTCTTCTGGCAGATTCCGTCTATGTTTATCGATTTTGCTATCGCAGAGGTATTACAGGGCCCCCAAGATATCTGAAATCGAGGCTGTTGAACACGCATACCTCAAATCTGAAAAATTGCTTCATTACCCGGGCATTATATCGCATTTTCAAGTAACAATGTTGGTAAACAATCTAGCGCCCCCCCCCACTTGTACACATATTAAATTTTGTCTCGTTGATGATGGCCTCATTCGTTCTACAGGCCATTTTATACACGAATCTTCACTCATCCTCCTCCCTCTTCGCTCCCATCTTACAAATCTCATCTTTCTTGATTGTCATCACCGTCAACGTCATGCTGGGGCTGGAGGGACTATTGTTGCTCTTCACAATCAGTTTTGGCTTCCATCAGCACGTGCAGAGACTTGTCGTCTTCTCGTCACAGGTGTTACATGCAAAAAAGTTACAGGTCTCCACTATGCCCTGCCAATGCCACCTGAGTTACCACAGTTTGGCTATGATACATCAACACACCCCTTCTCTAGGGTTGGTATTGATTTGGCTGGTCCTCTCACAATGAAAGGTCGCTCAGGAATGCACATTAAAGTTTAAATTTGTTTATTTACAGGTCTTACTACCTGCGCTGTCAATCTAGAAATCGATGAAGACCTCAGCACATCATCTTTTCTGCAAGCATTACATCATCAAAGTAGCTTATTTTCTACTCTATGCTTTATCCTATCGGACAATGCCCAAATGTTCACACCGGCAGTAAAGGACCTTCAGATTCTCTTATTTCATTTTGAATTGCCACTCATACAAACTACTTTAACGCAAAAGCATATTCGTTTCCTATATATAACTGCCAGTAGTCCACACTGGGGTGGTGTCTATGAAAGAATGATTGGATTGATGAAATCAATTCTGAAAAAAGTACTCGGTCACTCCCTCTTCATGCTCACAGACCATAGCACCTTAGCTAAGAAAATTCAAGTTGTATTGAATGATAATCCTCTTACGGCCATAAACCTAGATATACACGAGTTACAGCCTCTTACACCAAGTCATCCTCTTTTCAGTTTCGAAGTTATGCCTTTACCCTACCCATCTCTACAAACTCTAGGTTCGCAATGAACACAAGGCTGATTCAGCAGACGAAAATGTACGTTGCTTAGAGAACACTTGTACTACATGCAAAGCAGCACAGGTTGCTAGAGAGCTGATAATAGGACAACTAATCGAATTATAGCAGCAAGATTAGTATTTTTGAGGGCCCCGAGTATGTCAAGTACTGAAGTCTGGGACTCAATCACTTGTAGGGGAATGTACCCGAATATCAATATATTCTGTTAGTGACCCATAGCTTTAGTTAGTAGTCTTTTCCAATATGACAAATATCTCGTTTTCTGCTTACTACAATTTATGCTTCATTGATATGTAGCTAGTTGTTTGGATATAATCAAGTTCTGTATATATTTACCAACTTGCCTCCTCTCTGGACTACACAGTAATAGTGACATTTCTAATTATAGCTTAATTGAATGGCATATTATTGTTTTTATTTGAGCTATGAACACATGACATACATTGCACATGTCAACAGTTTTAACAACTTGTAAATGCTTGATTACATTTGGACATTGTAGGATTTGTAATCTTGATATGCTTGGATTTCAGAACTTTTGTGATTATGATTCGACTTTGCTTAATGAGGATTCTTCGTTATTTCTACCGTACGTTACTTTTGCGTACAGGACTTTGTATGGCTAGGCCGATATACTTGGAGATGTGCAAGCAGCTGGATAGGAACTATTAATTAGTTTTTGAGAACGCAGCTTCTTCCAGCAACTCTAGTAATAACTTTAAGCATATTTTCGTCACTGCTCCAATACGATGCTCATGTGGGAAATCGTGCAAAGCAGTAAGAGGGCTAAAATTGCTGCATTAGCGTTCATGTTGCGTCATTCACGACTTGCAGATAGAAACACTTGAAAGACTGGAGTATGAATTAGTACAGACCTTCGAAAGTGAACATAAAAGTGAATTGGAAATTACTGAGCTAGATCAAAATAATTTGGAGAATTGCGTCGTTAAACAGGGTTAAAAGCTTCTAATAACAATAATCATTCGGGGATTTCGGTTAGGCCAGTACACTGGTTTCAATTTGCTACTGATGCCGCAGTTATTACTGGGCAAGAGAGGGAAAACCAACTGCTTCTACATTGCTTTACTATCTGGTGTCAATGGGCAGGCATGATCATTAGATTAGGTAATTGTGTCCCTTTTGGGGTAAGAAGAGGATCAACAAAATCTGTGAAATTCCAACCAAGAACTTATTATAGAAAAGAACTAGTTCCTCCAGTCAACAGTGACAGATCTTTTCGGTATTTTGACAGGCATGTTCATTTCACTATGTCAAGCGAAAAATACAACTTGGAATTAGTTGAAGTTTTACAACTTTTAATGTCTGGTGATGATAAGTTGCTCATGCACCCCCAAAAAAATTTGCTTCTTTATCAAAGATATGTCTTTATCAAAATATTATGGACTTGGAAATGGCAAATGTCTCTAAGACATGGGTCAGTGAGAATCTGGAAAAACGGTTTCGAAATATATATACCAATGGCTTGAGCATCCTGTAAGTGCAACTCTTAGCAATATCTTTCTGTCCAAACAATAAAGTTCGATTTGACTATAGAGCTTCCTTCAACAAAGTTTCACACAGTGCCAAGTGGTTTTAAGGAATCTCTCAAATCTTCATAAAATCGAGAGGTAAGGTACACTAGCTCCAGCTGGAATGTACAATACGACAAATACCAAAACTCTAAAGGAGTGTTGAAAACCTTCTGAGTTAGCCATGAAGAGAGGCTTGCTTAAAAGGGTCCTTTCTTTTCATTTGTCAAGGATCAATCATTTCAAGATTAAAACTCTGTATACTCAAAGATGAAGAGTAAAATGTTTAAAAACATATTCAATTTTACTATTTAATATATAAATAACCCCCTCCCCACTCGAATTAATCTTTCTAAATGAGGTATAAGGTCAACAGCGTAGTGCTCTTTTTGTTTAAATCCTAAAAGTATTTTTCAAATTGTTTCAGACTTCAAGACCTACCTTGATCAAGGCCACTTTACATGGTGTCGTGACACCTTTCTTCTATTTATTGCCATTTCCTTGAAAGCAGTGCAAAGCTCTTTTCTGGTCTTCCTAGCTACCATACTCCATCTACTATTTCTGGAGACTCATTCAGACCTCATCTTCTCCTAATTTTACTGTCAAATTGTCTTAATGTTCTCGGAATGACTATCGGCTACAAGTCCAACCTTCACACTAACTCGATTAGAGAAGAGAAGGATTACTGGCAGTTGATATAGGAGCTGAGGTCTCACTGCAAGGATGTTCCTTTTGTTAGTCTATCAATTGGAGCTCTTCCTGTCATGAGATATTTTTAAAACTCTTTTTGTGGATATGATGAAGGAATTTATTTTCATGAAATTACGAGAAAGTTTATTGTACGAAGGATAATTAACATAACAATTCGAGCGATATACTACGTTTTCTGTAGTGGAAATAAAGACTGGTTAAATCCAGAACTTTTAACTTTTTAACAATTTAATTATAGCTTACATTAACTATGTTTTTTGGCAAGCAAACTGTAAACTGCTTATATGTACAGAGGTTTACATATGTATGTTACATATTATCATGAATGATAAGTTTAACAAAAACATTAACCCAAATCCACTGCAATCTCCATCCCTTTTACAAATCATGACACATCCATCTCCAAAAGCTTTTTGTTAAGCGCACAATACAAAATAAACCATCACTTCTTCCATCTTTCTCGCTTGATTGTTGCAATAAACACTTTTTAAGCTTATTCTTAGCAAAAGCACCTAACAGGAGTTTTCCTATTCCGTCTTGGATCCCTTCGTTTACTACCCCCGTGCATTTATTTAATTACAACCCGCATCTTATCTAAAATAACCTCAATTATTCAGCGTATGAAAACTTCTAGTTCTCTGTCTCCACTTGACAGAATTTCTATGATATTTTTAAGTTTCTATGATATTTTAAAGAGCTGCCAATATCTTCGTTCAATTTTAATGGAGCTGATTAAAAACAGTTGGTCTTCTGGTTGAATACCTTATGAATGGAATAAAGCTTGCATCATCTTGATCCATAAGAAATGGGACAACAACGATCCAGCTAGCCTCAGACCAATTACAATCCAGTCAGTTGGCCATAAAATTTTCACATCCTGCCTTTGTGGTGTTGCCTTTGACTTTCTCAAGATAAATGGTTTTGTTGAAAATAACATTCAAAAGGCTTTACTCGTATCTCGTACACTAGAACACACTGCCATGATGGGACATATCATAGAAAAAGCGGGAATTACACAGAGATCTTCAGTTATTACTTCGTGGATTTAAAAAATGCATTTGGGGAAGTGCATCAAACTTTGATTTCATCCGTTATCATCAACCATTATGTACCAGAAAGGACCACATCTTTTATCTCAGGTCTTTAAACAAATTTCAAAACATCTATTATCAAGGATCATTGCAGATCTCTGGCTATCCCTGTCTGCAAGGGATTCTTGCAAGGTGGTTGCCTAACCCCTATAATTTTCAACATGTGCTTCAACACTTTCATTCAGCTTATAACAGCAGAAATATTTAAATAACTGTACGTCGGACTTCCTAGACATACCGACAAACATCCAGTACGATGTTACTGCCAAACACTACAAAACAAGACAGATAACGACCATCGCAATCAGATCATCGTACCTCTTCTTCTGCAGATCAAACAAAGATTGGCCAAGTCCTAGATCATATTGAAACAGTAGTCAAATGGACACTATGAAATAGGTCATGCTGAATAGAATCCACTGAATACCCTAAAAATTTCAGATAAAATAAGAAACTGCAATGGTAATGGTCATTGAAATTGCAAATGTAGTTGTCTTTCAGCCTTTAAGCTCTTCTAAACTTCAATATAGTGAATGAGGAAGCTGCGAGGCCTTAAGAGAGAAAGAATAACTTCATGTAACACTTAAATCTGTCACGGATATGCAGAGAGTACACTGGACTGTGCCCAACTAATCACAATGCTCCATTTTAATCAATAAATTTCTCATTAAACTGCTAAAGTAATGGGATTGGACGCAGAATTTATCCTGCATCCAGTCTTGGTTAGTGATTGAGCAACAGTCGATAGTAGTAGTCCCACTTCCAAGTTGATAAAAGCAATCAATTCTGCTTTCGAAAAGGATGTGAAAGTGTTTATTCATTTTTCAGTAAACAGTCAATAATTCTATTCATGTGCCATTTTTCTGGTAATAGCAATTGTGAAGACAATTGAAAGGTAAGTTTTTCATTAGCCTAAGGCGCCTTAGGCCAAACTATGCACTGTATGAATTTTTCGCCTTGATTAGGAAGGGCACTATAATGTGTATTTTTGCTCGTGGTGAATGCTAATAGATTTCAAACAGTTCCCTCGACTTCTCACATTCATTGGTGTTTGAAATTTCGAAACATGTGTATACTGTTCAACTTATATTTTTCTCAAAGTCGTTTTCTAATACTTCCATTGTGAAGTGTGCTTCCTATTATCCGATAAAACAACCTTCAATACGGGATGCTTACTAAGTGATCTGTTTCGCCATATGTATCCTCAGGCTCAAGGAGCCACCCCCAGTCACACCAAGCAACAGCAAGTCACACCCACAAACTTCTAGAAAAATTATAATAGAATGCCTAGTCGATGAGGTCACGCTACGCCACTGATTGTGTGGTACCTTTGCAGTACTCGAAAACACTAGCAGAACTGAACTGACAGACTTTTCTGTAATACGTCAGACATAAATGTAATTGTGTTGTTTGTTTTGAAATCAGTCCCAAGTAAAGCTCTGTTATAAAGAAGTCGATAAAGGAATTCATGAACAAGACTCGTATTAAGAAATGAGTTCCCATCACTATTGCCGTATTTGAAGTAGAGCTTGCTATTCGTTCATTGCCTCTATATTTTGGTCTTATTGACCAGGGAAAAGCAGTCTGTATTTTATTATTTGCTTTTGATGAGGGTCGTTTGCTATAGTAATTGATATCTATACAATGAACTATTGATTTGTTTCCCCTGTACAATTCAGATTATTTTACACTCCCATGGATAGTGGAAAATGAAAAATCTATTATTTATGAGGATCCCACACATATTTGAGATCAGCCGGAATAATTCACCCATGAACTCAACACATTTGAAATCTGGTTCTTGACTTTCCAGCCCAAGGTTACACAAGTGCACTCATCAGTTTGAAAGGTTCCAAGTACAGTGTTTGGCTTCCCAGTTAAAGATAACTCGTCGAATACTGAGAGTTACCCTAAAAAAGCGAACTCATCAACTCAATAAGTTCCAAGTGCAGACTGTAATTTTCCAATTACAATCTCATTTTCCAAACACTGAGGTGTTCAAGCCCCCACGCACCCGATATTTGCAAATTATGGCCACTCTCATCATTTCTCTAAATGATTGGCATTGCAAAATCAGTTGTAAAGCTTTGACTGTAATAAATGATAGCATGAACATCGTCAAGAATTATTCGTAACTCTCTCTCTGTTGAGTTCCCAGAGGATTTGTCTTAATTTCTACCAAAGATATTGTAATGCACGAGCGGCACATGGTTAAGCCAAGCAGCCAGATCATGTCCAACTGTAGCTATTAAGTCTCCATAATCTGTTTATAGGGACCTTTGTTCGATTTACGTCAATAATGATAATATTATTCACCAAAATAGTCAATGCTTGATTCTAGGTAGGTAATTTTTCATAGGTAGATTAATAATTTGTTGGGTTATCAAATCAAAAAGTATTGCACATTCAAATTTGTTAGAATGTAGCAGCAGTTTGGTCTACAAAGCAATAATACTTGCTGAATTCGCCTTTGTGAATAGGATGTATCTGAACGAAATTGACTCTATTTGGCCAATTCTAGCTTTTATACAGCTGCCATCTGCTAATCAAATTCTAAAAAACAATAGTACGGTTCTTTTGCTTCAAAATAGGAAGAGCGGAGCACTTGATCTTGCCACAAGCGGGCGCTACGCATAGATTGTATAACAATAATATTGTTTCGAGATTCACAATGTGCACCAAGAACTGCTCAATGATCTCAAACAAAATCATTTATTTCAAGTCCGTAGCGATTTATGTATGACAGGTTGGATAACTAGTATATTTTTCACTACGAGTAGCTGCAAGCGCTTGGACTTGGTAAGCTGCGAGCTGTTAGAAGAACCAAAGTCAGCTGCGAGCTGCAAACTAAAAGTCACATTAATGGGATAGTTCTAAATTGTTTCTGCAGTAATAGTTAAAATTTTCATGTAATAGTTCAGCCCATGTTTATATTGATAGGATGTGGGGGGATTTCATGCCTCCTAAGAAAAATGTTTGTTGGTAATCTTTCTGTCATCTTATGGATATTATGAGGGCTTTTGCAGCTTATGGTCACAAACTGCAGCCTATATTGGATCATTTGATATGCCCAAAAAGGTATCTAGCATGCTTTGGAATCATCAGTAGTAGCTTATGAAGTTTTTATTGGCACACTCTACGACTTCAAAAAGGTTTCACAACTCATCGGCTGAGGTGAACTGATAGCCACTTTGCGCAGTGACACCATGGGTCTTTGAAGTGGCAACAAGCTTAAACATGCAGTGATTTCCCTATCTAAGGACAGAGACTTTACTGTTTCACAGCAAGAATCTTCAATTCCTATATATTTCTTCCTTTCCAACCAACATGAGAAATAAGAAATGGATCTATAAAAACTCATGCTCACCTCAGAGCCTTGCAAACCTTTCTTGCTCTCTTGAGACCCTTGTCGCGGTATAAGTGCTGTTTGCCATATTCATAGGTAATATAAAGGGCATGGTTATCAGCGAACTTGTTGGGCTCAGAGACCTCGAACTCCCTATCATCTTCCTCTTCCTGCTGGTTAAACTTTATAGTGTACCCGCCAAAAGGTATGCTTTACAAAGGCTCTTGTGTGATCACATGGAATTGAAGTGACTGTAATATATACCAAGGGGTGCATCACTCTTTGAAAAAGTGTACGATAAGAAAAAGCGTATCAGAGGGGCTTTCTATACAAGCAGGGGGAATAGAATACCACCGTACAAATGCAGCAGGAGATGTGCCGAAAATTTTCTGAGGTATAAGTACTGTTCAAATTTAATGTGAAAGGGGGAGCTCACTTTGCTATAAAGCAGCAAGTGAGTGCTAAGTTTCCAGTCAGGTACGTGTGGACTGGTCTTCAAAGAAACAGGACAGTAGTGAGGGCTGTTAGGCCAAAAAATACGTGGGTTGTGCAAATTAGGACAAAGTGTAATACTCGGCACATAGGCTTAATATCTGTTCTTGGTTAAAAATGTCAAGGGAGACACGCCCAGATACTTACGTGACTGTTGACATCAGTATTTTCTATATTGGAAAATATATTTATCAAAACCGAATAAGTTGTATATCTTTCGAATGGAAAGTTCCTGCTCTTTAAACTTTTATGTACAAACATAGGCATCAAGTGCGCCTATTCTTAGTTATTTACATTGCAAATCTCTATGATACTGTCTTAATAGTAGATTTGAAAGTCAAATGTTGTCAATTCCCTATTTTATCGCCAGTTTTATGAAAAATCCCTTTTTAACCTATTAAACATTTGAGTGAATTTTTGGCTTAGTTAACTTCTCTTTTATAACAATAGTAGTTTTCTTGCAGTTAGATTCAGTCACCTAACAAAAGTCTATTATAATATATCAGCAGCGAAGATTATCGATATGTAATATGTGCAACATCACATTATTCCCCTTTTCTTGTGGGTACAATCTAGTTTAAAGAAGCACACGTATCCGCAGGACTATTCTCAAAAATTAATTGCGTAATGGATTTCTCATGCAGCAATTTCAGATTTCCTCTACCCCAACAGATTTTGATCTACGTTTAAGGTTGATTTTGGAAATTATTTCTTAAATTATTGATACATCTGGAAAAATCAATGAAGAGAATAACCACAATGATTACAAGAATATCAGTGATTGAGGCATTGACTATTGACATTTTGTTGCTCGTGCATGCACCAATTGGTCAATGCTCACAGGCAATGATGGCTCCTTTGTTGCAGAATGGCTCATGTGAAATTTTTTCTCTTTGCAATAGATTCACTACAGTGCGGTGTGTATTGCAGAGATGCTATCAAAGTCGCATTTATTCTTCAACATTGACTGTATCCAAAAAAAGGGGTCTAATGAAGGGGAAGAAAGTTGATGATAATTCATGAAATTTCCTTTGAATAACTCATCCTTCGTACAATGTTCTCCCTTCAATAATCTTGCGCTTCATCGCAGAGTTTTTCTTTACCAAATAGAGACATGTTATGATACTGAAAATAATGTAAACCCAGTCTCTTCACTAGGACTAAGCATGAAGATTCATCGCATAATCAATCAAGAGTCTTATGGCAACAAACCCATTTCAAACAAAATGTTGGAAAGCCTTTGGATACAAATGGGAACAGAATCAAGGCTACTAAGATTATTATCAAGGACTAGTGCACATACTGGCATAATTTCCGTAAGGTCATACTCGGTAATTAGCTGGTGATTTTTTCCGTATCTTATAGCTGTGTTGGTTAATAAAAGTTAGGAAAGAATTAATTTCTGACATATGTTTTTCTGTGACATAGAGAGAGAGAGTCAATAACAGAAACTGCACAAATATAGGGCACAAATTTGTGGAGTTCCTGCTGTTTTATTTATCAGTAATATCCTTTTTCAGAGGTATTCGGCGTGCTCTTTTTGTCCACTTCTTGCACCGCCATCGTCATTATTTCCAGTTTTTTAATTTTCCAGAATGTTTCTTCTTTCTTTCAAATTTGCTTGAAAGTTCATATTGTACATGAGATCTTCTTATAAATCAGTTTTTTGATCATCAAGAACTTACACAAATGTTCAAATACATTAAGTTCCAATGGGATAAAAAGAGATTCCTAATTGTTACCTGAATCAGCAGGCTACGAATCTAACTGCAAGAAAACTATTATTGTGACGTCATCATCGAGACTTGAACTTGAAATCCAGATAATTTTAGTTAAGATAATTTTGAGCCTTTAGTTGTATCTAACTGTAAGAACTGCATCTAACTGCAAGAAACCTGCAATTGTAACGTCATCATCTAGACTTGAACTTGACATCCAGATAATTTTACTTAAGAACATTTTGGGCCTCTAGTTGTATACAAGAGTTTACAGAGTATAAACATTCCTTTCAAATGATTTACAAGTTATTGGGTTTTGACAAGCATAATTTTCCAAAACACAATATGCTGATGTCGGCAGTCCTATGACTTTCTGGAAGTGCCTCCCTTACAATTGTTATCGTAGGACCGATAGTCAGCTTATGTGACAAATTCCACACATTTCTCCATATTTGCGCAATGCTTAAGCTAACAGCCCTAACTACAATGAACTTAACCCCTGATGGAAATTATTGCAGTTGAAGAAGCATATGAATAAAGGACTATATTGAATGTATAATGAAGTTTTATGGGAAAGGGTAAATCCTGCATAAAAAGGAGGGGAGTGTTCCAACAACTATAATTTGATATCCAAATATTTCATTATTACCAGTATGAACTTACTGGACCCAACTCCCAGCCACCCCTGAGCAAAAGTACCGTTGACAAAATCTAACATAATCCAGCATGTAAGTAATCAAACCAAAAGTAGTCAGTTCCAATCGACTGAAATTATAGAAGATTGAATGTATTCCATCGAGATTCTTTTTCTTCCACTCAATAACAATTTTGTGCGCAACCTCAGAGGTACCCTCTAAGTTCCATAAAAGGTATAAATTATGCTATGAATTACCATTTAGCGCTGTTTTTGCTTCCGCAATCTATACAGTATGGCGTGATTTCAAATTAATGAAGAAAATTAGAATTAGCCTTCAAATGCAACACAAACAGCAAAATGGTGCATCTAAGGACTGGTACTTCTTCACTTTCTAAGCAACATTCTGCTCACAAGATATACGTATACGCAAGTTCTATTACCAAACAGATATAGTAGCAACTGTGGTATTACCTCATCCTGGAAAATAAAGTCTCCTTTCAACTTCAGCTTGCGCCCCAGCTTGATGATACTTTCTGACTTCTTTTTATTTGCTCTGAGGTTAAAGAAATCACAAACTTTTTCTGCAACAATTGAAATATCCTCTGCAGTGTACTTCAACAGGTCATTATCTTCCTTAGCTGAAATCTCCACAAGAATTTTCATCTCATTTAGAATATTCTGAGAAGTCCTATCAGCAGAAAATTCCTGGAAAACCTCATTCACCTTGCAAAGCTTTATTGATTGCTGTAACAGTTTATTTATAGCCAGAGCTACCTTTCGCACCACTGGTTGAAATAAAGAATCAATAATATCTCCACCAAATTCTACACTAACACTAGCTGCTTTTTTCTCCCACAATCTGCAAAAATATTTACTTTCAAATGCACTGCACAACCTACCCAGCTCATTCTGAAGAGTATCTGGCAGGCGATACACTAGATCTTTCAAATGCCCATTGTCTCTAGTACAAAGCTGGGATATTGGGTAATTGAGCCCATCTTGCTGCACAGTATATTGGATTTCTGCAAGACCATCTAAAAATGAATTTGAGATAAATGACAGATCAGATGTTTGAGTAACATATTTTCAAATTAAACACTTTAATAGTCAGCTCCAAAATGCTAAATAAAGTGTCATTTCCTTAGGTCCTGCTTCTAGAAACAGTATGGGAACATCAGTCAGTTTTGTCCAGTGGAGGAAACAATGAGAAAATTACATATTCTAAAGGTTGCACATCAGCTAGGGAAGCAACATACTTTGCAAGCGCATTGCGTGATACAATATCTTCTGATTATGTAATTCAAATTCATATGCTTGTTATTTCTCCCTATACTCAAAGGCATGCAGTATATTCGCATCTAACCATCAAAATCATCTGTCAACTGTTACACTCTTCTTAAGCAGGAGCAAGTAATTACTCATTCATATCAAGAAACAGTTCCCATACTATCAAGCCAGCTTATCTCATAAAACAAGTCTATTATGCACTATTTCAATACAAAACACTTTGACAGCAATTATTAAAAATTATTGGCACTATTTAGTGTAAATTTTTTCATCTTCATCAGAATCATCTAGCCCAATTGATAATGTAGGGTCATCTTCTAAATAAAATCTCCTTCTAGAACTTTCTAGACCAATAGGATGGACGGGCAATCCTTTGCATAGGCCATATCTAATGCGCATTATCTTATTCCGAAATTACCCTTGCATAAGGAACACAGTTAATTTTCCATTTTCCTGATATTTGGGCTTATTATAAGTTTTGCCTGACTAAGGGACTTAATTTAGAGAGGACCACTTATAGAGGTGTGTTTAATGGAGCCTATACGATATGCATGTACATACCTATATATGGTCCAGAGACTTTTGACTGTAGAGTATGTATTCTTTCTCTTTGATCGATGATGAAATTTTGCTCTTCATTCCTCTTCGCTAAAGCCTCTTCCAAAGTGCATTCTGTGATGTCTTCCATATAGTCAGGCAAGCTCCTAGCAACTGACGAGATTCCACAAAATGCCTCAAAGTTTGAATTGATAAGATGTAATTCCTTTTGTGTAATGTCTCCATTTATGAATTTAACTTCATATTCTTCGAAATATCCCATGGCTTGCAAGAAAGCCTGGAAATTCTTTTTTCCAGACTGTTTTAGTATTTTCGCTTTAAATTAAGGACAATAAAGAAGGTTAGTGACATTCCCGCATTGTCTATTTAGAATAACAACACTAACAATCAGATAATACAAATTACAGCTAATTTCATGAGTTATGGCCTAATTCACACCTCAGCCTAAAGATACAAAATGCCATTCGCTGTTGATTTCTCATCACAGGCAGCATTAGGTTACGAGAAAGTGGCATGATCGATAAGGCTCAAAAACCATAAAATCGTCTTTCACAAGACAGTCTATATTTAACTTATCCATCAAAGGCTCTATCGTAGAGCTTCGAGCCAGTCGTTTTTCCCCATAGTTTCAATCAGCTACTATACTTCAATGCACAAAAAAGAGTCCTATAATTGAAGCTGGCGCTAAAACTAGGTCAAAATGACAGCGCAATGACAATACTGATTCTTTTGCTATACGGAGAAATCTGGTTAAGATATTAAATTTTATCAAACATGTAAATCTACATTCAGTTACCGTAAAATTCTCATCTCTGAGAAACAGTTGTCACACAATAATGCGCATAGGACCATATGTCAATCAATCATTTAAATTTACTTTATCTAGGTAAGGGTTTAACATTGGGGAACCTTTAGCTGTGAGCATATAGTTCATATGATGCTTTTTATTGCTATATTACATTAGTTCTATGTGGTCTTAGTTAGTAGCTTTCGCTGATGAAGTTTTATTGTTTAGGTATATAATCAAATACTTTAACAAAAGTAGTAGCAATGCTTACAACAAGACAATACATAATGAACTTTATCATGTAAAATGAGGAAATGAATAGGATAAATCACCTACATAATATAAAACTTCATGAATGATGCATGCATAAGAGCCTCTAACATAAACAGCAATAACTAACTTTGAAAAGAACTGTAATATGATACACTCTGACCTTTAATTACTTTCAACAAGATATGTACTTCTGTAGACAAGAATTTAAGCATCAGCTTGGTAAAAACACTGACATTCCTGCCATTAAATTGGACATAGCTATCGCATCTGCCATAAATGAAGATGACCCTTAAAATTTTTATCTTTAAATTCTTTTCCTTGACTTGATCTACCTTATATATTTTATTTCAACAAATAAAACCTATTAATTTTGGGTGTCGTGTTAGCTGCTTTCTTAGCACAACAGGTTGCTTTTCAAGTAACAAAAGTACATTCAGACAAACTTACCAGCTAAGTCTATGAAGCTGACAGCTATTTGCCACTCCAATAGTCTTTTTACAACAGTCATCCTTGAAGGCAAGTCCTTGTTCACCACTGGGAGCACTTTTTTGAAAAGAAGCCAAAGCTTTGAACTATCGTGTTTTGACAAATATTTGAACAATAATGGATAATCCTATAAAGAAATTACATTTAATATACTACTCTCAACTTTTGTTCTATTTGTATGCATTGAAAATATTACTGCATATTTATACGAATATATCTAATATAGATTTCTTAGCATATAGTGATTGGTTCTCGGAGATTCCAATTATTAAAGTGATCTAGTCAAGCATTAGCAATTGTCACTATATATTAAGATACTATTACGAAAACTACTTCCGCGTTCCATTCCGAACGGTGTAGAATGCTATCGCCAATGGCATCAATAAATGTACGACGATAGGGGCCGCCAACATCTATCTTTAAGGACGACATCAGCGGCTACAGGAGTGTACCTGGAACCTGGTTGTGGGGCTTTCTTTTGTACCCTAGATTGCCACTAAAGTTGGAATTATTGGTGTGTAATTTTTTAGCTGAGAAAATCCACTTTTGGCCGTAATGTTCAATATATTGTTCTTATCTCACGTTGTGTCGGTCAAGGAGGTGTAGTGATTCCATTGTCGATCGCAGCGTTTCCTTTGTTCGCGTGTATTAGAACTCAGTCGCCATCACGAACTTTAAGCTACGGCCGGTGGAGTGTTCTTGCAAAGGGGGTATCTACACTCCTTCTATATTAACAGCATTTGCAAGTAAAATGTGCACGTTCTTTTGCTTTCACTTTGTGACTGCCCTGCAAACGATTGGAATAGCGAGAGATGAGTGAGCTTTCACTTTGTGAGTGCCAGTTAGGAGATCCTAGAGAATCCGAGAGAATTGATAGATTTCCTTCAAATAACAGCATTAGAAAGAAATATTAAAACACTGCTTTAGCATATCAGTTACAAATTCAAGTTATTTTCCTATCAATACAAACATTATGCCTCCTTGCAAACCAAACTTTCAAATGATCGTCGTAGGACTCATCGGTATCTTAAGGTAAAAATCAAGCGCGGTTAGAGCAAAGAACTATTAGGCTTAGTTATAAAAGCCTTATTTTCATGACACAGCAGAGTTACAACAGCATTACCAGAAACTTTGGAGGCCACCAAAGGGCAACATCGTGGATACGAGAACATGCTGGAACTGATACCAAAATGTGACTACGCACTGAAAATGTAACACACACATTATATATATATATATATATATATATATATATATATATATATATATATATATATATATATATATGTATATATATATATATATGTTACATTTTATATAAGCATGGAAAAACTGTTGCGTTCATGTTTAAACAGCAGAACAATTGAAGAGATAATAACTAGATGAGATATACATGACTTAGTCAACGAACAGTAGCAATGTCATTGGCAACCCATACTTTTGCATCGTCAGGAATACATCGCTAGGTAAGATGATTTCCATACATAGCGTTCAATATTTATTAGGTATGAAAGTACTGTACAATAAAACTTACAATAATATTGAGGCTGAGAATTGGTTAAAAATAATGCATGACTCAAGCATCATCAAGGTTTGAAACTTTTTTTGTATTTGAGATATAATACTGCTTTTAGACGAACTGTTGTACTATCAACGCACTGTTTCCTATTCTCTTCCACCATTGTTTTGCTTGATGATGAAGTAAGCACCAAGGACTGAATGTGTTCCCTTGATTTTTTGCAATATTTAACTTGTAGTAATTAAACTCTTTTTGTGGTAAAGATTTTGTGTCCTTAGGCTGCCACTCTTGGCGTTGTAAGAGCAAACTAGTTTTGGAGATAGTGCACAGCAAACGCGTGAGAATACCGAAGCAACAATTGCCAATGTAACCACGTCAACTCCAAGTAACTGCCACAATGTAACATGCTGCTGTGGCAAAGTTTGTAAAGGGTTTCGAGGATTGAAAATGCATCAACGGAACTGCCAAGCAATTAAAGATTTACAGGGTGGAACTATCGAAGTTATACAAGAAACTATGTCAGAACACAGTGATCATAATTTTGAATGTGAATTGGGTGCACAGTATGAATGCGAAATGCCAAGTATTAAAAAGAGGAATTAAACTACTAAAATCTGATGAGCAATGGTCAACTGCCAATTTGTTTTTTCTCAATGCTTTGCCGATTTCTGGAATAAATTTATCGAATTTAAATGAATCGATACAAATACTGAATGCCACTATTTGCAGTTATTTCGAAGAGAATTTTGGGTACTCAGATGAAGTCTATCATGAAGAACTTATTACAAACTACAAGGACATGCCTAAACGATCGTTAAAATCTAATTTGAAATTTTTAAAACAGAGCCAGGCCTCTCTACTTGATATCACATACGTTTCGTCCCTACTACGTAATAAACTACGAAACACAGCAGGTAAGCCTACCTCGGAAATTGACCATAATGGGCAAATAAAAAAGTACTTCTGGGGATATGTAAAAGCAAACCTAAGGCATTCCAGCTCCCTCTCGCTTTCCTTTGATATAGAAACTTGCAGAACTTTTTTCCAGGATTTCTTTCGCTCTAACAATTCTTCAAGATCTTTCACAATCCCAGACTGGATACCTTCTCTCTCTTCGCCTGTAGTTCCATACAATCTTTCTCCACCTTCCTATCACCAAATAACTAAAATCATTCGCAGAATGAAAGCTTCAGGTTCACCTTGTCCTCTTGACAAACTTTCTATAATTCCTTTTAAGCGATGCCCGTACCTTCGCTCTTATATCACTGAGGTAATTCGCCTGATATGGATTTCTGGCAATATCCATGACGAGTGGAAAAAGGCTACGGCCAATTTAATGGTGTAGGGTGAAGAATTATAGGTAAGCACTTCAAGGCCTGGCTAGAGAGAATCTCCTTTTACTGAAGGAAGACCAGTATATATTGAGTATCAGGACAAACAAGAAAGAGTATGCCTAGAAAAAGAAGCACATAGTTGTGACGCCAGGTGCAACTGCATTCTTCACGATAGATATATGTATATATGTATATATGTATATATGTATATATGTATATATATATATATATATATATATATATATATATATATATTTTATCGCATGGATCACCGAAGCAATTTTCCATAAAGAGTTGACAGGCTCCTGAGACATTATATAAACCGAATGGAGTACCCACCCTTTTGTAAAGCTCTCTAGAAGTTAAAAAAGCGGTCAAATGTTGAACTGTGTCGCTTATATACCCTTGTTATACCTTTCCCTGATGTGCTGCAGAAGTCCAGCGGTGTCCACCTAAACTGTCCAAGCTTTCCTAAATTTGCGGGATTGGGCAGCAGGCAGCTATAGTTTTCATGCTCAATGCTTGATAATTCACACATAATCACGATCTCTGATTATTTTTTGCTAATGCACAACACTGGTGAAGTTTAACAAGAATTTGATTTCCGGATAAGATTTCAATTTAATTATATGTATATGCATTCACATCTAAATACAGGGACCTAGGAACTGCTACACAATTTTTGCACTGGAGCTTTGCCCGTTAAATTAATTCCTTGCTCTAAATCTGGCACCGAACTAATAGTAATTTTCTTTACATGACATTTTCTACTTAGATATTTTTGTGCAGTTGAAAGATTTGATAGATCAGTTTAACTTATATGTTCAGGCAGAATTCCATCCACTGAACTATGATTTCTGTCCTTGGTGGGGGTAGCTTCCTTTGTGGCTTCCATTCTTTACTTCAAGAGCATATAAAATTCAGTTACTGATTGAATTAATTCACCTCCTCCAAGGAGAGAGCAGAGTGACAGCAAACTATCATGTTTTGCATTGCTTATAACTTCTACTTTAACTTAGCTGGATTTATCACAGAATTCTGCTCCATTGCTTTTTTGATGAAATCAATCAGAGGAGATAAGTTTTGCGATGAGATCATAGGAAAGCCGTTTGATAGATCAGGCTTATCACATTGAATCCTACAGGCGGCAAGTCTATGCTTTCTTTCATAACAAAAAAGTGACGATTATTGACTTGTTGTCTGTCACCAACGTAAATCACTGTTTGCAGGCACTTGGAGCTCCATTCGCAGCAGTAACGTTCAACTCATATTCAATCACTTCCGAGATGTTTTGCACATTTGTTTCTGGAGAGTTGTGCCTAAGAAAATGTTCTGGAACAATTGAAACATGGACCCCTGTGTCTCATAACATATCAGTTTCTTTGCATTTAAGATGGCAATTAACAATGCACCAATTTCCATCTAAATCTTATGCCTGCATAGGAGTTGTAGTGAACGTAAATGTTGTAGCCAAGGCCATTTTCTCATGCATTCAATTGTGACACAAACATTAAGCAAATCCAAACAGTCACCTATTCAACAGTAACTCATTATCCATTGCTTCGTATCTTAGCAACATTTTGTATATATGCGTGTAGCTTGTTTTGTGTAGTCAGTCAGAGAATCAGTTAGCAATCACTCTTCAACATAGTCTCCTTTCTATCTCCGTGTCCTCTGAACGTAAATTAAGACAAAAGTAAAATATCAACGAACCATCGAGGGGTAGTTAGAAGCAAGCAATAATAGGAAGAGCATAGTTTCCTACAGAGTCATATGGCTTGTAAAACGACTTGATGATTGGGTTATAGTCCTGTGAAATTGTATAGAGGGCATTGCATTGCATTGCATTGCATTGTATAGAGTCTTTATGTTCTCCGATAGTTTGACTAGGCCAGATTTGGTCGTAGTAATAAAGTACTTTGCATCTAAGACTTTGATGTTGCTGAGAGTATTCTTTGGTACAATAACTACAATGTTTGGTCTTGGCTTTTTCGCTCGGCTACTCCCCACCCCACTGATATAGCCACTGGAAGCTTTCCTGAAGTGAAGGTTGTGCTTCAAAATGGTTTATGTCTCCACATTTAAAGCAATGCTGGCAAGTACTTCCCCTCCCAGTTGATCGACAATTATGGGCAACCCAATTCACTGAGACTATAGCGTTGACACTGGCTTCTTCCTTACCCTCTATTTTTCTGAGAAAAATAAGGCAGAGGCAGAGGTTTTCCGACAAAATTTCCCTTTAACTCTGTTAGCTCCTAGTTTAGTTCCTTTGCTTCCGCAGAAAATGTTGATGGCGCTCTTGATTCTTGGTACTTTTCACGGTGGAGTCAGACTCTATGCATTCAGCAACTCGTACTGCAGCTCTTGGATGTACAGGGGCAGACAAAGATATATTATACGGGGAGAAATAGAATTTATGACTGCATGTGCCAAATCTTTCTCAGAGCAACCTTTAAATGATACGTATATCACTTTGTCATACAGCCCCTTCCTCCCAAATTTCGATTGAAACCATAAATTCAGCATGCAAGATTAATAGAGCAGACACTATAAAAGATGTTGCTGCTGCTGGCAGTTTGAAAACATTACCCTGGGATTGGTTGAGAGCACTACCGCTATCCAAAAATTTTGTCTGGACGTTCTCACTGAGGCGATGTTTTTCCTCTTCAAATTTCTTTGACAACAGCTTCAATTTCTTACTGCTGTTCAAGTTTCGAAGTGATAAGCTTCCAGTTTGGCATCTTCTGGGCTTTTTTCAAGAGCTGGAGCAGTGGAGTTAAAGAGCAAATGAAACATATTTTTTGTTTTCGAAAATCAAATTATAGGTAGTTTCTGTTAGCATTCTTGAGGTTTCCTTGTGATGGCACAAATTTTCACCTTACAAACGCACTTTTGAAATGAGTAGATGGAGAGGATTTGTGAGCCCAAAACAGCGCGGTCTGAATCGCATGACTTCTCGATTATGAAATCAGATTGTTTCCAAGGAAGCGAGCCAAACCAACATTCAGGGTCACGCAATCCAAACAAAAGTTAAAAGAGGTGGCCGATATTGTGTAGAAGGATGTCCAGGAAGCAAGCTGCACAAATACAAGCTATACTACTGGTATCAACATGCACCAGTCTCAATAAGATGAAGCAGTTCGGCAGAAATGGGTCAAGTTCGTTCAAGGAAATGGGCCTACATTCAAAAACCCAAGCAAGAACTCAAGCACTTTTTTCTTCGCGATTATCTTCAGGGCTTAAAAAAATGAAGGACAACAATTTTTCACATTACACGTCATGTGCCCTTTAAAGTATGCAGTATGCACTGGCATCTCACATATACATATCTACATTGACATCAACAGAGTCTGATTTTTCCTTCAACATCAATGATAATCTTTAAATACTTTTTAAATTCGGAAACTTTGGAATCCGTTCAACCAACGAGACGAACTCTAACTGGATGCTTTCAAGGTAAGGCATTTTCCCAAACAGAAACTACCTATGGTATAAGGGTCACATACAAAACAATGGAACATTACACTTAGCTGGGCATGCCTCTAGGCACACAAAAGGCTGGGGAAGCACATCGGCATTCTTATCGTGACGCACCGGTCACCATTTTGTAACTCCGGTCCTTTTTACTTTTGATACTCTTGTTCCTTGCTAATAGTATGTTTCATTGGGTTCAACATGCAGAGTCAACCATTACGTGAAAAATATTTAAATAATACGATACTTGCTATCGTCTTAGGGGGGTATATTAGAAGGCAATCCCTTAGACGTCTCAGTCCCACACTGCCAACCAGCTAGAACAGGAGGAGAGCTAAAGTACCTAATCGATTTGCAGCCATCACCTCACTTACTGTCTCAGTTTTTTTTTTAAACTTCATATAATTGAATATATTTTACGATACAATCATACACCTCTCTAATGTTAGGTAGTGTATAATTGGCTATTTGCCATTTCTACGAGTCAAAAAAAACATAGTTAATTATAACAAAAGGGTAAAAGCAACAACTTCTACTACTTATACCACTACAAATTTTGCATCTACGAAAAACAATAAAAAAATAATAATGATAATAAGCAGTGACTAAAATTCTGATAATGCGGGGTTGGTCCAGGGCTTGTTTCTGAGACAGAATATGTAATAGCTACATCTTATCGATATGTTCATGATCTTTTTAATTATGTATTTTGATGAGGGCTTGTCAAATTTGAGATCTTCCAAAAATGATAATGAGGAGTCGGATGATTTACCTAGAAATCCAAGAGTGCTCATCGAGAGATTGATAAAATTTAATGTTAGAACATGTAGGGATGAGGTCAGATCTGAGAGAGTGGTACTTCGCTTTCTTTCGATCGCTATTGATTTGAAGATTGGATTCAAATCCAGCAGTTAGCTCAAGAATATAAAGAGAAGTATCAGTAACCAGTACAAGATCTGGTCTAAGGGAATCCCCGGTAATAATGCTTGGCGATAGAAATGAAGGTAGGTCAGCATATAGAGAGCACTTAGACAATGATGTAAGAGTTTTTGCAAGATAGAGAAGGACAGATTTGTGGCGCCAGGTATATCTACCCTATTCCAGATAGTTTGTACATCTAGAGACGACATGCTGAAGCGTTTCAGTTTTAAGGCAGAAGGAGCATGCAGATGACTGAGAAATGGCCCATTTGCTGAGAATCTTCCTGGTTGCAAGGGTGTTGTTCAAATATTTGATAGAATAGTTAAAGATATTTTTGGCATGCTCTGTTGAACGGTGGACCATAGGCTGCGGTATTTAGAACTTTCATGCGTAAGAATAGAAGTAATAATGAATCCCTGTGACTTTAGCTCATGGGTTATACGCATCTTGTTATCCTTTTGTACAGCATTTAGGACCTGCTTTGTGTTCTGATTTTGATCATACTGAACATTGTATCCCAAGCTTGTCTGTGACCACAGGATATCAATGTCTGAGTTGGGAGATGATTTTAGAGCATTCCTAATAACTGTTTGGCATTGAGAATATTTAGTTGAAGGCAAGATCAAATTGATACCGTATTTAGCCTTTGGAAGTACAAGGGAACTAAGGGTGACACTGATAGGTACATCCAACCATTGGCGAACATAACTAGACAAAAGATTGTCCAAATTCTCAGCTACCCATGTTTTACCAAGATTAGCAATTGTAAAATGCCATGAAACTTTGGAGAGTACAAATCTATGATATAAAAGAAGTTTATTTTTAGGATGGCAAGGAAGAAGGTCAATTTTACTCATCAAACTAGAAAAAAGATCTAATACTTTAGACATGTGATCATGATTTTCCATAGAAAAGTTGAAATGTCTACTAGGGTATTTAAATGAATCACATTTGGCAATTGTAGGAAGTACATCGTGGTTTAGAATAAGTTTAGGAAGGTATTGAGCGGATGAAGTAGATGCCTTTTTTATTCCAAAATTAGAGCACTTGTCAACTCGAATTTTCATGTTTGCCCAAGTAAACCAACAAGAAATGTGATTCAGTAGTAGCTGATTTTCCTTCTCAAGACTAGTAATAACGGCAGCATCATCTGCGAACTGAAACCAGTGGACAGGAGAGAGAGATCCGATGGAGAAACCAAACTGGTTAAATTTTTGTGCAGAAATGTAGTTGATAAAAGTGTTAAAGCATAGATTGAAAGTCAATGGGCTTAAGCAATACCCTTGGAGAACGCCTCTACCTACAGAGATAGATGGAGTTTGAAAAGAGTTTGAAATGATGGATGTTTGGACATTTGAGTAAAGACTGCTGATAAGTATTTGTATGTGGTCTGGCATGTGATGATATTTCAACACCTCTGAAATCAGATTGTGATGGACTTCACCAAAAGCGTTCTTTATGTCAAGTAAAGTGATGACAACTGACCTCTGTTTAATCCTGGCATTGTTTATAACATTCGCCATTTGCGCTGTGTGCTCCAATGTACCACTAAGTTTAGGGAGAAATCCTTTCTGGAATTTATGCTCGATGAAACCATTAGTATTCAAGAATGCAAACATGGAATCACGTATACAGGAAGTAAATATTTTGAGAGGAACACTTTCAAGCGTGATGGGCCTAAAGTTAGCAGGTTCTGATGTAACACCCTTCTTGTGTAAGAGGACAGTGCATGCCTTTTTCCATAAACAAGGAATTTCACCAGATTGCCAAATGATGCAGAATAACTCTGTGATATAAGATCGAAGATAAGGACATCGCTTAAAAGGAATTATGGAGATTTTATCGATGGGGGAAGGGGAACCAGAGGCTTTCATTCTACGAATGACCTCTGTGATTTGATGATAAGAGGGTGGAGATGAATCGTATGGTTTCGAGGCGTCTGCGAGTGGAGGAATCCAGTCAGGAATTTTGAAACACTTTGAAGGGTTTATGGGACGAAAGACGTCTTGAAAATATCTAGTGCAAGCAGAGATATCAAAGGAGGGAGAAGACGAGGTACTGCTCTTAAAACATGATTTGGCATAGTCCCAAAACTTCTTTTCAATTTTTTTGTCATGGTCTATGGACACATTGTGCTGTTTAGAACAATCTCTTAATTTAGATCTCAAAAGCTTGGCAACAAACCTAATCTCAGTCTAGTCAGCATTGCATCTTTTTAGGTTCTTAAGCTGCGTTTTTAGCGAGGCATTTGTTAAGTCTTTGTATTTGTTATCGAAATGAGAGGCATCTGTAACCTCTAGGATACCACAAGTATCACGACAATAATTATAAATGATAGATGTCATAGCGGACAATGTATCGTTAATGTTTGATTTGTCTATTCCACAAACAGGCATTGCACTAGCGAAGTACATGGTAGCTGCTTGCCATTGTGCATCACTCTTGGGTAGTTTAATGCCAGCTTTGATTGATGGTAGTGAATTCCAATCGACATTATTGTGTATTTGACCAGTATCTGTATCTGTTTCTTCCTCGATTTCAAATGTTTCGCTTTCCAGGCTGGTGATAACATGACAGCTGCTCTGATGCATTTTTAAACCACGCAAACCGTTACAGACCTTTCCACAACAACATTTAACACTTGTACAGTTACTAACATGGTCGTTACTCTCAAAAGTGATTGAAATTGGTGTATTACATGGGCCTTGCGTGTTTCGATGGATCGGGTCCTCTTGGTCTGTTGATCTCAACTTTTCTTTGCAGCGCCACGCATGTCGGCCTAACGATTTGAAATCACCGCCACAGGACGATCGCACCACAAATAATGCAAAAAGTGATAACAACCGATAACGAAACATGATAAAACAGATCAGCAATAACACGAAAATACCTTGATATAAGAAATAAATACAGGAGAGCTAAAGTACCTAATCGATTTGCAGCCATCACCTCACTTACTATCTCAGTCATAACATATAGTATGAATATGATCAACAGACAAATGACTGATATCAAGCAGCCAAAGACTTAGACAAGAAAGCTCCTGATGTTGCATAGAATGCAAGCACTAGCAGATGCAGATCGACTGCAACTACCGAGAAGTGAAAGAGGGAGCCAAATGACAAAAATTAAGGTGAATTACAAGTTACAAATTACTGGTCTGGAAACATACTTCAGGGAAAGAAGGAACAGAATGATCAAATTGGTTTTAAAACACGAGAAAAAATGACAAGCTAAATTTTGCTAGCACCTACTAACTTTCATCAAGAGCCATGAATCCATAAAATACATCACAAAGGAACTAATTGTGTCACAAAGAAAGCCAAGTTAAAATGATACTGAACGACTTTACACAGTTCTAACTGCACACACCATTCCAACACATTGCTGAAGTATGGAAGGCACAATTTTTGCATTGGTACATTACACATCGCTTCTTTCGCATACTTCCTTCCTTTCTGAAATAGACTTTTCATTGGAGGAGTAGTCTGACTTAGATATAGTTAGATACTTACTTCCATTTTATCAATTATCTGAACTAGTGCACCATCAAGCACTTTCAACATTGCGTTAGATCTTTCGTGGGCTTCTGGATCGTAGATTACTTTAAGAATTTCTTTTTGAGATGACTCATCTTTCATTTTCTGAAATTATAAATACTTTCTCCTAAGTAAGCATTCAATGTATGTTTGAACAGATAATTTCAAGTATTCACAATCTCAGAAACTGGTTTGATCTTTGAGGCCCATGCTGACATTATAGATTATACAAGGTGCTCAATCAATAACTGACTCAGATCTGTTTTGTTTTCAAAACGCTATTGCACTAAAAGAGATCTGAATCAATATAAATGGTGAATCACCAAACCCAGTCGTAGACCGCGTGACTTTCCAAATGATCCTTTCAGCATGTTCTCATTTATTTGAGACACTAAACATAACTATTCTATACATGTATACATGTATATATATATATATATATATATATATATATATATATATATATATATATATATATATATATATATATATATATATATATATATATATATATATATATATAGGTAGATTGACACTGCAGATCATCATCTCGATCATATGCCTGATGATCGAGAATTCGTGAAACTAATAGTCGCAATTCCGCAGTTTTATTTTCTGTGTCAATCTACCTATATTACGCTCTGCGAAATGTATTGAGCAATCTCAGTTATAGAGGATACAAGGAATTCAATATATATATATATATATATATATATATATATATATATAT
>OLMO02000238.1:14462803-14489743 GCA_900291935.2 Cassiopea xamachana | reverse complement strand
ATATATATATATATATATATATATATATATATATATATATTATGTATTCCTATTTATATAAACAATCATAAGCTACATCGGTAAGAAAATTTTACAATTAATAAATAGATCCTCAAGAAAACATTTCAATTCTAACAAGTTATAGCCGTAGCTTCATCCATATATATCATGCCAGCTATTCACGCGTATATATAACCAACAATCCAAAGCAGAACAATGACTAATGCACGCCTACATAGAGAATGGAAAACTGTAAACGATAGCAAAGGGCTGCCTAAATAGCTCATTGGGTCGAAGGAAGGAAACAAAAATAACAGACTGAGTTGTATTAGGGAAGTTGATGACGATCATCCTTCCACGACCGAAAGACAAAAAAAGGTACAACAGAACAAGTATAGAAGCAGAGGAAAATAAGCTAATAAATAAAGAGTATGGAAAGGCATAAAAAGTAAAGGATCCTAATGTGCTACAGATGTAGCAAATAAATAATAAAATAAACATTATGAAAGCGATCACAAATAAACACTATAATGAACTATAGTGCATAGTAAATGCAAAAACAGAAATAACGCGAGTAATACAAACTGATAAACTAAAGAAATTATTAAACTATATTTTCACTAACAATAAGACCACCTGGCCTGAAAGTGTCTAGCTTATACTGCCAGAAACTCTCATCTTAACACGAATCTCTTCAAGACACTCATGATGTTTCCCCTCAAAGATATGCCTGAAGGGGTCCACCTGAGGAAATGAAGACTCTGACTTAAACTTACGACAGCACAACTTGTAATTATTAAATCTATATATAAAGACGAGCTAGTGCTACCTTTGTACTAAAGTCCACGCATGACACAGTCACACAGATAAGCAACATTAGAAGAACCGCAATTAAACGCAAAATTAATCTTACAATTCTTTTTAGTTACATAAGAATTAAAACTATCACAATTATCCATTGATGTACACACTTGACATCTGGACTTTTTACTAGAATGACCCCTTTCATTACAGCCTAGCCTTAACCGATATATCCTTAAAGTTCTTGCAACGTCGAAATGCAGTAACCGGAGGTTCAGGAAAAACCGCTCTATGCTCTTCCGAGTTAGAAAATAGAGAGTGGAGAGCATTGCAGACTTTTCCCACTCTGTTGAGACCTGGATAGTATGGAAGCACCATTGGTATTCCCTCTGCTCTCCCTAAGTTGGTTTCTATATTAACATTAGCTTCTTTGCAAACCACTATTTGCAAACTATTTACGCAATCTGCTAAGATTAATTTCCAAATTAGTGACTATCTCACTTACATTCCTCCCACGTGAGTATAACGTATTATTATCAGCAAAATTGCATTCATATTCGCATTCACATGTTTAGCACAAGAAAGTGCGTGTCCTATAACTCATACAAATAAAGTGTAATCCCCAAATAATTAGCATCTTTCTTACTTTATGTTTCTAGGTGTGACTGTCTAGTGTTTGCAATTTTTTCATGAGAAATTATCTTTACCACAGCACGAAAAGTGGCAACATTCTTTTCACACACTTAAAAGCTTTTTTTCGTCCGACACTCATCAGAGTATGAACACGTTGGATAGTGACCTAAAGGTTACCCAAAATATATATCCAGATGCAGTGAATTTGTTAGGATGCGCCTAGGTGGCACCAAGTGTGACCAATAAGCTCCTATTAACCATTGTTTACTTGAAGAGTCCCAATGAGAAAACGAACTCTTCTTGTTAACACAAGCCTTGGCATTGAGTCTTGATGTAAACAAATTCCAAAACACTAAAATGAAAAGACGATCTTGCTTGCCCAATGATCCGACAATTGTCGTCTGTATATGTTTTGGCGCACTCTGGATTTATAATAAGATGTTGTCCAATGGCCGCATCCTAACACATTAACTGCATCTGAATATATATTTCAGTTAACCTTTAGGTCACCAACCAACGTTTCCATACTCTCCTGAGTGTCGGACGAAAAAAAGCTTTTAATTATATCAAAAGAATGTTGCCGCTTTTTCGTGCTGTGGTAAAGTTCTGTAGTATCAACAGACTATTTACGTAATTATAAATCTTCCCTGATCACTCCAACTCCTTGTTTATTAGGTTGTTGGAATTTTTATAGACCGCCCATTATCAAGCAAAAAGGAGTAGCGATCCATCAACAACAAATCCAAAGGTTTTCCAGAGGACGCTAATCAAGATCACGGTTTATACCTAGCAAGTGTTTTATAATTTCAGAAATCATAGCTACTATCAAAACATCTTATTTTCATTGGTATTCTTTCACAACTTTTCTTCTAAAAAGTGCTCACTTTTATGTATATAGGTATATTTACAGGCATAAGAGGTTTGTGAACTACACTATCAAGAGAGAAGTTGCGAGAATCTTACATCAAAATAAGAGCTATTTTCTTCTGTCATACGCTATTAGATATTTTCTTAGGATATTTCATCACACAGGTTAGCTTGAATAAAAGTACAGCTTATATATGGCAGAGGAACTAATAGTAAGAGAAACCAAGAAATTAAACTGCCTTTGTCAAAGTGTAAATCAGCATATTTTATATGCCATTTTGTTTTCATTTGGAAAAGAAGAATGACAACTTTTTGTGAAAAAGACATTGGCTATGGACCAGAAAGAGCGAGATCCTGTTTGACATGAAGGAATTTCATTGTTGATGCATTTCACAAAAGAGGGTTTGGCATGATTGATGGTTTTGGAGCATAGGTTATGAGCTTGTACAAATAAAGCTCTTGAATACGGAGTTTTGTGTAATTTCTATTCCTTAAAGCGGTGGCTTTTATGTTTGACAGCTTTTGCACATTGAGAATTGAACCACTTTGGAGATCACTTGCTACCAGGTTTATAGGAAGATGGAGTAAAGAGATCCATACCAAATTAAATTACGTTAGTGATGAAGGTGGCACAAGAGGAAGAATCGTTAGACTAGGGATAAGAAGTGAAAAAGTTTCGAAGAGAGTCCCAGTCAGCATTGCTATAGTGGTTAACTATTTGAGAAGAGGAAGATCTATCCTGGTGGGGGACAAAGCTGCGCTATAACATGATAACGCAGTGATCAAAGTAGTTACCAAAGGGAGAATCTAGAATTGGATTAGATTAAATGTCTGGGTTTGATGTAAGAAACGGATCGAGTGTATTAGCTTTGTCCCCTGAGTGATCAGAGATACGTGTAGGTTCTGACATCAATTGTGACAGGTAACTCACAATGGCAAAGGCTTCTGCATCACGACCAGCAGGGCTAGTGATATGTGGAGAGTGGGTAAGCCAATTCAGATTTAAGACATTGAAATCACCAAGGACTGCGATTTCAGAGCGTGGAGAGTGAAGAGTAATTGTGTCAATTGTCTTAGATAGATGTCCAAATAGAAGTTCATGGTTAGTTGAGGTAGGTGAGCGGTATAGCGTGCAAATGAATTTTTAAGTGTGAGGTAGGGAAATTGTCATCCAGATAAGTTGAAAACAGGGATTAACGAAGTAACACTGAGATAGACAGGAACTTAGTACATCAGAGCGGACATCTGCACACACACCACCACTTGGAAAGAAAGAGGAGAAAAGCTCATATCCAGGGCATTTTAGATGTGGACAGGAGGATGGAGTTGTCATTTGGATCCAGTAGTTTGATTGTAGTTTCGGTGAGGAAGAGTACATGAAGGTTAGAGGACTGGAGATATTGTGTACAGAGTTAAGTTTGGAGGATAGTCCACGAATATTGCAAAATGAGATGGAAAAGAGCTTAGAATATTCAACATTGGTAACTGCAGTAGAGCTAATATCTGTGTGAGTGAGAGGCATAGTATGAATACAAAATGAGTGAGTGATGATTGGGTCGGTCAGAGTGATAGAGGCAGCATTTGTCAGTGAGCCTGTGAAAGTTCCCATAGCTATCATGTGGCCTCAGAAGGGCCCCCGAAACTGCAAGCTAGGAGTTACTCCAGTTGCGAACTTGCATAGCAGGTAGTCCGAGATTATATACCAGCTGCTGAGGCAGCTTCCCAAAGCGCTACCAATGCGTTCGGGCATCTGTACTATCTGGCGGCAGGCTTGCGGTCCACCTTTTCCAATGGTACCCTAAGGTATAGCAAGGTATCAAATAAGCCCAACAGCTTCCCACTGAACTAATCACAGTAACCCTACCAACCAAAAGACCCGGAATCTCTATCCTAGTGCTGAAAGAGACAAAGTCACTAAAGGCACCAATAGATAGAGTGGTCGTACTTCGACGGACAATGAGGCTAGCTCATCTACCACCTATAATATGAAATAAACACTCTTGAGGTTACATAATACATTCTCTTCAATCCCTTTCACCTGGGCCACATATAATGGCCTCTCCCTTAAATTATTATCTTCTAGTTCAAGCACAATTAACTATGGAAAGTTCCAACATGATAAAAAGAGCACCTATGGAAGCATTTCCACACATTTTGATTTTCACAGATGACTGCTCTATCCCAAAAAACAATATTATTTGAATACCACAAAAGGACTCCTTTCCCCTAAACCCTGTTATAAAAGCGCTAAAGTAGTTTTAACCATGAGATATTCCTAATTTGCCAGCAATTATGAACTGGAGAATGGGATCCATTCAACTTCAGTTAAACCTCACATACATTGTGTAGTACGATGTTAGCTATCGAATGTTTCAGTTTGTACTATTTGGTTTTGCCACCAAATCCCACTCAGCAGGGCAAAGCTCCAAGAGATGCTGTTGCGGTGTACAACCCAAAATTGCCAAAAAGAAGACTTTCCTTGAGCTTGTCATTAATAGAGTGTTGACCAGAACTATTGATACAGAATACAAATACCAAGGAGCTAAATCTTAGGGAGGAGGTACAGCACACCTATCAAGGAACTTTTGGTACTGTACTTCGACCACTACCACTCAATCTTTCTCGACAGCTACATTGTAGACAAATTCTATTTGGGAAACGTATACCTGCACTTAGAGGGTATACATTGATAGTAGCAGTATCAAGTGTAGTATATATCTTGAATATCTTGAATTGTTGAAGCCATCCTTACAAATGATAACAATTAGCTGCATGAGAGTTGGACCGATTTGTTAGTGTAGACATTATGGCTTGAAAATTCAAGCTCTTGCTTCGTAATAGCTCACACCTATTAATATTTTCATGCGGAGAGACGATGGCCTAAATGGTGATTTCTATACAAAGACATTTATGATAAGTTAACAACAGCAGTCATGGTAAGTAGACTCATAGTATGCTAAAAGTAAAATTGAGTGAAATTTATTTTGTAAGGCATAATTATCTTCAATGCTACGTCAATGCCATGATTCTGATAGCCATCAAGGCAACAATGGAAAATAAGTGACATGTTTTCTTGCACCACTTCTTTTCAAAGGAAGGGCCGCATGGGTGTCTGGAAGGGGCTGTGGTGACAATCCATTATAGTTAGTAGTGGACACTTGTCCCGCTTGCTCTTAGGGACAGCAATTCTATCTCCTCATATTCATCTTACACTGCACTTAAGGAAAGCATCCGCATATCCTCGCTTTCATTTTTCACTCATCTATAAAAAGACTGGATTGAGCATCCTATTTTTAGCAAATATGCTTGTTTACTCATGCAATATTTAGTTGTGTCATATTGAAATGGTTCACAGCTTATCAAGCTTACTCAGAGAGACGGCTATTTCTATAGGTTTACTTCTGTTCTAGTTTCTGTGAATCTTTCAATATAACATCATTGGTATGCCGCTATCCTATTGTTTCGCATTTGTAGATGAAAAGGACATTTCGGAGTGACATTTCATCAACAGAGGTAAATATTGCAATCGACCAATCAGCAGACCTGCTCACAAAATATCAGTAACCAATTACATGCCTCTATTTTGAAACTTTTTCTTCATTCCGCCAATTTGAAACAGAGTTTCAATAGGGAATTCCATTGTTTATAACCTTTGCCCCTCGGCAGAAATCACGTTTACCTACGAATACGAAAGTTTGGCCTCACCTACAAGGCTACATTCGATCAACTTGGTCGCGGCTCTTAGTTGTTTCAAGAGCTGCTTCAAAGACATTCGTTATGGAGCATCACCCAAGCATAATCTACTATCCTACAAGTTTTACTGAACCTTACTTCATTATTCAAGTCTAAGTCTTTCTTGTGCAACGAAGAGTAAGAACTGCCTAGCTGTTACTGAAATAAGACACTGCACCTCAGCACCCACAGCTGTGGAAGCTATCATAGCTGCAAAATTGTTAGAACTTTGGATTTTACATCAATATAGGCATGTAGATTCAATCTTTGCTAACCATCTTATGACAAGTAGTTGAATAGAAAGACAAATTCTAAAAAGGACTTTCTCTAACATGTAAAAGTTATTTTAGCATCAACGATTCAAAAGCTAATTTTGTAATATCTATAACGTAGACCACATGTTGCAATATTTGCAACAATAACAACTGTCGTGAGCATGCTTTGCTCATAAGTTGTAGACAGCTTGCTAGATAGCTTCAACGAATAGCTGTAGCATGGAGCCAGAGGAAGTTTTTAATGGCAAGCAGGTTCAATGCCCATTTGATCCACTTGTAGCCCTTTGGGGAGGGGTTGTACCTCATCAGCTGGTATCGGGTTGACTGCTCTGTCAGTTCAAAACTGTAACCACTCCTTGCTTGCAGCTCCAGGAGCATAGGGTCGTTGTGAAGTCACAGAATAGCTATGAGAACTTTCATTTGATCACTGGCAACTGCTCCTTCTATCAGTTTGAGCAACACAATCATCATTCACTTTCTATTCATACTATTTCTCTCATTGACACAGATACTAGGTATAATGCAGTTGCAAATGTGGCACATTCTACATTTTTCTATCTCATTTTGCAACATTCATCGACTGTTTCTTGGAGATCGCAGCTGAAGTATAAATTTCAAGAGAAGAGCCACGAGGAAAAGTATCTTTCCTCTGTATATATTTCACTATTTCGACATTCCAATAATTGCTAAAATTAGGCCTAAGCCAGTAGATAAATACATATATACATTCGCTCTAGAGAGCATCTAGGGATTAATTGAAAAGGTAACAGTGTTAAAGGCACATCGTCAGCCATTAAAGATCAGGTAATAGACACTGGTCACAGTGCCTCCCTGGACGACTTTTGCATTATTGATAAAGTTAGCAATGAACTTGAGCTACTTATACATGAACGTCTCTTTATTCTTAAAGATCGCCCCACGCTCAATTTTCAGAGCTCCTCGATTCTCCTTTGTTTATTTTAGCCCCTAAGGCCTTTAGTCATATTTTTCACTCATAAAATAGCCTGTTTACCATTGCTGCCTTGTTTTGTTAGGTTATTTCCTTATTTAGGCACTATAAATTTTGGCTAGTTAGCGGTTTTTTCCTTAGTGTATATTTCCCTTTAGGTCTCCCCGTGATTTACCTTCTTGACTTGCCGTGGATTTACTTTCTTGATTTCCACTTGTTTTTCTCCCACTTGTTTGTCCCCATTTATAAAACTTTCTGCTGGCACTGTTTATTAACTGAGGATGGGACATGATGTCTCGAAACGTATATCGTTTATGTCCAATATCGTCTATGTCACTAAACGGTATTTGTCTACTGGCTTAGGCCTAACTTTAGCAATTATTGGAATGTCAAAATAGTGAAACATGTAAAGAAGAAACATGCTTTTCGCCGTGGCTCTCCTCTTGAAATTGATCGACTATATTCCAATCTATATCTGAAATGCCCTGGAGATGAGCTTTCTTTCTCTGTCTCCTTAAAGGTGGTGTCTGTCCGCTCCGATGTACAAAGTTCTCCTCTTAAATCAATCTGACTTCTTAAGTCCTGGTTTTCAACTCATCTTACTGAAAATTTCAATTGGTCTTTCATTGGAATTTAAATAGTATTTGTGCATGGTATAAATCAAAATCTCATTCCTTAGAGCGTATAACTCAATTAACCATCTGGAAATTATCGCACTTTCCGAGAACATGGTAATTAGCACAACAAGCAATTATGAACTTATAATTGAGGGGTTTGGTAATGATAATGATATTCTCCGGATTAATCATCTGAGTAACGCAAAAATAGTTGGCGCATGCATCTTATTCCGCCATGGTCTACCAACTAGGCGCAGAAATGAAATTGAGTTATTGCAAGAAATGGTAGTAACTGAAATCAGTATAGGCAACAAAAAGATTTTTTGTAACTCTATATCGCAGTCCCAGCCAAGGCAGTGAAACACTTGCATTGTTTATAGATAAGCTACAATCTGTTGTTGATCAGCTGAAGTCAGAAAAACTACATGCAATGATTTTAATTGTAGGTCTTCCCAATGGTAGCCTGGGGACAGAGCAACCTGAAAGCAATGATTTAGGCGAATTCATTGAAACTAATAATCTATATCAAAAGATCAATTAAACCATAGAAATAAGAGGTGACAGTATGACGTGCATTGATGTTATAACGACAGATCAACATGCGTATGTTGTAGAAACTGGAGTAAGACCATTTTTAGATAACAATTGTCAACATCAACTTATATTTGGTAAATGGGTATAGCAAGCCCCTTTCCACCCCCGTATGGAAAAACGGTATAGGATTAATCTAAGGCTAACGTTGCAAATATTAGATATCCGTTGAGTAGATACAATAGGCAAGACTGTTTTCAAAACTTGGGATGTGATGAAATGGTTGAAAAGCTTTATACTTAACTTAAACCATTTCTTTATGCATGTATACCTAATAAAGTAATAATATGTAACGATAAAGACCCCACTGGATATCACATGAAGTAACAAGTGCAAGAACGAGAAAGCATTGAAAGTTTATGGAAAATTTGTGCTTAGAGGTAGAAAGGCGGATGATTGGCCATGTGTAAAGGAAGTTTGAAAATAAACTCAAAGTTAATTGCCAGAGTCAAAGAAATACATTACCAGACATTAGGCAGAAAGTTGATCAATTCAGCCTCTGGCTCCAACGTGTTTTGGTCAACGTTCATTAACCTAGTAGACAGGAAAAAGCCTCGCATTCTTCAATTGCTAGAAAATGGCCTCCTTTTTTCAAGTTTTGAAAGTAAAGTGGAAACATCAAGTACCCTACCTCAAATTTTAGCAGATGAAATTCCAACTCTGCAAAGTTGTGAAATAAATAGGATAAAAGTTCTTAACCATATTAGGAATCTAGACACCAGCAAATCACGTGATTGTGATGACCTCTTGGTTGCCATGATTAAATTATGAGATATTTCTACTGTTGAGCCACTATGTATCTTATTTAAAAGGTGTATAGCAAATGGTGTGTATCCCTCTTCCTGGAAGGAGGCAAATCTAGTTCCTATCAACAAAAATGGAAACGGCCAATGTAAAACTATCGTCCAGTTTGCCTCCTTCCTATCTTCTCTAAGATATTTGAGAACAACTATGTGATGCGATCTACGATCATTTATCCTACTACAAACTATAACTCCTAATAAATCTGGCTTTCAGCGTGGAGACTCCACCATAAACCAGTTACTATTTATATCCCATAAGATTTATAGTGTGTTTTATGATACAACATGGAAAGACAAGCCGCATTCTTTGAATTCTCATGGGCATTTGATAGAGTATGGCACAAAGGCAACCATTCATAAACTTAGATCTAGTAGTATATCCGGTAATATGCTTGCACCTCTAAGCAATTTCCTGATGGCTAGGAGACAAAAAGTTTTACTAACTGGGAAAACCTCAGAGTGGAAGAACGTTCTAGCAGGTGTGCCACAAGGTTCTGTGTTGGATCCCCTCCTCTTCCCCAAATATATTAATGACCTTTGCGATAACCTCACTTGTGATGTCATGTTATTTGCAGATAATACATCATTGTTCTCAGTGGTTCCAAGTGGAGTTACAAGTGCTGCAAAACAATCGAGATCTTGAAACAATACGGCTCTTAGCGTGGCAGTGGAAAATGGAGTTTAATGTGGGGAAAACTGAGGAAGTTATATTATCCTATAAAAGAACAAAACCTTTCCACACACCACTCTCAATGGATAATATTGGAATCGTTCGTGTAAACAAACATATGCATTTAGGCATGATTATGGAATCACAGTTACATTTTCAGAGTCACATAAAAGCAGCCATTCTCAAAGATAGAAGGGCACATGGACTAATACAGTACCTTTCCAAATATGTGTCTAGAGAAGTTCTTGACCTTGCCTATTAGCTATATGTTAGACCTCATTTTGACTATGACGATATTCTATATCACAGATATGACCCTGAGGTGCAATTAAGTGTTACACAAACGATTGAACAAACGCATTATACTGCAGCCCTGGCAGTTACTAGTGCATGGAGAAGTACAAATACATACATACTCTATAAGGAGCTGGGATGGGAGAGGTTTTTATAGTAGAAGATGGTAGCGACAATTATGTTACTTTTTCAACCTGAAAGACAGGAAATCACCTTAATATCTCCTTAGCTAAGTCCCTGTCGACCGACATATGAACTATAATCTGAGGAGAGTCCGTGTATATACCCCATCTGATGGTAGGACAACCCGTTTTTTTTTCAAATACCTATTTTAGTATGTTGATGATGAATTTCATTTTATTATAAACAAAACTACTCTAGAAGCTACTACCAAGAACATAAAGTCATCGAAGAGATTTACCTCAAACCTCAAATGGTAATGTAATGGATGATGATAACCAAAAACAGCATTAAGCTACCTTAACTCACAAGTAATGATTGTGCCTGGGAACCTTATTATATCACAGACTTAGAGGACAACCATAATGCAAAGGAGAACGTAAATGAAATGACTTTAAGCTGTGAAAAGTATCATGGAAGGTAAACACCACTTACAGGAGCAGCCAATAGAAATTTGCACTTTGATATAACATAATATGCATTTTTCAATATGTCAAAATCTTAAGTGGAAAAAACATTGCTTCTGAAATAATGTGGCCTGTACAGCTATGATCATTGGTATATATATATATATATATATATATATATATATATATATATATATATATATATATATATATATATATATATATATATATATATATATATATATATATATATATATATATAAATAGTCTGTTGATACTGCAGAAATTTACCACAGCACGAAAAAATAGCAACAATATTGTGACATACTTTAAAGCTTTTTTTGTTCGACACTCATCAGAGTATGAAAACGTCGGATAATGATCCAAAGGTTAACCGCAAATTATATCCAGATGAAGTTAATGTGTTAGGATGCGTCTGATTGGAAGACTTAAGTCTGTCAATCAAGGAAATTACTTTCTCTAGTAAAATACAAACTGTGCGTTGTAATGTTGCGTAGTTAGCTACCTTGGGTTTGTTTTTGTGTGTTTGTGTGCTTGTGTGTGTCGTGTGTCTGTTGTGGCAGACCAGATGTCTGTAACTGAAGGACCGAGGAACCACATTCGATTTGAGACATGACTATCTTTACGATATTCCATGTAAATTTTTGATTTGATACTTCCCTAATTCATACCTTCGAGGGATATGTGTTCAATACCTAGTATCCTCATCCGTGGAGCCTTCAAATACAGACATCAAGTGTCAAGTGTCAAGCGTTATGTGTTAGTAACGTATTGTCAAGTATTAAGTATTAAAATTCTAAAATTTTAAATGCTGGTTATAGTAGGAACTCGCTCACTAATAATTCCTTTCCCGCTGTGACCGGCACGTAGTTCATTAAAACATGCATTGACTTCCCTATTTTTATGCTCAATAAAGAAATTTTCCATAACTAATACTTCACAATTAATTTGCACCGTACACCACTCACCTAACTCAACGAATTATGAACTCCTATTTGACCATCTTTTAAAATCAGTTGACACAATTAATATTCAATCTCCACGCTCTGAAGTTATTATCCTTACTAATTCAAATGTTCATAATCCAAACTGGCTTACCCACTCTTCACATTTCACTAGCCCTGCTAGTTGTGATGCAGGGACATCATTGTGAACGACCTGTAGCAATTAATATCAGCATCCACAGGTATCCCTAATTGCTCAAGAGACAAAGCTAATGCACTTGATCTTTCTCTTACATCAAACCTGGTCAACTACTCAAACTCTACTGTAGATTCTCCTGTTGGTAACTATATAATTGCCTTATTGCCATACAACATAACTTTTTCACCCACTAGGATACATTTTCTGTTCTCGAAATGGCTTTCACTATAACAAAGCAGACTGGGATTCTCTTCGAACCTTTTTCCTGCATATCTCTGGTACTCCAAGAAAACATCAAAATACTCAGGCTTCAGTAATGATTTGTTCTCTTTTGCTACTGTCATCTTTAAGGCAATTCAGCTCGGTATGGGTCTTTTCATCCCCTCATTTTTAAATCTTGTAAAAATGTTCTCAAAGTTGTTCAATTCACACTGTGCAAAGGATGTCATAGCTAAAAACAATTACTTCAAACAGTGGAAGATCCACTATACTCCACATTCTGGAGCTTTATCTATACAAGCTCGTACCATATGATCCAAAACCATCAATAATGCCAAAACTTCCTTTGTCAACAGAATCAACATTACGGTTGCTTCATTTCAAGCTGGATCTTGCTCCTTATTGTCCTTGCCAAAGGTAACTCTCAAAAATTTTGCCATTCATCCAGGATTGCCAGTTTATCCAGCTGGTTGCTGGCCAAAAGTGCCCTGGCTGGTGGCCATACTGGGCCAACAGTTCGTTCACACAACCAAATGCTGATCAAGAATTGAAATGCCAGTCCGTAGCCATGGAGTGGCATGGGGCGACAAAGCCCACCCCTACACAGCATGATGCCAGCATTCTTCCACCCTTTCGTATTCGTCACACCAGAAAGGTCAATCTTTTGCTGCACGCACACGCACACTCACACGCACGCACACAAACACAAACACACACAAACACACACAAACACACACACACACACACACACACACACACACACACACACACACACATATTCTCTATTTGATTGTGATATGAAGATGATTTCTCTGAAAGTTCTGTTTATGAAATCATGAATTATCATCCTTCTCAAATCCCATACAATAATTCAAATGCTGGTTATTGTAATAAAACCTATCAGGTATCTAGCATTTCATCTCTCACTTCAAATCTCCAATTGTTTATAACATCTCGAGGAAATAACCGTAAGCAGTTGATCCTGTTACTACTTCTATTGTCTGGCGATGCTTATCCAAGTCCCTGGCCAAATATTCCCAAATTTCATATATGTAGAATTTGCAGCGCTTGTATCCATGTAAATAATAGAGTCATTTGTTGCAATATTCAAGATGCATGGTTCCACACCACTTTTGTATGACTGACTTGTGCAGTTCCCCAATACAATACTTCAATATTTTCATAGATTTGCAATCACTTTGGCAGGACCAATTTTTGCGACAAGATTTTATCACCTAACTTTTCCATAGAGTCTAACACTTACTTTTCCTCTGATTACCTAAATGACGCAGTTAAAACAGGAGCTAGGTCGGAACCTAATACTTATAGGTCAGTTTCATTATAATCAATTCCCTGCTAACCTATGGAACACATAATCAAATCTGCCATGTATGCCCGTTTGGAAATTTATCAAATTATTACGGAAAGGCAGGATGGATTTCGTAAAAACCATTCGTGTACTTCCAGGCTACTAACTTTCGTTCATAGTCGTGCTAAGTTTATAGTTCAAAAGGTCGAAAAGAAGTCATTTTTTTCTCGACTTCTCTAAGGCATTTGATAAGCTCCATCACAACAAAGTGTTGAGAGAATTACTATTGTAAGGTTATGCGTGTAAGGTATGCGTGGTGAATTCTCTAGTGGATTGAAGATTTCCATCTTTGGAAGTTCACACAGGTGGTGATGGATGGCGAAGAATCAAGCCCTTGTGGTATTTTATCTGGTGTCCTTCAAAGATCTGTCTTCGGTCCTGTACATTTTCTTGTATATATAAATGATAGAGTTACTGATGTTGATTCCCAGAAAAATTTATTTGTAGACGAATTTGCATTATATCGTGAAATAACATCAGCAGAGGATGCTAATGCTTTGAAAAAAGACTTAGAGAGGCTCTATAAGTGGAACTGTGATTGGGACATGCATTTCAATGTTACTAAATGCTATTCAATGACCTTCAAGCTACAAAGAAATGTTATTGCAACTGTATACCACATTTCGGATGTCTCTGTTCAAAATACATCTGCAAAGATTTGCAAAGGAAAAACATGGTCGATCTGGTTGTTGGGTAAGCGAATAGATCCCTCAGCCTTATACGGAGAAACTTTTCTAGCTGCTCAGACCAAGTAAAAGAAAAATTCTATTTGGCACTTGCGCATCCCGATTTGGAATATACTTGTGACGACGGAATTTGGAATAGGCATATCCTAGATTGGAATGATCCAACAACTGAACGTGAATTATTGATTTATGCGTCAAGTACAATGCAACAGCACGCAACAGCAGTACCTAATTCCTTTTTTGGATTAACTTTATAATTGATCCGCAAAATTAAAAAGGTTGGAATTTCCATGAGAATCTTGTCATCACTTCAAAGATTTACGGATAATCCAATGATTTAAGTGGACTTGGGACAACCACAATGTTTGGATTTTTAATAGGTGAAACAGTGCTACTACGGCACACATGGAATATAATGGTCTACATTCAACCTGACTATCCACACCTTGGACTATTGAAATTCAGCTTCCGGAGATGTAACCCCCGATAAGTCGAAATATCGATGAGTCAAACAAAGTCCCAGATTCCACCTTAACTGGAGCACTGCTCCCATGTCTGAGGCGGTGCTTCTGATCCTTCTCTCCATTTTATTGCCAAAGTACAGGCTAACTCAATTCACCTCATCAACAATCAACAACTCACAAACCCTCTTCAGTCTCTCTCCCACCATTGCTTGGTTACAGATCTTTCCATTTTCTTGCAATATTTTCATGGACATAGCTCTCTGGAAATTAGGAATATTATTCCGAACCATTGAGGTATTTCCCAACAACTGACAGCTGTACCAAATAACACCCTTTCCAAGTTGGGATACCTAATCCACGACATCCTTCATTCCAGGAAAACCTCATTTATGGAACAAATTGCCATCCACTCCTTTCACGAATCCCAGAATTTATAATCTTCAAATCTAACATCAGTAAATTTGATCTTATCTCTCTACCTACTTCATTTAGCTACCTTTTCTAAGCTTTTCCTTTGTGAAAGCATTGTCATAGACCCTGACGCCTTTCCCCATCGTTACATACAAAACAAATGCTACTGAAATCTCTCTGCTATTTTCAGGCCCTGTTGTAAGTGAAGCAGGCTAATTCCATATTCCTTTCTTTCAGTGTATTAAGGCGAATCTCTAAAAATGCAAATGTATTGAGCAATAGCTAAGACAGACTCACTTTCAATATCCATGCTTCTGCGAAAGTTTCACACAATCACCAGAGCAGGAGTAGATATTCTCATTTTGCGGAGAGGAGTGGAGTTCACCTTACAGATTGCTTGGATATAACTGGACATTAGAGTCGGAATTAACAAAAAGGAAGCACATATGTAGGATTCGTCAGGTATTTCGTGAACGCAAAGCCAACAGTAAGTTCAGGAACGGGTTCTCTATCGCTATTTTTGAATATTGGCTTCTAAATTTAAGGTGATTCTAAGCCGAGGCTTCCGATTTTCTTAGCTGATCGGACAATGCAAACTATTAATCATCAACAGAATGTGAAATTGTCTCACATACATCAGGTTCAGTTTGGTCCACATGCTTTTCCTATTCTGTTTAGTTCTGGGCCGGTATTTCTTAGCTGTTTGTTTATGAAGCAGACGTAGCTTTCCATTTTGTGATTTCGTACCTATTGTCAGCGATCACTGAAAAGTTGAACCAAGTTTAACTTCTAAGCGTTCGCCAGAGATCGCGCTCATTATGATCAGATAATTGAGTTTCTCGTGTCCAATCTCTGTATGCACCAGCGATAGATGTAATTTTGCTTTAACGGAGATTCGCCTTTAGAAATACTAAATGACAGATGAATCAGGACACACACAACAGCATACTATGTTCAGAATACAATCTCTGTGAGAAGTATGTTTGTGCAAATTTAATCATACTATAATAGCAGATGTGGCTTATCTACGGATGAAACTGTCTTATAGCTAAAGAGAGCTTTGTCGTTTTCTGAAAACTCTTAAATCAGTTGTGAGTCATGCGCTTATTAAGATGAGTACTATAGTCAAGTATTTTTGAAAGACTATTGATCATATGATAAAAAATTATATCAATAAATTACTTTGGGTGAAAACAGAAGAGAAAGAGATCATTGGCAATAGAGATGCTCAAAAATCTGAAATGCAACTGACTACTAAAATGAAAAAATGGCCATTGCTCCTACCAGGTCTAGACAAATCGAAACAATAACGATTAGTATGTTAATGACACAAACGTTGGAAAGAGCTGGAAAACCTTATTTGATACTACAAGCCCTTTTCTATTATAGACTTTTTAGCAATTGTACACAGAAAAATCATTTTATATAACCTGTATAGTATAAAATATACATATATTAATGCAAGTATACATTAATCCATAAATGTATGCATGAATACATCTGAAAGATGACGAAAGTTTATGGACAGCTGTTCGGATTTACAAGTATGGATGCCATTAGTGTTTGTGAGACAGAAGAGACCAAATGTACCAGAATAAAACAAGGGAATGGACTTCGAAGGAAGAGTGATACCTAGTAGAGCAAGATGGCCTATCAAAGAGCTGTTACTAAACAGTGACAGGCTCTTACTCCTACCATTGATCATTAAGCTCATGCTCATCATGCAGTACATCAACTTTCTGAACAAAGGCAGCAGCTGCTATCCCTACCTGCACACAGCACTTGTCGATATAACAACTACAAAGGAAGGGAATTATGAAAATGACAGCTTGAGACTTTGATATTTCACAGATTTTTTAACCCATCAGAGATCCAGAGCTTAAGAACTCGATAAACAGAGTGGAAGCTTTTGGCCTGGCTTTATAGTACATTCTTGGCACCATCAAGAAAATAATTATGACAAGCTTTTCAAACATATACCGACTGTTTTGTGAACCTTGGATACAGATAATTACATCCAAATGCACTATCTGTTCTCCGCAATGGATTTGTTCAGATCAATGACTGATAATTAATAGTAACAAAGATTCTATCGAGACATGAAGGAAATGGATATGGCGTATCATGGATGCCGGGTGCAATCATGCTAGCAAATTATTGCTAGATGCTAATCTACGCATTTGGTGCTCCCATGACTCTAAAAGATACACAATGCAAAGGATTTAGATACTCCAGCAACGACTTGTTCAGCCTTAAATGGTCATGTTTGCCCCATATCATATTATAGTATCCCCACTTTAATCCTATTACTTCTCTCTGTACTTCAGTCGTGGAAGTACTGTATATTATTTTTTGTCTGCTGCATGGCCTTGGACAATCTTGTTGAGTTTCCGAAATACTTTAAACCTATAGGTGCTACTACAGATGATAATGCAGATGATTTGACAGACATACTAATAAAAACGATGCTTGATCACATGCTAGACAATAGAGCAATAGGTCGAGCTTCTACTTGTTATTTTTCCATTAACATGGATTTAAAGTAATAAGCAATTAATAATTCTACATAAGCACTTAGAGCTTTAACAGAATTTGGACGTGTGGCCTACAATGGAGGGCAGCTTATACCTGCAGATGGTGTAAAAGTAGGGGTAACAATAAAAGAATAAAGTAATTCAATACCCTTTTCCTTTCGTATATAACATATGACTAAGCATTAAGGTGCAAATTTACAACAATCTTTCATACCAGGTCAATGGCAAATCGCAACACTTCTTCAGCACTCTCATCCATTAGCTTCTTCATATCGTCCAGACAAAGATCGTTTGTGAAAAATAAATCCAGTAGCTAGAGGAATATAATATTTTCCGTCTTCAAAACAGTAAATAGTCTCAAATATTTTACTAAGACAGGAAGCTTTCTGCGACAAATCAGTATTAGAGAAATGAGTAGATATCAGCCGTGTATTACATTACATCTCTTACTTAAAGCCAAGTTCACTTATTCTAATCTTATTTGAATATATAATGACAGTTTATAAGAGAAATCTTGAAAAAAAATTAGAAAAATAAAAATTTTTAGCAAGCTGACAGACAGCTAAAAGTTTTTAATATATTTCAAAAACCTTACAGAACTTGACATTTCACTAATACGTTCCTTCTCCCTAAGTCGTTTTTATACAAAAAACAGTATAAAATAAACAGTAAACTAATCTCACCTCACAGATAAACCTGAACTTGACCTGCTCTCGATGGCCCTTAAAGTAAGTCTTAAGACTTGCTGCAATGCATTCAATTCCCTCTGCATAGGCTCCCAAAATACAATTAAGCACCTCCTTCTTCTCAGATCCATTGCTTACTGCTATTCTAGCAAAAGTATCCAATATCTTGAGTGATATGCCAAAAGCAGGAGTTAATTGAGCACAATCAACAAACTGCAGCAATGATGTCATAATTGCCAATATTGTGCCGATTCCAGCTTCAATCCTGCATGAACGAACAATTCATTTTCTTTGAAAATCCCCGTACTCCAAGTAGGTTATCTCTTTAAAGCAATAAATAGAGGCTACAGTACAAGCCCGATCATTTCTTTAATGTTGTCTTCTTTAGCAGAAGAAGTATCTTTCCAAACAAAGACATTTATCTAAACTTTGGACAGAGCAAATCCACGTGTAAACATAAGAATACTATTCTACACACCTTTGTACTCATGATCACTGCAGTGTGTATTATAATAAGAAATCCTTTGAACGAGCACACTTTGGGAGAAGATCGTACCTCGAAGCTTTGGTGACAAAAATATTTCTTATGTGAAAGTTCTATCGCCCAAAAACTCACTTTCTATAATAGTAGTTCAAATATGAACTATTCAATGCGTGTCAATCACCATGAATCATTGAAAAATAATTTTGGATTGTTCTGCATATTCTTTATTGACACATTCTAGTGAAAGGGTTCCATTTTTGGACTGATAGCACTGTACTGGGCCAAGAGCATCTAACATGATAGGAAAGGCAGGACTGTATATCTAGATTTGAGCAAAGGAATAAGGCAGCAAACACTCCTTTATAAAAAATAGTCATCAGTTTGGTTTTTGTGGGCTGTTTCTTTATCATAAGTGCTGTATGGTGCCCCATTGTTCTCATTCAAAAATTAACTTTTATCAAGTTATTAACTTATTTAGCCTGAAGCTCATTCCAACACCAATTGTCTTTCCTATAATAATTTGTTGCTTCATCAACAATAGTCCCTCGCCTTAAAGCCTACGTTAAATCGCGCTTCCACATTTCCATGTAAGCCTTATCAAATAATACCTAAATTCACATTTAGTTCGGTGTATAACAATTTCGACGTATGAACCGTCATCCACCTCAACTTACAACGGTCGCCCTTACCGCGTGTGATTACGGTCGGTTCCTTGTTGAAAAGTATTATGGTGCACTAGCAATTTCTTTTTACAAATCAACTTTTTTACGAATCGAATTTCAAATTCTAATTTCAAAAAAGAGTTATGCTTTTGATATGAAAGCACAAGTTTGACTTTTAAAATGAAAAAAATGTTATGTTTTATACAAAAAACAAAATTACGGCTTACAATTGTTAAAAGCTAATTTTAGAATGAGAACAATGCGCCAGAATAGTGCTGACTAGTTTCGGACAATGACCAATCAGAAGAGCAAATTAATTTCTTTAAGCTAAGAGTGTGATTTCATAGATGTAGAAACAATTGTGTTTAAATGATATTACTTAAGAGTCATATTGTATTCTTGAGATTCATCGAAATAGTTGGTACTTGTTGTTGATTTTGTATTTCTTCATTTTACGTTGAGATTTGCAGAAATATCGCTAGGTACACTGCAAAGGCCAATTTCCAGTGAGAATAAAATCAGCGAAATTGTTCTCGCGAACTTTTTGGAGTGAGCAATGTCTCGAGAATTATTTCGCATGTCAACTTCCAGTCGGCAAAATGTATCCGAGAAATCTCTTTGCACAATAATTCATTTGTGTCGTGAACTCATCGCACAAGGTGATTTATCTTGATCGCATTGCATCGACATTAAACACAGCGAAAAAATTGGCAGGGGCCTTGGGATCGCAGAGTATTTTCATAAAGAGAGGAGGGCATTGAACTAGGGCTACCTTTATCGCTGCGAAATTGTTTCGCTCAAGCCTTCAGTAAGATGTCACTGCACACGCCTGTGACTCATATTTCGCTCGAACATGTTCGCATTACGCTAAGTTTTCTCTCACTCGAAGTTGGCCTTAACACCTCTTCTTTTCCAATGGCCACAAAAATTTGTTTTTACCACTATTGGGAACAAAGCACCTGATCCACTCGGATCATCCATTTCATTTATCTTATTTAAAGATAAAATACCTTTCAGCTGTTGATTATAAACACAAAGACTACTAAATGAAAATTTTTGATTAACGTAAAAATAATAAATAATATTGGTAGATATTGCTGGTCTTCCCAGAGATCATGCTTTTGGAAAGGATGCTAACTGTGCAGGAAATCCTTTAATTCTTTTTCAACGAAATAATCGTGGACCTCACTCTTATATGTAATTGGGAACAAGACCCCTGATCCACTCGGAACATCCATTTCATTTATCTTAGTTAAAGACAAAATACCTCTCAGCTATTAGAGCACCACAACAGAAGAAATTGCTTCTGAAGAATTCTAGATTCTGTCTTGGAATGTCTAGGTGCCAGCAATTTCTTGTGAATAGTTCGATATTCGGGATCTAGTAACAAGTTTGCCTTTTAAGATATCGGGGCAGACACCGTTTATTATTTTGTAGATCAAAGCTGCCCTGCCAAATTTTATCACTTTTGAGACCAAAAGCCAATTGCACCACCCCCGTCCTTTAATCTTCAGCCTTCCCTAAGCATGCATTGCTCTGTTGTGTAAGTGCTGAAGATCAAGGGGCGGATCTAGGGTGAGTTCAAAGAGTTCTAGAACTCAGTCAGAAGTTATGAGTCATAAGAAAAAATCAATGAAGACTTCGTTTTTGTTTCAAAGAAAATATAATGAGCTGCACCTTTTCATCATGTCTGTTCCTTCTACAATATGCACATAAAAGTAATATTCTCTCGCTTCAGCGACCAGGCTAAATGCCCTCGGAAAAAATATTGGAAACTCTACCCGCTGTGTTGTTTCCTCTTTCTCGAATCCTGTCGGTTTAGAATTCTTCGAAACTGTGTTCGGAACTGAAACGTATGTGTTCTTGATTGTGTTTGGAACTGAGGCATCTCTATTGTAATCATGTTTAGAACTTACACCTATGGGTCGCAAGTGACTGATATCCTTTCTTCACAGCGTTTAGAACTGCGACATACGGGATTCAAATTGTGTTTAGAACTGAGACATGTGCTCGCTTGAAAACGAGGGCGAAAGGTGCAAGGAATAATTTCGCCGACTTTTACCAAATGGACGAAAGGGATGCGAGAGCTACAATCCTTGACCTTTCAGAGTTTTCAGAAGCATCGCATAGGTTTTTTGACATCAAATATTCCTTGACAGTCAAGTATTCGAGAATCATTGAATCGTTTATTCCTTGTAGGCCTAATCTCCGCCAGGATGAAGTAGGCTTGTTACTTCTCCCAAAACGTTTTGCTGACGAAGGCTTTCAAGCATACTGGTAAGATTCAGTGCAATCTAGCATTTGGTTGTTAGCATATGTTATGGGTTGACTTTTTTCACATAAAATGGCCGAGAAAATACTTTTAGATGCTCTGAGTCGTCAAGGAACAAAGCAAGTTCTGGTGCTTAGTTACAGGCTATCAACCATAAAATTTTTTTGTGCCAGTAATGATAGTAAGAATACTAAATATTATTGCCAGGTAATAGCTGAAAGGCATCATGGCACTATTGAAATTATTAGGAACAGAAGTGTTTGTGGATTCATTTTGCTCCTTTTCGGAGAAATAAATATATAATCATTGTTTTGAGGTCTATTTTGGGCATAAGTGGAGTCCAGGGCCCTTCTATTGAACATTGGGTGCTACAGCCCATTTTGAGTGAGTGAAAAAACGCTCAGAACAGTTCTTATTCTTGTCATATTAATTTTTAAAAAATTGTCTTCAATGAATAGGTGTTCACCATATGGAAACTGTCTCTATAATGCAGTATCCATACTGCTAAAAGGAAATGAGACACTGGCAACATCACTACGACTTCTCACTAGTGTTGAACTCTTTGAGAATTCTGAATATTATGCCACACCCCCAAGAATGGATGAGGTTTTATCAAGTAATGCAGAACAGTTTCTGAATCAAAACAATGCATTTAGTACACTTCTTTCAGATGAAAGCTCCAAATGCTTCAAGGGTGACAGAGTTGAATGCATTAATAAAGAAGCAACCTTGTCATCTGTTATCAAAAGCGATGTAATCTCAATATACCCAAAATGTTCATAAACAAAAATAAGAGCACTTATAGATTGCACAATAAGACCTAGGGTAGATGTGAATGTTATTAACCCTATAAGAATTTTCTGGTCTAGAGCTGGAGGATTGTATGCAAGACTAAATTCATGGTTTGCCCCAAATCATTTTATGCCTGTTATTAGATGTAATGAAGATTTAAAAGGTGTTTTAGAAAAGGATGCTACATGACAGCAGCTGAATCAAAATGATGATGTACGATTTGTAGATGGAAGAAGGAATAGGGACTTAAAGTAAACAAAAATTTGTTTATTCAGTCACAAAAAGGCCCATTGACCAACAAGATGGAAATGCTGCACGAGTTCAGATTGACCAAACTTAAATGGTAGGTACAAGTAGAGCATCATCTTTAGTTGATTCAAGTTGTAATTTAGAAGAGGAGTCACAAGAAATTCCCTTGAAGTACCAATAGAAAGGAGAAGCAGACATCGTTGATAGTATTAAAATTTGCAACTATGATATTGGAATTTATTATGAAAAGTCAAATTCGCTTTCTGACAGTGAAACGTTTGAGTGACTGGAAAGCTAACTCAAACTTTTGGCTATGCCATACTTCCATTATATTCAGAATTTAATTGGGTTGTAGCAGCCAATGGATATTCTCAAATTTATGACTCTGATTTCATAATGAAATGCTTAGGCAGTAATTTTTAGAACGATGCTTATATGCTGTACTGGAGTGCATTCCTCTTAATTCACCACAAAGGACACTAGTTTGGGAATTGGACTGTAGAACGACCCTTTTCTGTCTAGTAGTGTAGAATTAAATATTTGACAAGAGGGCTCAAAACAGAATTTTCAATTTTTTACAGTCATCGACGCAAAACGCTGAAATCAACATGAACCTGAAAATCACGAGCAACTTAGAAATATTAAGGAAATATTTCAGAAACTTTAACTTCATAAGGGTCTGTTCCCCCTGAAGCTCAAATAAATTAAACAAGGGAGAGTTCCCCCTGAGCCCCTAGGACCACAAATCTGCTTCTATCCAATCGTTCATAAGGAACTCACTCAAAATTGTGTCTAGATCCGCCCCTGGAAGATGACCAAGCTTTGTGTTCATTGTGTTGATACATATGTGAATATGTATATCTGAACTCATAAGCTAGCGATTAACCAAGATTTCTGCTTTATAGCCGCAAACTGTAGCATGTTTAAACGATTAGAAAAATCAGACGAAATAAAAACATGCCACCGCCTGGAAATGAGCCAGGGTCTTTCACATTTCGAGCATGCGTCGTAACCACTAGACCACAGTGGCTTCTTTTCAAGGACCCTGATTTGATACTTTAGGCTTTTGCCTTTATCAAGCAGCTATAGATACAAACTCATAAGCTTGCTGTGCATTGTTGTATGTCTGATCCATATTTTGTACTGTTTACTGCTCAGCACCCTTTCTTGCATTGGCTAGAGTTTTTACTTTTTTGAGGGCCAGTGTGGCCTATATACCTCTATTAGTCCCATCTAGTTGTTTCTCTTTCGATTTATGTCTCATAATTTCTCCTCTGTGATGCCGGTATCTCTTGTCTATATTTTATGTCCCTGCTGATGATATTTTCTTAATTCTTTTATCTCTTGACCTACCACTTTCTGTGTCGGAGCCAGCTGGACTGTTCTATATATTTCAATAACCCATAATGCTACTGGTGAAATGTGCTTTAATGTGAATAGCTGCATTCGTTAGGTTTAAGCATATATGTATTTTCCTGTGTATGACAGACAGGTTATATCTGAAGAAGCGAGAGGCGAAACGTCATAGATGCGATTGCGTTGTGCTAATATATATATATATATATATATATATATATATATATATATATATATATATATATATATATATATATATATATATATATATATATATATATATATAATGTATAAACTCAATAAAAAAGCACTTTTATTACGCTTTGCTCATCGCTTCATCAGAAGTTATTTGTCTTGCACAAGAGCATATGAATATGTAAACACTAAGTGTATAAATTCACATCCCAATATACTACCTTACACCATTAATCTAATTCGTGAGAAAAGAACATCGAACAGTCCAGCTGGGCCAGAGGGAGAGAACAAGAAGAGCAGAGAAAAGATAAATTGTTAGAACATACCCTACAAAACATAAAGCCAAAGGTAATTAGCGTGTCTTATAATAAATGATAAGACACTAGCCTCTAGAGATGGAAATGGAGAAAGATCCTTAAAGAGATCTAAAAGGCGTAACGACCCTCCCCAAGTGTTCGTATAAATAGGAATAGATTCCAACCTTGGATAACGGTGAATAAGACAAGAAATGACCATAAAAGAAGAGAGATATAGAGATATGAAAAGCATACTGACCCTGCAAGACAGATCGCAAAATAGACAGATTCAAAGCAAACGACCTAGCCAAAACAAAGATAAAAGCCAGAAAACACAGATAGGCAATTGAAGACCACATCCACGTATTGGGCAAAAACTAAAATCTATTACCTAAGATACTTAAATAGAATAATCCCAGTAGTCCTGTAGCATCTTCAGTAAATTGTCCAAAGCTATCATGATACGTTGACTACAACATACAAGAGCTCGCCGCACAAGTACGATCCTAGTTGAGAGACACCACAGACTTTCTAAATAAAATACAAAATTTAAAAACACAAGCCTACAATGCATTTCTAGTCACATTTGAAATCAGATCATTATACTCCAGGATCAGGCATAGTGAAGGACTGACCGACCTGCACAAAAGCCTAAACAACAGAATAGATAAAACTCCACCCACTATAGTGCTAATAACCCTAACGAACCATGTTCTAGCACTGAAAAACTTCAACTTCAACTTCAACTTCAATGGAAGACACTTTCTGAAAGTTCCAAGTTGTTACATGGGCACCGTAACCACCCCATCATATGCAAGGATCTACATGGGGAACTTTGAAGAACAACACATGTACACTGAAAGTAAAAACTACTGCCTTTTCTACACAAGAGACATCGACGAAATTTTTCTTATTTACACATGAGGTGAAAGAACACTTACAGATTTCTTAACAAAGCTTAACACAACACATGACTCTATAAAATTTGATTTTGTCATGTAGAAATAGTCTACTAAGTCAATTTCATTCCCAGACTCCCCCGTTTACGTAGATGATACCCACCCTATACACCTGATAGATAGCCTACCATACTCTCAGACATTACGAATTAGAAAAATATGCTAACAACATAACGAGCTTGCAGCACACTGCGATAACCTAAAACGCCGGATTATAGCACGAGGCTAGAAACTCTTCCTACTTGGAGAGCAGATTGGTAGGGTCATCACCACAGATAGAGAAGACATCTTAAATCTAATATATAAAAAGAAAACTAACAGTATCCCCCTAATCACAACAGTTAATAGAACTCTTCCTCCCTTTACCTCAATCTTCATAACCTCTGGAATATTCTACAACTAAGATCACATCTTAAAAGCATCTTCAATGAACCTGGAAAGCTAACATTTGGACGACCAATAAACCTTAAAGAACTGATTGGTAAAGACCACATTTTAGACAAAAAAGTCATTCGAAAAAGGCACAAAAGAAGACTTACAATATAATTTGCCAGTCTTGCACTACTGCAAGAAGTCTATCTTGCACCCATGTACAAACCATCAACTCATTTAAAAGCAACGTTACAATTATTTCTTACAATATCCACCACAAAGCTAATTGAAAACGAAGAAACATCATATGCCAATTAGAATACACAAAGTTTTCGTTACAAGACGTTCATAAATCTGAATGGCCCTTCAACCTAAGACTCAATAACTACAGACACAGAATTAAGTCACTGTCTTTGACAAACTACCTCTTGTTGAACAAAATTTTCGCCTGCATTGTTATGACTTGTTCACACACAGAAAATTTTCCTTCATAGACAAGATTGAGAATGTTGCAATGTAGAAAATATCTTCGATTATAGAAACACATGAGGACAGATGGATAATAGGTCTGGACACTACATTGGAATGGCCTTACCACCCATAAACAAAATCACATATACAAAGGAATAAGCCACAGATATTGGTGCATCTGTTGCTATTTACATTAGTTCCTTGAGGCGTAAAAAATTGTTCCATTGAACGAAGCGCCACAAAGCTTGTTTTTTCAATCTCATTAGACATAAGCCCCCGCTTGATCTATCCTACTTGAAAGTATATTAGTATCCATAAAAACAGTACCATTAACAGCCTACATTATTCTCCTGAAGATGAACTCAGAGACGGAACTTGTTGAGGATTGATGAAACCTTTAATATATATGTGTAATATGTGTAATATATTTATATATATATATATATATATATATATATATATATATATATATATATATAT
>OLMO02000238.1:14404840-14447400 GCA_900291935.2 Cassiopea xamachana | reverse complement strand
ATGAGTGTGAAGTTATAGAGTGGTGGTTTTTAGTCGGTCTCTGTCTTACTCTCATCTCATCGAACTGGCAAGAGTATTCAGCACATAGTTTCTTACCGCCCATTGTTGGCTTTTCTTCTGTTTCTTCAAGGGCCAAGGCCATGAGGAACAATATTTTTGATAGCTGCATATAACTGACACAAATAATCTTTTGTTTCGTTTCCTGGTAGACTTCATGTCTCGAAATATCACAGCAAGCATCAATTATGTTAATTTTGCTGACCTTCAGAGCAACAATATTTGATACCAAGCAGAGAAAACTACTATTGCTCGATGTTATATCATTTTCATATCAGCATTACTATGCAATGTTCATTGTTCTCATACAATTACCAGTCACCGAACTACCTGAACTGTTTGCCCTTTAAAGTGCTTATGCATCGAAAATTTCGAATATACGTTTTTAGCTAAAATCGAAACTTCGGTCTTTCCAATGCATGAATATCATATTATTTTTGTTCTTACTGGCGAGAAAGGTGTAGAAATTAGCGTTTGTTTTGAGGCACTAGGTGCGAATTTTGATAGACAATGCGTGATGTCATAACGAGGATCAAACCGAATGCATTCTTTAGACCTATATCAGTTGATAAACAAAGCGTAAGAAAACTTCTCGTCTTGGCGTGCTAGGGCTCATTAAAATAGCAAACAGTGACAGTGAACCGTCATTTTATGATGAATCTACTGAATATCAATTAGAAGATGATGGCAATGATGACCGTGTGCTTGCACAGCCAGGCCTACTACTACTTGTACAAAGTTTAGGGTAATAGGTACATGCCACGGAGAGCCACTAGCTGACGATTCGGATGCCCAAGATAAAGAAAATGTCGCGGCCAATGACCCCCATGGACTGCTACCACAAACTCTTTCGGCTTCACTTGAGAGGCAAATCCAAGTTCAGGAATGGTGAGTACCAGTATCTATTACGTATTGCAGCTCTTACCATGTCAAATTCTGTAAACAGTCACTTAGGACCTATAAGCAAAGCGTTAAAGCTGTACAACGTGTAGGGTAATGGCTTCTGCGTTAGATGAAATAGAATTTGCATTGATTAGAGTCTTCTAACTTACTCTTTGATCTTCCAAGCCAACTGATCTTTTTCTGATACAATACAATTTTCTTTTCCAAAACTGGACATCCGGTACAAGCAGTATTAGGGATTGCGAGCATTTCTTCCTCCTCCATTGTGCCATCCATTTTTGAACACATCACATATCACGTATAGTACATGCAAGGAATTGAAATACATTGCTATGGCATTATAATTTTCCTTTACCAGTAGACCATTTCCAATCTACCAACTGAACATACCTCCCTGCCCTGTTTTCCTCAACGTTGTTGATTGTTATTTCTTGACCAGGGTCTAAAAACAAGCACAGGTAAGTCTCACCTGTCTTTTAGCTTTATCTGTTAGTGACTGAACAATGGCATCTGCTGTGTCTGCCAAAGGTAAATCAATCAACAGCATCTGGCTTTAGCTTCCTTTTCATTTCAAGTTTGCAGCGACTTCCGGATTCTTCGTAAAACAGTTTTCATCGAAATGGTCAGAGTAAAGGAAAGACGAGTTGGTGCTGCTCCACTTTGACCTATGTCTTCGCACAAACCTCACCCAAGCTTGGTGTCTTTTACTGTCTTTTTTCTTGAGTGGAAGCGTGTGAATGGATTTCCCCTCTATATGCTGACCATTTGTGTAGCTTATTCCGTTCGGGAGACCAGTCACACAGTACAGTCCTCCACGACGTTTGCAGGACTTGCTAGTGGAATCCATGCTATCAAGCGATCAAAATTCTTTTGCGTACTCGTTATGACATCATGCGCAGTAGCTAGAATTCGCACTTGAAATGCCAAAATAGCGAAGGTTGAGGGCTCATAACTTTTTTCCATATGAGTTATGATACTTATGTTTGTAGTATGATGATCACAGCACAAAGTTGCATTAGAAAATGCAAAAAGTTAAATTTCGAAATTTTGGATGCATAAGCACTTTAAGCAAAATTTACCTGACATTTACCTGCCGAGGAACTATATGGGGTTGTAGCACCCCCCACAAACCCCCGGTCACGATGCCCCTGATTGCACCCTTAACAATTCGAAAGCAAGAATGTAAAGTCAACCTTTGGCACGCAAAACAGCTGAGCTTTGGAGCTTGAGCCTTTATTTTTTTAAGGATTTTCCTCACATTGTGACATCTCATTTTCTTATAAAATATTTTCTTGTATAAAACAACATGAATTCTACTTGAAATATTTCAATTTGACAGTAAATGGAATTCCAAAGGGGTTTTAAATTGGGATGCATCAAAAACATCTACATTTAGGTTGTGAAATTTCCCACAGTTGCTGGCACCTATAGTGGCTATTGATAGCACTACTACAATTACCACCGGACCTGTAAATATTGGAATATTACACCCAACTGTCACCCCTACATCAGAAAGCTCTCGGTGGCATTCTGCTTTCTTCAAAAGCTAAGTTTTGTCTTGATGAGATTTTGTGGGCAGATTCTCTGCAGTGCAAGAATATCCATTGAGGACACTTCATATTTAAAAATCATTGCCATCATCCAACCAGTAGTAGAACTTCCTACTGTTTTTGCTTCCAGCTAGATCAATATCTTAGTTCATCAGTAGTCTGAGCGCAGCATTCTGATTCACAAAATTTTTCAAGTCCATGAGAGCTTCCCTTCAGAGGTGGGATTTCAAAATGATCAGAGAAAGGGGCATTTAGAACATCCTTTCTGATTCTATTATGCTCCTATGATATCTACTGTTATACCTCTCACAATACCTCACTTCGGCTGCCGATTACACTTACACTTCATTGTAATCTGGTTTACAAAGCTTCAAACCTATTCGCTGCCTAAAATGTACTGCTGTTACAAAGGACTCTTCTATTCGCACAACCATCAACATCAGACATGAGCACTCTTTTCCATAGCCAGTACAGGACACTCAATATAATGAAACAAAACATTAGGGTATAGAAATAAATAGGGGAATTGACATACCTTTTGATGCTTTCTTGATAACTCTCAATCTTCATTTGCAACTGTGTCAAGAGTTCTTCCAACTTGTTTATCTTTAACTAAAGAACACCTTGTCATTTGTATCTAGCTTACTAATTTGCTATACAAGTTAATATGAGACAGGTAAAGTGCAACTTAAACCTTAAAGGTATAGTTTGTGTGTGCTTTGCACTGAGGCAAGAGTAAAAAGGAGGTGCTGCTTTCTGGTGTTCGATATGCTAGAGACAAATGATGTATGTGCCACCACTGAATTATACTGTATTAGAAATGCTCATGGAAGAAATACTAGAAGTAACAGCCATCTAGTGACATTACTACAACTAACAACAGAGTTTGGAGAATAGTCATAAAGTGTTAGAGGAGGAGGGGTGGAGTCACATTAAAATATAGCACCAAAATTCTGCACCCCAACGATACATGCGAAATATTTTGGAGCCCTAATGTGGGGAAAAACACTTGTTTTGATATTCCAGCTATCTCAATTCAATGCACCTTTTAAGCTGGATTACATCCAATTCGGAGCTAAAAAGTTCAACCATCGTTTCCTTTGCTGCTTTTTTTGCTTAGTAACTTATAACCCAAGCCTCTACACGAGACCCTCTTACAAATTCAGCTAAGTTTAACCAGTATGCACCTTTATCATCTGAATATCAAAAACATAAATTAAAAAGGTTCTAGCAAGTTTTGCAATCATACTGGTCGACATTTTAATCCACCAAAATCTTACTGAGCGATGCAAACATGATGTTTGGTATTGTTCAAGCTGATTCTGAATAAACAAGTCTATTTTGTCATATCACATCAGGTTTCCTCGCTATAGACAATGCCTATGTTTGATGAAACAGGTTTACTCTATCTTACATGCTTGGATAATAAAATGAAACTTTATTCCATACTGTCCCTTTGTATAACATTTCCTTTTTGCGGGCAGTCACTTTTTCACTTAAAATTGTCTAAAAGAGACCAAACGATCTAATATTATTCTTTTTTCTCAAGGCACACTACACTAAATTTCACATTCACAATACATATTAACACAAGGTTTCTAGTAATTTTAATCTCCATTATTTGACCTGAGAAAGCCTTCTTGTACTCAAGGTTAGTAATTAGTAACACATAAACTGTTTACATACTTAAAAGATGCTGTGCGAGTCGAGTCGATAAACCAAATAACTGTGCAGGGGAATGCTGATACCATATACTGGGAGTAGTTATGATAGCTTGAACTGTTGCATTCCACCATTAAGAGTACCAGCCAGCATTTAAGCCTTGCACATTTATGAGCCATTAATAGTACAAAGCTTGAAAATTTAAGAGCCATTCCAATGGTGCTACCTAGACAGCCACCATTGCAATTAATGTACCATAGTCCGTGAAGGAAACACTACATCATATACATTTCTATCATATAGCATAATCTATCTCTCAATTCCTTTCCTCCCCTTTCCCACTACAACCTTCCTCTGTATGCTCTGAGGGGAAACCAATCACAAAGCTAACATGTAGCCATTGTGTATTTTTGAGACCATGTCTTTTACTTTGTCTTAGAAAACAGAGGCTTGCTAAGAGTGACAAATGACTCTCATAGTTTTTGATAGTTTTCTGCAAAAAGAGAGTGCTTGAAGGCAAGCATCTTGTGAAACAATTTGTCGATAACTTTTTCGCTCTCAATTATCAGTATATCTCCCATTAGTAATTTCAGGCCATCTCCTATTAGATGCAAAATTCAAATTCCAAATATGCAGTGTGAACATCAGAGGATGAATTCACAAGACGACTGTCTTTTTCCAATTCAATGCAAAGCCTCAACTGCTATAAGATTAACGTTACTTATACAACTTGTACTATGTATTAACATGGTGTATAGGATTTGTATTATATATTGGATACAACTAGCAGTTCTAAATCTTTATAGTGATAAATTGGGCATCTTGAAATCTTTATGATTGGTTGCCATAGCACCAGCTCCCTCTACGTCCTCAGCTGGTATCATAACGAGTGACAATGGCCTTCTTTCAAAGTTGCTACTATCAAATTGTAAAATGAGAGGTAAGTTCGTAATAAGAATTTCAAATTTCACATACAATCTCTGCCAAAAGTACTTGGAACACCAATTAATTAATGCATAATTTCTGATAACAATGATTTTCTTATCCATGTCGAGCGATGGAAATCCCCTTCCCGTCAAAAACAATGTTGGGTTACGTGTTTATTTGTCAGAGAAAGGTCTGCAAGCATAGCGGCTTTTTCTGTACCTTTCAGAGATGGGTCTGCAAGCATAGCGGCTTTTTCTGTACCTTTCGACACTGTATTTAACAACATTGTTTTGAGGGGGAGAAGGGGAGACTACTAAATGAGCAGCAGAAATAACGCAAGTGTTCCAAGACTTTTGGCAGAGATTGTAGCTCTAGGTATAGCTTTGCTATAGCTACAATGCAAGAGTCTTGTCACTTAAAAATGACAAAAAAGATTTGTGCAATCCAAAAATTTGTGATATTTCATGCTATGTATAAATTCCGTCGCTATGTTTATAAAACTCTAAGACAGTTTATGTTAAACCTAATATTCTATATTTTTTAATCTTATAACATTTGTGAGGCCTGCAAATGCCTAAACCTCCCACGATTTACCCTTATTAGTTGAAAAATAGGCCCCGAAGATAGGTCCCCTTATAAACTAACCTAAATATCCTTCCGAATACAAGCTAACCGGTATATAATCCCAAGGTTCTTATTTGGGATTCTGTATGTGTATATTTGGCATTCAATGGAAAACAATTTTCTACGCGGGAACCATTAACACTAAAGAAACGTTCTTGTGTAAAGCTACAGCTCTCTGATCGGACACCGAATGGTGAACTTCTTGCATACGCATGTAACGTGTTACTCCAAAAGACCTCAGCGAAATTAAGCATCCCATATATACACCCCCTCCCCGAATATAAGCACTCCAAGAAGTAGCTACTAGCCTCTAGAAGTCCAGGATACATATTTGGGATTTAACGTTATTTCAGGACTTCTTTCCAAGCAGAATGGATTGAAATGATCTTGGCATTGTCAGAAAACTCTTTCTTCTTCTTTGCGTGCCATATCAGAGTCTGACGCTGGCGACAATGCTCATAAAACTATTTCTGTCTTGTGCTAGCCGTAGTATTTCCACTGAATTCGTCCCTGCCACCATGGCCAGACCTTGAAGAAAATCTTGTCTCTGTCTTCCTCTGCTCCTACATCCCTCCACTCTGCATTCTACACTCAGCTTTTCAATCGACTCTTCTCTAATAATATGCGCGACGAATCTCAGTTGTCTCTGACGAATAGTTTTTAACAATCTCTGTTCCTCTCCCATCATTTCCAGAACATCTTTGTTTGTTTTCTTATCTAGCCATAAAATTTTTTTCATGCGACGGTAAATCCACAATTCCATGGCTTCGAGCCGACTCTCATCTCGTTTGCTTAAGGACCATGATTCACATCCATATGTTAGGACGGACCAGATATAGCACTTCTTCAATCTCTTTTTTGTATCATTTTCCAGCTGTTTGTTGGTGAATGTACTCAAAACGTCTGTAAAGGACTTTTTTGCCAAAGCTATTCGTATTTTGATATCTGAGGTGCATCTGCAGTCTTGAGTGAGAACACTTCCAAGATAGTTGAAGCTTTCAACCTGTTGTAGTTCACCGTCATCAAGAGTAATCTTGCATTTAGGTGATATTGTATACCATCATTCAACATCTTTAACCAACAGCCTGCATAGCTTAGTATCTTCAGGAAAGGAGAACAGACACTTCCAAATTCCAGTGCAACTATGTGCTACATATTCGAATATATTATTAAAATCAATAGCCTGGACAGATAACTAAACTAACATAAATTTGATTCCTACTGGCATTCTCCAGGTAACTATCTGATCGAGAAATCAAACATAGCATCTGTGACATCACTTGAAATACTCAATGACTATGCCCCAGAAGTCTGCGAGGCACTAATGCTACTTTAAAATTAGACTTGAGCAAACCTGCACTGTTATATGCAAACACGACGGTGATATTTGAAATGAGCGTGCTTTTTTCCACAAGATCTCAGAAAATAATGTTGGCCTTGTAACTCTCCCTTAATAAATGATAATGAGCTTCTTTCTATACAAACGGAAAATAACTTACTCTTTGTTGAAAGAGGTGACCCGCATTATTCTAGCATGCACAGTAGGCCTACATTAGCTCAGAAGTTACAATAGTCGCCAAAGTCCTAGGACAATTAAACTATATTTATTCTGCAATTAGCACCCATCCCCCTTCTTCCCTTACAAACATTGGTTTATGAACAAATTGCATGCAAAGCTGAAAAAAATGGCGTTCGACATGACGCCAAGTGCCTCAAGAACAGAACAATATTATTAAAGGGGGAAAGGGAGTGCGTGCACGACTCAATGGTACAACGTTAAACAGCAATATATTTTTTCGCAATCTTTTTTGAGTGTCCCAGGGACTTTTGGCGACTATTGTATGGTATGAACTTCGAAGGATACAACATATCGAGCTGCATTCAGTGCAGCTATAGGGGCTTTCGGGGGCGCTGCTTACGACGGTGACAAAAGTTTTTGCACAAATGATCCCTTCGACGTAAAGCTGATACAATGGGGTGTGTTTTCGGGTACCTATCTTGGTAAAATGTATATTGATAATACCAATTTATGCAAAAGTTCAACTGCGAGTCCCGTTTATGAAAATATATGGCTGTAGTTTCATTATAAAACAAAAAAAATATGGACATCACTTGTAATTTGCCCCTAACAAAGCGCCACAGGTGTAGCCTCATACTCATGTAATTGCAGGCAACAGGTGAAAATGGTTAAAACCAGTTGCCCGTATGGATAACACTTGACTTTAACGGTTCTCAAAGATTAAAGTAGGGTGGGGAGGGAATTGACAATCACAGAAAAGAAGAAAAGAGATGCTACCTTCTTCAGAGACGAGTTCACGTGGACGAACTGTAAGATAGCAACTGGATAACACATATCTAAAGATAGCGTTGGGCACATTTGCAAATAAAGTATGAAGTTCTTTCTGGTGAATAGATAGCACGATACGCTTCAGAGTGCCTCAGTACAAATTACTTGATGGCAGAAGTAATGCTGAAGTTTTGCCACTTACAAGCAAAGCAATAAATAACGAATAATTCAATACGTTCCCTTTTGATACATTGTACTGGACTGCCTCGCCGGTTAAAGCCCTCCCTTTCTAGAATAGTGTTTGATTGACTACCTTGCAAGTTATCAAGCTTTTTCCCTTTAAAATTTTCTAATCGAGCGTCCATCCTGTTGACACACTATGGGCTGGTTTCCATATAATCGCAGCTGCCTGCGATGCATCGGCGATGCATTAGCGATCAATGGCAGATGTGTTTCCATACAGAAAGAAATCGGTAACGAAATGGCTTGTAACCAAGGAAAGTTACAATGTCTCCCAAATTTCCATGCAACACGCATACAGTGTTAGGAATTTTCCATCCCCCATCCTATTTTCGCCGCAGAAATGACAATTATGAGCCCCCTTCCCCTTCATACAATGTTGAATCGATAGCCGAAGCCCTTCACTAGTTGAAAGACACCATTGCTCCCTCAAGTGCTATTCCTATCACCATCAGGCAAAATTGTTGTATGGGGGACGGGATTTTGTAGTTTGCCTACAGCATAAATTACATGAAGTGTTCCAAGACTTTGGCAGACATTGTAGTTTAAGAAGTGTGTGTGTGGCCATTACGTATAACGTATTGTTATTCATATTATTATTTGATATTGGATGATTCATGTCTTGTGGAATAAAAAAGCACTTATTCATCGACAATGCATAGCAGATGAGTGTTCCCATGTACAGTGAACTCTCTCAAAAGCGGACACCGTCCGAACTTTAAAGAAGTTTCCGCTATAACCAGGTGTCCGCCTTATAGAAAATTGCCATATCTGTGTTCGGAGGAGCGTAGACACAAAGGGGACTACTAATATCGCTTTAATAATTAGAATCTAAAGTTTCTACAAGTGATCAAGTTCTTCCATGTATCCAAGAACCTAAGATAAAACGCTGTCGCTGTGATGAATAACGAAAAGATAGTTGGGCATTTTCCCAACAAATGTGTATTGAAACAATGCAATGTATTGAAACTATGTGTACAGCAATGCTCCTGAAACTTAAGAGCAGTTCCATTGCTTCTAGAGTAACTGAGGAAAAAGTAAATAGAGGAGGTGGTTACGGACTGGAAGTTCCTTGCAAATATTTAGTTGAAGGTGGCACGAGAGCTGTGGACTGGCTTTTGCAAAAGATTGAGAAAGAAAAATAACTATGTAAAAGTCTAGTCGCCGTCAACCAAGAACGACAGTGTTGAAAAAGAAAGGTGCCATAGACAGTAGACATGAAATTTAACGTAAAGGTGCACTGTAACTCATTTTCGATTGATTAATCTTTAAATTCCTGTTTTTAAGTAACAGTTATTTTACTACTATCCGCTTCAAACAGGCGCGCGCATTATGCACTTGGAAAAAAGAAATACTTTTCACTGTCCGTTTTAATAGGTGTCCGTCTTCAAGAACATGAACAAACAGCTTTTCCTATAGGGACTTCCGAAAAGTGTCCGTCTAATCGAGGTGTCCGCTTTATAGAGGTATCCGCTTAGAGAGACTTGACAGTACTTAAAAGCCATCAACGATGCAGGGAAAGCATCGTAAAGATCGGGAAAGTAGAAAATGGTTCTGTTTCCCCCACGCTGTCACCATGTCCTCGTTGCATATAGCAAGAATGAGATTAGTTTTAACTCCGTAATGAACTACCTAATAAATCCTTGGAACTGATATGTATTACAATTGAACCTCCAAAAGCAAGTCCTTTTATGATCATCGTATGGTATAGACCCCCCAGTGCATTAGTTTCTTGTTTTTCAACCTTGGATGAAGATCTTCATGTTGTTGATGGTGATAACAAGGACATTATATTGTTACATGACACACATTGTGATGTCAGCCTTCCTACACCTAGTGTAGCTACTCACATTTCACGCCAACAAGAGATATATAACGTATTTGGCTTTAGACACCTAATTCAGGAGCCGACAGGGATCAACTTGCAGTCGTCTTCTCTTATTGATCATATTTGTACCTCAGAATATTTCAATATTCAGAAAGATGGTATGAGAGGAATCTGCCTCAGTGATCATTTTATGACTTGTGTCAAAAAATTTCGCACTGCGCTTAAAAGCCAACACAGATACATCACATCTAGGCAGCTACAACCTTTTCATGAAAAAGATTTTCTTTCTGACATATCAAGGGTGAATTGAAGGAAAATTATTGCTAATGCTAGTGATCCAGATAATGCAGTCTGTAAATGAACCTATATCTTCTCTCTCATTCTTAATAAACAAGCAACAAAATTGACAAGAAGGGTTTCTAACATATATACACCCTGGCTAAATTACGAATTTTTCCAGCTTGCTAAGACAAAAAACGAATTGAAAATACAAGTAGAAAAAAATAAATCAACTCTTTTGATGGAATACTATAGGCAGATACACAATCGCGTGAATACATCAAATATCCAGCTAAAGAGAATACTTCCCTAACAAAACGTCTGTTTGTCAGGGAAACCCAAATCACTCCTGGAAAGCTATCACCAGATTCATTAATAAGAGAAGTAACACCTCGTCTATTCCATCCATCAACGTTGAAAGTGATAGAGTTAAAGATTGAGCTTTTCTGTACTATTGGACATAAACTAATCGAAATTATTCCAGAAAAAACCCAACCACTACTATCCAGTGAGTATGAATTGGGTAACCTTGAAAGAATTTTCTCATTTAAAGTCGTCTCAGAGACTGATGTAATTGTTGTTGTGAAGAAAATGAAGACTACTAACGGATTTGGTTTGGATGGGATTGTAAGTGTTGTTATAAAGGTTGCTTTACCATTATTATCTGGGTCATTATGCGACTTTTTTAACTTATCTTTGCTGACAGGGAAAATTCTCACTGATTGGAAGGTAGCACGTGTTACCCCAATCTACAAGAATGGGATTAGAGACGATTATACTAACTAGGGACCAATCTCTCTGATACCTTTTTTATATAGAGCATTCAAAAAAGTTCTTTATAAACAACTCTCCGACTATTTAGTTAGGAATGGACTCATAGACAAGCATCAGTTTGGTCTTAGGTCTTCACATTCAGTCACATACAGCCTTTTGACTTGTACATATGACTGGAAATTAAATATTGATAAGGGTAAGTACACTGGCTTAGTATTAATCGACCTAAAAAAGGCCTTTGATTGGCAGGATCACAGTACTTTATTAAAGACGTTTGAGAAATATGGAATTTAAGGACTAGAGCTCAACTCAACTGGTTTACCTCCTACTGGCAGGGAAGAAACCATTTCTATACAGCTAACTGGAGCTTTTCTAGCATCAGTGATATAAGCAGTGGTGTCCCAAGGCTCCTGCTTTGATATACTGCTGTTCCTAATCTTTATCAATAACTTACCATTTTGCCAACCAACGAACTATAACTAACCAACCAATAACGAACCAATAACTAACCAACGAAAGGTTACTGTGTATGCAGATTGCACAACTATTTCCCAATCATCAAAATACCTATCCATACTTTAGAAAGATTTACACAGTGACCTTGTGAACGTTAAAAGCATGGCTACATGGATACAAGCTATCTTTAAATATTACAAGGACGCAGTCATTGATAATATGATTCAGACCTAACATTCTAAAACTCAAAAAACAGACTGATGTCAAGTCAAATTTTGAATTAGCAGAGCCAAAGATAGAGATGGTAAATGATATAGAGCTTCTAAGAGTTAAAATTGATGACAATCTCCAATGGAGTTACCAGGTAGAGCAAGTACAGGCCAGGGCGCTGCAAGCTTTAAGTGATTTGCAGAAAATGTAAAAAGGACTTTTTGAGTCACACTTCAGCAATTGTTGCTCGATTGCGGGTTGTTGTGGAGAATCCATACTTAGCCCCCTCCAAACGATCCAAAATAGAACTGCAAAAATAGTAACTAATAGTCCTAACGATGATCCTGCTGCCCCTTTCTTACAAAGTTTTGGCTGGCTTTCAATTACGGACCTGATAAGGAAGGAAACTGCTACGCTTACTAATAAATCACCAAAATTCATTTGCTGCCAAGTATTAAAAACAAACTGCTCCAAAAGTAATTGAGACAACCTACATTCTAGTTAAACAAATTTGCAGATATCTTTACTTAGAAAGTCCATAAGTCAAAACGCTTAAATAAATGTGTTAGTTTAGCTCAGCCGAGAACCTAAACTAGCACATTCATGGAAGACTGTTAAGCAGTCTGTCATGACCCAAAATGACATAAGAAGTTGGAAACTAGCAAGAACGCACTCATGCTAACAATTAATACGCTATGAACGGCATCTAAATGATAATAAAAATGGTAGCATTATAGGTCATGGATTCTGAGTTAGCCTCCTTTCCAAGTTCTTCCACAAACCTGAAGTGATTTAGAGCGTTTCTAGGGGCTAACGTATTCCCAATGCCGATATGTTTTCAAAAGATATTTATATATACTCAGGTGGTCGATTTAATTGTTTTCAGACAATTCAAGCCACTCTCTAGTACTACTATAGGCAGCTACACTGACAGAGAGACAGAACATAGAATAACCACACGCTACAGAGACAACCTACACATTTTTAAACACCACCATCGTTTTCAGCACCAGTGATTACACTATGTTCGACCAACATATGAAAGGTATGACGTTGATAAACAAGTTTAAATACCAGGCAATAGTCGCCATAAGTCCAGGGACACTTCAGCTATTTTTATTTTGCACTTAACACCCGTCCCCTCCCCCTAAACAATTTTGGTTTATAAGCAAATTCCATGCTAACATGAAAAAATCAACATGCAAAATGACTCTAAGAGCTTCAGGAAGAGAACAAAATTGTTATTGGGCGAAAGAAGTGCGTGCACGAGATAATGGTACAAACGTTGAAAGCAATGAATTTTTTCGCAATTTTTTTGAGTGTCCCAAGGGACTCTTAGCGAGTGTTGTACACATACAAAATTTTTACTACAACACGAAAGAGCGTCAACGTTCCTTTGAGATGCTCAAAGCTTTTTTCGTCAGACACTCGTAAGAGTATGAAGCGTCGGATACTGACCGAGAGGTGCAATGAATATATAGCCAGTTGAGGTTACATCTCATAGGATGCGTCTAATTGAGCCTAAGTGCGATCATTCAGGGCCTATACACCTGTTTTTACTCCTATAAAATCCTTGAATTTTCTAAATGTTTTCGTAGAGAGGGCAACGGAAATTTTACCAGCTATTACAGGAAATAACGTTTACGGAGCAATATATCCCTTGGAATTCCTTTGGCTCAAAGACGAATAAGATAAGCCTTGTTAAAACCTTAGCTCACAGGGCACATATGATTTGCTCAAAAACTAAATTGGGCTCAGAGTTCGACAAAATAATACACTGCCGACTGACAACGGATATACTGCAGATGTTCTAATGTCTTGTATTAATCAAAAACTGGCTGGACTTCACAGTGCATTAGATTTGTCAACAAATCAATAGGTTTTATCAAAGACAGATGAAATAAAAAATCAAAGCTCCTATATTAATCGTTTTCCAGCTCCTAAAAAGGGATATGAGTTGTTTTGTAGCATTTCCTAGAAAATTGCGTCGTTACGTGTATTGATGGAATTTACAAACTTTGTATATAGATATATTTGTTTTCTTTGTGTCGGTAACACTTCTCAAGTCAAATCTGCAAAACTATAGGTGTTATTTAATACGCAAAACTGATCTTACGAAATGGCCAGTTGAACTCTTCTCTCAAGAAGGTAGCAACGACTTTCATCTTTTCCGAAGTGTTCACCTGTATTGCCATCACACTTCAATATTTGAGACCATTAAAGATCGGCTAATGTCGTCATAGGCAACCTTCTTACAACAGTTTTTCGAATTCCAAATTAATCCGTCAAATATTGCCAGCATATAAATGAAAACGAGGTTAAAATCTTTGCGCTTTATTAGGGAGGTTCAGATATAGTGCGAGCACGAGTACGAATTCTCAATTGCGCAACCGATCTACGCACGTTGAGAAAGAATCACCATCACAACTCGTACTTGAAGAGCCTTCCAGTACGACATTCCCTACAAATCTCGAACTGAACAGAGCGAATTTGGAACTGATAATATTGGCCAAAAGAAATATGCAATTTATAAGCAATTGCCTTGATAAAAGGCAGACGTGCATAGTCAACCTTTTGTTTTGGAAAAGGAGCACCATATACAGGCTTATTTAAGAGCAGTTGTCGCGGAGCTACCTGGTCGTAATAAGCCTCTAGAAAGGGCATAGACATAAATAGCGACTACACGGAGATGCTTCCATAGAGCGTATATTCCATAGTTAAAAGAAGGACTTAAGTAATTAAGACATTACAAGAATAACTCAACAGCATTCTCTCTACCTGGAATGCCATTCTTGCTCAAGCCAATTTGGGGTAGTGATTCATCTTTACTGACAATAGCGAAAGTTAATAAAAGTAGGCCCTGGCTTTCAGGGATGTAGTACTAGCTTCTTATTTGTCTTCAAAGGACAATAGGACCCTCTAGTATCTTACCAGTCTCTAAATTGTCTGAATATAGACGCAGATCTATTGATTTCAATAAATCTCTGGATTGTTTTGAAGGCAGGATATCTTTACACAGAAAGTAGCAGTGCGAGTACGAGTTCGAGTGTTTAGCGACGCGGGGGGTTAACTCGCACTTGCACTTGCACTGGATATGAACCTGCCTATTATGAGCACAGTACTAGTTACAAATTTGCTGCTACTGCATTATATAGAGCCTAACACCTGGACTGCATGACACACATGACATATAGCTGCACTCTCATATACCAAACTATCTTTTACATACATTTTGAAAAGACAAGTAGAAGGAAATTTACCACAATTACGTCTATATGACGTCACAGGATTCATTTACGCAAAAAATGTTACACCATCGCAATCAGCGTCCCCGAAGACCCCAACCCCAATTGATTGCAGCTCAATATCTTCTATCCTTTGAATTTCCTATCTGAAAATACTTACCAAACGTTCCTGGGACACTTTCAAGACATTATGAACAACTATAGTCATCTCAGCATCTCAATCATTACACCTTTTACGCACCCCTTTTTCCCCTAGAGCAATTTTGATCTGTTCCTGAGACACTTGGCGATATCGTGCACGAAATATTTTTCCGCTACCCATGTACACCTCTCAACAATCAGCATTGCTTAGGGGGAAGGGGGGATGAATGTTTCATCCAAATTAAAAATATGCATAGTGTCCCAGTATGTTGGCGAGCATTTTACATCTCCGTTTGAAAACTATTACGAAGATATACACAAGTTCTATTGAGCATTATTTCAGTGCTGTCTAGTGAGGGGCTGTATAGCTACTATTACCCTACAGGAGATAAAACAGCAACGAAATTCAGTGGCAAGATCAGCTACAACAGTTGCTTTTATGCTCCTGCTGAGCCAATTATAGAAAAGCTCAGTTAATTAAGCAAATACTGCAGCTTGAAATAGTACAATTTGTATACAAAGCCACCTATAATGAAGCACCACTCCATTTAAGATAGCTGTTTCTTAAGATATTAGACACCCACAGCAAGGAGCTGCATAAATTGTCAACTGACATGTACCTTCTCTGTTGAAAGACCTCTATGGGCCAGAAAAGCTTCGGACATAGAGAGGTGACTTTCTAGACTGGCATATATACAGTGTAAGCCTACCCCGTATAAAGAATTGACAATGAATGCATGAATTGACCACTGACAGCAATAAATGCCTCGTAACGCTTTATTAAAAGATAGTACTTGGAGGCAAACATTTCAAACAGTATAATTTTCAAATGGAAAAATCTTCTACCTGACTTACAATTTTGGACTTTTAAGCTTCATTATTTTTTTATAAAAAAGTTTGTCCAATTCTAACACAATACTTCATATGCAACATACGAATCCCGCACAATACATATTCACTACGGGAAGCATTTTAAAGCTTGCAATGACTGCTGGGAACAACATTTCTCACAGTTCTTTAACTCCAGGTTATTTGATACATACCTTGGTACCTTTCGAACACGACTTAATTTCATCTAATGTCCTCTCCAACAGTGTTACAGCATCCAGCGAACTAATTTTCAAAAACACGTTGCCATTTTCAAAGTTGAACTTTGATGCTATTAGTGGTCCCAGTTTTGGTGCATAGTGTAAAGCCGTCTCTACCTCCATGATATCAATGTCAATCGATCTATGAAATGAAAAAATTATGAATAGTGTTTACTGCTTGATTGGTTTTACTGAAATAGAATCGCTAAAGTGAACTGTGTAATTACTATGCACCACTTTCCTAATACGTAATATAGAGATGTCACAAGCAAGATATAAATCCCAAATCGTTACAAGTAGTCGAGTACAACTGATATACATAATTTGCTTTTAAAACTATGAATTTAAGTGTACAATAATTGTTGAGCACAAGATAATCTCAGTACAATACTATAGATTTATAGGGTAATACGGATCCATTAAAATACATGTTTCCTTGTATAAGTAACAATTACCAAACTGCTTACAAAAACATAAGGAGCTCTATTATCGAAAGAAACTTAGAAAAAATTGATCGTGACATCAATTATCAAAATTTAAACAGATTTCTTTATTAGCAAAACTTGTGTTTGAAAATAATCATTGACTTTGACTTTGATATTCCTGAATTTCTCTTGATCCAATCAGCGTTTATAGCCACCAAGAATTGTTCATCTTACAAACAATCAAGCAATTAAGAAACCAATTTAGACACTTTTAGTACTAGGTGCAGATCAAAGTTTCATACAAGACAGAAAACATACAACTGTATATCCGATTTTCAAATAATACCGCTCAATCCGGATACAGAGTACTTCAAGGGAACAGCTGACTTAATACATTATGTCCGCAGTACATTACAGATGAAGAAAACAGGTATCGACCAGATACTTCAGTTTTTTATACTGCATGATATATGCTTTTAGTCGCCTCTGTCAATTTTTGAAGCTAAAATACTAGACATACGTTCTTGGATGTCATTTTGTACAAAAACTGGAAGCATAATTACCTACCGCAACATTCCAAATCTACTATTATAGTTTTCATTATTTTCACCCAATGAATACAAGGGGTTTTAAGGAAATATCGTGCTGGATGATCTCTCATACCAGAAGCACATCAAATACTTTGCTCTTCAGCATTACCACTAGTAATGCCGATAAGCCATGTTGCCAATATACAACATTACCTCACATAGGAGCCCAGATTCATGATTTTCATCTTAAATCAGGTCTTTCTTTAAAACGTACTTTGATAAATTGTTAGAATATTGTAACTCGTATTGTGAGGATCAATATTTTAACCAAACCTTGAAGAAAATAGCAACGAGTTTTTTCATGATGTTTTAATGGTTTTGATGCCAAAATTATCCTGTGTTTATACATAATCTCTTTATCACATTAAACAGATTTATAAGGGGCACAATTCAGGTAAAACAGCTTATAAGCTCTGATTTCTATAGGTTCTTATAGGCAGGGATTTTCTATACGCTAGCATTACGCGAGGAAACATCTAGATAGTAATAAGCATTTTCACAAATCCGGTTTATCTTTGAACTACATTTCAAGGCAAAATGATATTCATTATTTCATCCCATAAAAACATTTCTTCAAGTGGCATCTGGGGACTAAACAATCACAGAACTGGGACTACCTAAGAAATCTTTCAAAGCTTTAGAATTGGTTGGGAATGGAAAATCTCTGATACACTAGATGCGGACTGGTTCACGGAGACTTTTCCCCTTGTCACTTGTATGGTCCAAATATTGTACGGCAGTTTCCAAAAACTTGCATTTCAAGGCATTCACTGTAAAAACAATATTGTCGACTTTAATGTAAAACTATCCGTACATTTGAAAGGTGTTTTTGCACGTCAGAGCCTTTCATGACCACATCATCATGGAACAGTTGCAGAACGCAATATTCAAAGTCCAAAAATGATGCTCCATAGTCCGTTGAAAGAAGAACGATGCTGGTTTGAAGCCCTGTTCCATATCTTTCCAAGTCCATGGGCCAAAGCAATAGCCAGGGGAAAAAGTAATGGTTGGTTTGACTCTAGCAGCACATGGAATTTTCTGATAGCCACTATTGAACTCTATATAGCTGAAAAACTGTAAGCCGCAAACGAGTCCAGGCACTGTTCCAAGGATGTAGATGGCCAGCCCGAATCTTAGATGGTTGAATTGATGAAGCGATAATCCACGAAAGAGTTAAGCGATCTGTACAACTAGAGCTATTGGGAACATTCTTTTTGACAACACGTTCCATAGCAGCATTATGGGGAATCGGTTTGCTCAATAAGGCCATGATCTTTATAATGCTGTAACAGTTCTTTGACAATGGAACTGCCAATATGTAGGTACTTGCAGTAAGGACATGGAAATAAAAGTCGATTGGATAGGATCGAAGTCACCCTCAGTAACTGTTACCTTACCGATTTTGGTGTTAGTAAAAGAGGTGTCCAAGAATTCATCAAGCAAGGTCTTGTGAAGCTAGATGAAGTGTAGGGCACGAGTTTTTATATATGAAGACATGGGGCTCTAATTGTTCCGTAGAAAGTACTGAGAATTCTTCAATGTCACTGGGTCTCAGTGCAACTTTTGTGCCTCTACCAGCTCTTTTGGAAACAGAGGCACTACCTACTGTTGTGTGCACAAGCAAGTTTTGATGAGTTAAATGGTCTAGCACTCGGAAAACTTTGAGTAACTAAGGCTGTAATAATAAATTGTATAAGTTTCAACGTCCGGTAAAATATTGTTTGGCTAGACAGCACATGGATGCACCTGAATCCAGCATCATAGGAATTTACTAACCATTTAGTGTACCAGTTATCCAAAGCAACTTTGAGTTATTCAACAAAGAAGGTTGAGATTCTCCTTCTTGAGGAGTCATTGAAAAAATATTGGCTAGCCCAATATGACCCTTTATTAGGGGCTCCAAAAGTTTTCCGACTGCTGAGTAGACATTTGCTGCTGCCTAGACGCCAAAAACACGTTGCACGTGGTTTAAACTAATGCAGAAGTAACATCAAATAGGATGGCCTCTTCTTACCTTTTCAGGGTGCAACTATTTCCGCTAAAAGCTTTGCATAAGCCTCTGCCTGGTTGCCCGTGGTTTCTCCGTGAGGAATGAAACTCGGAAGTGTTGGCGTTGGTGTAGTTTATTACAATGACCTAAGCAGAGGTTGCTGTTTAATGTTGTTGTATTAAACTGCTCCTATTGCTCATCAAACTTCCACATTGCAAATTGATTTTGTTACTCGAGCTTAATGGACTAAAATAGAGCTGCTTCCAAAGGTTGTTTGGAAGGATTTGCAGCAGTCAAAACAGCGTCAGGGGGTCAGGGGCCACAAGCTCAGCAGTGGATTGCAAGGAAAAGTGATACAAAGCATCACGGCTAGCTTTCAGTCAATCTTGATGAGAAACCTTTTCGTCACATGGGGTTGATACAAATAATGAATCTATTTCTTCGTAAGGAATCAGACATCCCTTGCAAACCTTTCAATTTACAGCATGATTGATGAACTTCGTTTTAACTGGTGGGTCACCAGTTTAGTGTAGCTGTATAACGTGAGTCATGAATTCTTCCTCACTTTCACCAATCATTTGTACATACGCTCATGAATGGTCATGTATGCCTCACGGTCAGTATCATAGCCAGAACTATATTGAGTTGCTTTTTATCTTAACTATTTTTGTACGGATTGCTATATTCTTTAAATTGTTCTAGAACGGCTTTAGCATGGCAATCAACACATAGCATTAGAATCCATCCAACCTCGAGGTCATCAGACTTTTCAGCAATAATGCAACATCTATGATAATTATGAAGATATTGATGAAGATCAACGTTCCCATCTCCAATGAACTTCTCTAGCTTTGAATAAATGATGAAGACACCGAAATATTCTTGGTAGAAAAGCTCTTGCCAGCAGTGTAATAACCAAGTAGTAAATTAATTCTATGGCACACCAATATCGATCTTTCTCAAGGTCTACTAAAAATCAACGAAGCTCAACGTGATACTCAACAAAGCTTGTTCTCTCCCTCTATTGTCTCTATTGCTCAGAGGGGACAACAAATGATGATGAGAATTCCTTATCTTGCTCATTTTACCTCCAGAGTTCACTGTGCCAAAAATATGTTGAAAATATCTTTAATTTACTGTCACTGGAGTATAGCTTAACTTCAGGTCCGTGATATCGGTTGCATAAAAGAGAAATTGAGAAATCTTAAAAATACTTCTAAATAAAAGCATTATACTGTAAGGTGAAATAATTTATAGAGTGAACTGTGTATTTTATAAAATTTTTTTGTCCTACTTCTCAAGTCTTAAATCTAGAATAAATGCGTATTTTAGTATTTTTCTTCGTTCGTTTTAACCAACTCTCACGCCGCTCCTCACTGACTTTCCAGTACTGTCCCATCACAAGCATAGTTCAATGGATGAAGATAAAATGAAGCCTATCAGAATGCGCGCATTAATATTCAGTAACGCCAGTGGGGAAGAACGAGCAGCCTAATGGATGACGGGCCGCGTAAAGAAGCACGGCCTAGGAGAAGAGGCTTTTTTCATGCGGCAAACTAGTGTCGGGTTAAATTCAATTGCAATTGAGTCTAACAAACGTTCGATGATCTTGGATTCATACATCGAATTTATGTTAGATTTAATAAGGTATTGAGTGACACATACAAGAGGTTCTTCATTTTAAAGTTTGGTGATACCAATGAAGATATCAGGGCTACCCAGGGACGCCTGTATAAGAAAAAGACAGGGGGTATGATTTTTGTGACAATGACTAATTCTAAGGTGCATGACGGGTCATTATAGAAAAGAGAGAGTCCCTGCGGTGTCGGAGAGTTTCGGAACGGTAATGTCCTTGGATCACTACTGAGCTATAAGCGTTAGCACGAACAAGAGATCGTCAGACAAAATAGGCGGTAAAAGTTGGATCTGAGTTCCTGATGACTGACTACCGTCACGTCAGAAATGTTGTTAACAAAGAAAAACATAGCACTAACACGGCTGCACTTTTCCGAAAAAATCTCGACACTACGAGGGCGACATGAAAGACACTTGAAAGACCATTAATCAGCTGGTTACTACGCGGTCTAAAACCACGTATATGTCTTCACTGCAAGATGACAACAAAGTCTTAATGGGTTTTGAGGAAAAAGCCCAAGCGATGAATCAGTATATCTGCAGTATTGGACAAAATTTAAGTGCAAAGATACCGTATGCAGGAAACTCACTTTTGTGTGGAGATTTTTCCTTGAAAAAATATTCTATATAACCATGTTGCAAGAACAATCAAATGAGGCACACTGTTACATGAAACAGTAGCCTAACAATATATCAATATTATGATTGAATATTAAATCTTAGTGAATGAGAAATGAAATTCACATACCTAATCGGAACTATTGCTAATAGTCTCTCAGTAATATTGGGATCTTGTAGGTCCTCTGTCAAATCATCAAGAATTGTCACTAGTGCAAGCATGCTCCACCATGGCAATAGTGGCTTGTTGGCTGTATGCTGTTCAAGAACTTTTTTCAGTAGAATTGTAATCAAGCATGTAACTTCTCTAAAATGTCAATAACAATAATCTCACTATCTGAAGAGTTGTTAACAGTATGTCCATAAGTAAAAATTCAAGTTCAGATTCAGAGGCTGGGAGGAGGGGGCTATATCCTTCATTATCATCGTCCTCATCATCATCATCGTCGTCGTCATGGTCATCATAGTCGTCACTGTCCTCATGTCATCATGTCGTCATCATCGTCATGTCATCGTGTCGTCATCATCGTCATGTCATCATCGTCATGTCATCATCGTCATGTCATCATCGTCATGTCATCATCGTCATCATCATCATTATCATCATCATCATCATTTTATCATCATCATCATCATCATCATCATCGACAGGACCAGCAACACCATGATCATCATTATCATCATCATTATAATCATCATCATCATCGGACATTTATTTAAATTTGGTATAGCTAGAACAGCTTTTTAAACCTTTTAGACTTCTATTCTCTGCAAGACTACGCCTGCAACCATTACTTTCCCGTTTCTCTAGTACTTATCGCACTGTCACTGATGCAGTGGCAAGAACTGAGTATTTTATCTTCGGGCCAAGATGATCACTGAATCAACAAACAATTCTGTGCTTGCTTAAGTATTGTGACATCAGAGATCTCTTGGGAGAGGCCAAATTAACTTTGGCACACTTTTGCTATAAGCATATTGCATTTCTATCTTACATAGATGGACCACTTCCATCCTAAGTAATTACGGACAACACGTCTAGTTTTCCGCGGAGAAAGTTGTGGAATATCGGACGCATATACATGAGAGCCTTAAAACATCTTTAAAGCGGAAGTTCGGGAGAAAACAACAATTTGATATGTTGTAGAGAATGTTGAAAAAGCCCATGATCTGAAATATTATCGCTCGCACTTGCATAATTACTTTGATATTCCAACTTTTTGCACCTCAAAATCGTCTGGTGCTAGGCCACTACTCCCACCTTTCTGACCAAAAACGTTGCTGTTGCTCTTCACGTCATTACATGCAGAAAGACGTTGCAATCAACACCGCTATATGCGTACGTGGGAAATATCACTCCTATCTTTGTCACTTACAAAGAAATAAGTGCTTGTTAAGAAATAAATGCAGGTGAGAGGATCTTACAAACAATTTTTTCATTTTGCAAAATCGTATCCATTGCAAATGGCGGATCTTGATGTGGTGGTGTCAGAAGAGAGTGATGTTCACATGGGAAAGATGATGGGGTAGATGTTCCTGATATGAATCATTTAAAGCTGTTTGATATGGAACCTAGGAGGAGTATTGATAATTGGGAAGGTGATGTAAACATCGAATCAGAAAGTACCAGTGACAGCCAAACCGAATGCGAGATAATTGGCAATATTGAATGGTGTGATTGTGGAAAGAATTGTCAGTCAATGGACACGTATACGGAAAGTATATACTGCCAAGATGCAAATGAAATACCTGAAAATTTTTTTGCAGGTACACCAACGCAGAATAGGAACATTAACAAGTAATATCTATAAATTTATTTCACACATGGATTGGAATTTGAATATGATATTTCAATTTACAAGCGACACATCACTTGACCGTTCACCAACAAGTTATTCCAGGCTTAGATAAAGTATCTATTACATATCAACGACTTTCATTAGATTATAAATTATTTCAAGAAATGCACGCTGCATAACAGCTACAGCACACTTTAGACTGGTTTGCTTAGCAAGTCCTATAAGTGAAACGGCCCTGTCAGCAATTATTAACCTAAGAGGAGATACAACGTTTTCTTTTCAACTGCATTGGCTTGAAAACAAATATTGTTGGAACTGCATCACTGTTCAGTTTCAGTGCACCAATTTAATTCTCCATTAACTCTTTCTAAAAAAAGCAAAGACTTTTAGATACATCATATCCATCTAATAAAGCCCCCTCCCTTCTACCCTTTTAAAGGTTAGACTTTACTTTCACTTGAGCCCATGCGTTCCTAAATTTTTTTAGGCACCAAATGTCAATCATTTGATATCTTTTAGAATGAGCAAGAACACCCACCTTAAGGTCTCTTTTCTAGTAGTCGTCTTCAAATTGCTCTGAACAAGTGTGAAAACTCTTGTCTTTTGGTATTCTACCAACTCTACGTATGTTTTTAGCCATCGTTTTTTGTTTGTAATTGACAAATATAGGGATTGATATCTCCCATTTACGTATATAGCGATATTGATTGCAGATCATGGGGTTTTTCAACATTCTCTACAACATATCAAATTTTAGCTTTTTCCCAAAACTCCCGTTTCCATGGTACCATGTTGCGCTCAATGTTTTGGATTTCTGATTTTCTATCCTTATCTTCCTCATCGCTTTACCCAACACATGTCCATGCCTCTGATCAGAGATGACAGTTGACCTAATGAGAAGCATTGACATGCTTCAATGCCATCAGCCAATGCTAATTCCTCGTGACAAGCGTAAACGAGAAAATATATATAACATTTAGGAATACTACCTATTGCTGTACCTACTTCCCTCTTCTTTACCTTACTTTATGTTATGTATATTTATCTTGGTATTGTTTATTGCCTTTGTTTGCGGTATCATCAAGGTAAACTACATTGTTGTTCACCAGCTCTTTCACTCCAAATACGTATCCAGACACTAGAAGCGAGGCCGCGGAAATCGACTTGTATTGCTATGTAGGAGTAAAGCCACAGAGTCAACTCTTACTGTATTCACACTTTTTGCTACATACCTACACTATTTGAAGAAAAATACTAAGCAATTACATAAATCATGAACATTTCTGCAGAGCGATAGAACACTTTTTGTTGTTTTCGAGGCATAGAATTTGGGAGTACTTGCAAATTCTTTCACTTCGAGATATCTAAAACTGACCAAGAAATTAAAGTGGATTAGTGAAAGATAAGAATGGTAAAACAGAGGTGGTCAAGAATAATGACCCAACACAAAATCTGGCAAAAAGATGTAGATCAAGACTGCGGAGGAAATCATCAATTTTTGTATTTCCATTATTGGCGCGAAAATCTTGGCGGTATTTCAGCAAAGAGCAGAACAGTTAATTATCTATATTATATTACTAATCATAAATTTACTATAATTTTCAAAAACGAAATGTTACGGAAGCTAGCACGAGTTGTTGCAGAGATACGGTGAAGACAAGCCCCTTCCATCATGGAATGAAAGAGATACAGTAAAATGCCACCCAAGCCATTCCATGAATTTGGGCAATCACCGTAGTTCACAAAATAGCAAGAGGCGGTAATTTGAGTAGAAACCAAACATTCATTTTAGGATATCAGTGGAGGCCGACAGACTACTTGCTTGGGATTGAGAATTTGCTGAAGTAGGAGTGCATGGTCTCACATCTTTACACTTTATAAACTATGGGCTCTCGGATCTCAGATAGAATCAATAGTAAGGAGGGCTAGAAATCTCCTAAGAGCTCAAAGAATGTGAGCATAGATGGCCAGGGTGAGCGGCTTTGGACATGTCCATTCCACTGCAATCAAAATGACAGCACCATTTTCTCAAGTTGTGTAATACTGTATCAACTTCCAAATTCAAAGATAATAAATGGGGTGTCTGAACTAACGGCGTTCTAGGTGGAGTTTTCAAAAGTCCATATTGGTGAACGAGGGGAAGTTTTCTCGGGACTATAGGATTTTTGATTTGTCAGTTAAAGCTAGTGCAAGATTTATAGCTTTAGATAATCCTAGAAATTTTACAGCTTCTTGGCATAATTCTTTTGGTCAGCTGTCTCATACCATCGCTTGTCAACAAATGTAGATTATCAATGCATTAACGATCTGCAGCTCCTAAGCACAATTTTCGAATATTGCTAATTATACTAGCCAGAATAATAACACAAGGAGACGTGTGGGTAGGCAGTGAATGGGTCCTATCGTTATAAATTCACATGGTGAAATTTTTTCAATCTGTTTCAAGATAGATACATTTTGCCATATATTGTAGTCGTAGTTAAGGATCTAGCTCACAGTTAATAAGGGTTGCCTGAACATGCTAAGGTAAAGATTGGGTTGGGGTAACTGATTTGCTGACATGAGTAACTAGCAGCCTCACATCAAGATACATCCAAACTGCCCCCACTATAGGTACGGGGTTGTCTAGGAGACGCTATAGTACATCATCTTGCTGAAATTATGAATCTAGCATCTAGACAATGGCGACAGTATTTTTTATATAATCTTCAAAGCAATTACAGGACCAGCAACCCAGAGTCTTGATTGGCCACGTGGGGCTATTTTTCTCTGTAGCACATATAATGTGTGATAGTTTTTCAAGTAATATGTTCTGCTATTCTGCGCCGCGCTCTTCCAGATATAAAGTCACAGATGACTGCTATGGAAAATTGAATCAAGTGAATCAGGCAGAGGCCTTTGACCTTGGCGTTGGAGAAGAGGTCACTGTTTGCTTGAAACATCTGCGTCAAGAAACAAAGCGCAACAAAGAAATATGCTGCTAACCATTAGGCGATGGATCTTCATGTTCAACTTAGTAACAGGATCAAGATCAGATCAAGTTGATGAGGTAACAGGACATAATGCATATACTCCACCGAAGAAACGAAAGGTCAGTGTGTTTAATTCCAATGAATGACTTAATTCATGTCATGGTTCATGGAATCTAAAAGCATTTTGACCTACTTGCCGTCCCGCTGCTAATTATTTTTTGAAAATTTTTCCAAATCACATGCTCTTATTAAGACCCTGGCAATTAATTTTGAATGATTTTGGTTTGTCACTTCATATTTTTTAAACTTCATATAATTCAATCAACACTACAAATACAATTATACACCTCACTAATACTACGTAGTGTACAATTGGCTAGCCTGCTAATAACATTTACAACTAAATATGGTAACAGCTATAGGGAAAAATACAAAAGTAGAGTAAAGATAATGATGTAAATATGACATCATTAAAAGTTTAATAAGTTTGGACATGTCCATTGCTTATTGCGCCTGCAATAAATGTAGTAAGAACATCTGATGGCAATATTTTATGCTTTCATGACAATGTTATTCTGGACATTAGCGTCAAAATGCAGATCTTGAAGCATTTGTAAAAGGGAGTCAGAAGATGCGCCAAAGATGCCAAGAGCACTCATTGAGAGGTTAACAAACTTAATGCTGGTGTAGTTTGTTCTAAGGCTATTGAAAAGAGGACGATATTGATAATAATAATAATAATAATATATATATTCTGTAATAGGCTGAAAGCCTTTAAACAGATCCATAACAGATACAGAGTCCAAAGGTGGCAACCCTCCTTGCTGATGAAACATGGTTTTTGGAAAAGGTAAAACCATGGCACCAGTCCATTAATAATGGTTCTTCCCCGCCTCAAAACTATTTTTAATAGCCATATGTAAAATGTAATATAGTTTTTAGTGCAATATATTGTACATAATATAGTGTAATATATATTGCAATAAATCTCTATAATAATATATGAACAATAATACACTTTCTACAATTTGCTTTTATTCTAATTGGCAGAGCTCAATTTCTGGTATTAAAACATTAATAAATTTTTTAAAAGCTGCAATTTTTTTTAATTTCAGGACTAAAATATTATCTCCTTGATTCCAACAGAACAAAGAATACCTCCAAGTTCCTGTGATGACTTTCACTTGATTCACACTGTTCAAGACCCAAAGAAGTCAGAAAAAGCACGGCTATGCATTTTGGAATAGAGCTAATTGACATATACCAAAGGGTTGTTGCCATACAGTTGCAATTATTCTTATTTTCACTAGTTTTAAAATATCATTCAAACAACTTTAACACTATAATTACAGTTAAAATAATGATATCTGTATTGCTGGTGGATATGCAAGAGACAAAACTACGCTCTCCTGACAATTATTTACAAATCATTTGAAAACATGATTACACAGTGCCCTGAATACAAGGATTATTTGAAAGAGCATGCATCAGTAAGCCATGGGGACAGATTCTTATTTCCATCTTCAGCTGAATGACAACGAGAATCCTCTTGTCCAGTCAGAAGTTCCTTGGCAAGGCCCTTTTCATGTCTCATACAATGCACAACAGAATGTTGTCACCCTGAATCACGCATTCTTTGAGCAGCTTTACAAAGCAGTCTTTGGACCAAAACAACCACTAGCAAAAAAGCCAAAACCATATCGCATTTCCACACTGTTAACCATGGCATTTGGTGGATGGAAAGTAGTGAGAGATGTAGTGTTGGAGAAGGTTCAGGATTGCAATGACACCCAATATGTATATCTCCTCAATCTCTTAGATGGGCTTGTGCCACTTGCCTATTATTTCTACTCTGTCATTTTTCGTTCTGGAAATTTTTACCTGTACATGGAATTTCTTCAGCATTTTGCCTTGATATTTATCTGCCAACGAAGATGACACTATGATAAAGCAACACTGTCCCAAATCAGTGATATATTGTTTCACCAGAAGGATGTGCCATCTCTCCATGCATTGACTAAAGACTACCTCAACATTTTATCTGAGAGGAAAATTGAAATTATGCATTCACTACTGAGAAAATACAGTTCTACAGTCTTAACCTCAGAACATGCTAATAAGTTTATTACTTAAAATGTTGTTTGTGGCACATTTGGCTAAGATGTATTGTGTTTTATAATAAATTCAGAATTGATTCTATAGAAATTCAACCATTAAATGCAGTGAATCATTAATCTAATGTGAATATATACTTAAAACTAATGGCAATGATTTCATTTCAATGCTTGATTAAATATCTATTATTGACAGGCAAACTGAACCCTGGTATACCCCTGAGGTTATTCATCAAGTTGCAAGAGGCCAATGTCTGGACAACTTTGATTCCCAATTTTGCCAACATTTTGTAATGCCATATGCACACAGCAAGGGACGAAAGGATTACAATAGAATAATCACATCCTCTGCAAAATTCCTGGCAGATTTGTTTGTTGGGGTAAAGCATGATCTCTTGAAAACAGAGAAGCCTGAGCAACCATGTAAAAAGATCCAGGTATAGAGGTCAAATCTTTGCAAACTTTATAAGATAATAGATTTATAACCTTTCATTCCTTCACTACAGGTCTTTTTATAACGACTTCCATTTAAATTCTACTTTAGTCATCAAATCTCTACTACAAATTTTGTTGTGAATTTCCAAATAGCTTAATAAATTATCAAGACTAAAACATTGTTGAAGAAGGTTGAAAAGTTGCATTTCCTTGCAACAATGAAACTGTGCTAAAACTCTAACCATATTTAAAAGTTAGGCCTAATACATTTACCTGCAGGAATACAAAAGATCAATCTGAGAGGCAAAGGACGTCTAGATTTTCATTTATTTCTTGTAGAGCTACAATTTACCTACCTTACATACGACAGTGGACACAAGAAATTTATCGATTGGATACTCCAAACGATGTCCACCAGATCCAATGGTTGTGTGCGACCATGACCAGTGCCTTGCTCGAGCCCATGATGGCGACAAAACAGGCAGGCCTAGTGGTATTCCATGGAAAGTGCTGCACTGTGGACACAGCTACCATGACATTTGTATCGGCGATACTAAATGCAAGAAGTGCCATAGCTTCCTTTCAAATCGCATAGAAGAGCTTACAGGAGCGTTTAATGAGGGTTTGTTGACTGACGACGAAGAAGATGCAAATCGAAATGAAGAAGATGCATCGCAAGACCTGTTGCTCGATGATGATGACGAAGATGAAATAATCGGACAGACAACAACACCAATTTTCATTGATTTCGAAGGGCTAGAACTGTTTCGCCGTGAATTGTCGAAAAAATTTGATTCAGTAATATGACAGGATAACGATATTTTCCTGTTTGTGCCAGTGAATGTAAATTCTCCGCTTCCTCGATGTTCCTCGCGCCTCGCGCCATTTTGTTTTATGAAAAATTGTACTAAGCATACGTGCATCGTTTCCGCTCTGTCATGTTTAACAGTATTTTCAAGAGTGCCGTTTCATCAGATATTGGATGGAATTTCTTGGAAATATCTTGGAATACTTGATATTCAGTAAAATTATCCCATTTAACTGTGTAAATCGTCTAACGCATGACATTTTTCGTTTAGGCTATAATATCAGGCAGCTACATACCTGAAAGCATGAAATCTTTGATATCAGGTCTTTATACAAATTTAAAAACATCTATGATCACGGATCATTACAGATCACCAGCTATTGTAATGTGTCTTGCAAGGTGAATGCCTCAGCCCTTTAATTTTTAACATGTGCTTCAACACTTTCACTCAGTTCATAAAAGCTGAAACAATTAAACAACTAGGCCTTTCTACCTTTGACAAATCTGATTGCTTGTTCCGTCCAGTACACTGGTTGCAGTGTGCTGATAATGCTGAAGTGATTACAAGTGCTCAAGACGACAATCAGTTGATCTTGAATTGCTTCACTAGATAGTTTCAATGGGCAAACATGACTGTAGGGATAGACAAATTCACTACTTTTGGTATCAAGAAATTTTCTACTCGCTCTCTCCAACTTCAGCCTTATCTCTTAATTAATAATGCGCCAGTTCCTGCAGTAACACAAGATGAATCTTTTCGTTACCTTGGCCGATATTTTGACTTTTCTATCCGCAATCAGGTTCACAAAAATATACTTAGCTCTTTGTGTTTACTGAATTACTTAAGGAGATCCACTCTTTGCCTCTTCACCCAAAAAAAATTCTTTTGCATAGTAGGTTCCTTTTTTCTACAGTTTCTTGGCACTTCAATGTTGCTGACCTTTCTGAAGTTTGGGTTACTGAAAACCTCGATAACCTTCTTTCCAAGTATATCCGTCAATGGCTCGTTCTTCCCAGTAGCACCACCTTGAGTAGCATAGTACTCTCTAAGATCCAGTTTGGTCGGAGTATGATTCTTCCGTCGATAAAATTTTTACAGTGCCAAACTGTTTTTCGCAATTCTCTGCGATCCTCTCCTAATTATGAAATTAAGTCTTTATGGAAAAACACCAATAGTGGCATGAATATCCTGTATGACGTATATAAAAAAACAAAAAACTGTATTAAAAGCAATTAGTTCTGAGCGTAATCGTCGTTTGCATCGCAACTAAAATCTCAAGAGTCATTCTTTCTTTTTTCTCGATCATTCTTACTGTGACGAAGTCCTTATGGACTTCAGATCAGAGAATGATGATTAAAAATTTATTCAACTTTACAATAAGGTACCTCAACAACAAATAACTCTCCACTCTCAACAACCTTAAAAAATGGAATTTTGCACAATCCTCAGAATGCCCCTTCTGTCATTTACCAGCAACACTTCTTCATGTTGCGCAAGTCTTACTTAGAAGAGGGTCGTTACACCTGGCGTCACAACTCTGCATTAAATATCGTAGCTAACTATTTTACAGTACGCATAGGAGCATCTCTCTACATTGACCTTCCAAGCTTTCATTCACCTTCAATAATAACGGGAGACAATTATCGTCCTGATCTTGTTCTTGTCTTGCCTGATAACAAGATTTACATTCTCGAACTTACAGTTGGTTTTGAGACCAATCTAGAAGTGAACGCAGAGCGTAAGAGAGCTAAATATCAATCCCTTATGGAAACTCTAAGATCCAAGTACACAAATGGAAAGATTTTTATCCTTCTTTCAGTTCTTTTGCAATTTTTGGCGTTTTTATTCCTCTACTTTTACTGAAATGTTTGACGTTCTAGCTGTTGATACGGGACACCAGCGCTACCTAATCTTAAAACTCTCTATTACAGTCATTGCAACAACTTATTATATCTTTTGCCGTAGAAACACACAGTGGAATAGTCCTGAACTTCTTACCACCTAGGATAGAATCCATAGTAGTTTTGTTCTTGTTATTGTCTTTGTTTTAGCTCCTATTATCGTTAGTAAATTCTTTCATTATGATAAGGCTAGCCAATGGTAACTACCATTTTAAGTGAGGTTACCATTGTACGTAGCGGAATAACATATGAAAGTATCCATTGATTATGAGTCACATTATGGTGCTGGTGTTCATCAGAATGGTTGGTGTTTGGTGTTGTTGTTGTGCTTCTTTTGTTTAACGTCAATTGAGAATCGCTGGATTCAACTCTAGGTGTACTATAATGTTTGTCGTCATTTCCAATGGCTACTAACGTTGTTTTCACCATTATCAGAGGTTATACCCCTGCTCCATTCGAATATGTTCAAATTTCTCTATCTCGGCTACCCCTGTGGATCTCTGTTAGTTTGGTGATGTTTATCTAGATTCATAGTTTTCTTTATTGGAGTATTTCACGATTACACATTTTCTTTCTTGTTTGTTCTCGTGATTGGCCCTTATGGGTAATTTCTTCTTATTTGATATTGATGTTATGTTGTTGATGTGAATGCTTCTTGCTTGAGAATTTTGATGTTTTGAGTCATTTTCATTGTCTAGGAGTATCAATCTTGCCTACTTCTAATTGGTGCAGTGTCATCTAAGCATTTCGAGAAGTTTAAGCTGAGTGTTCTCGTCTTGCATTGTTCTTTATATGGAACTTTTGCTTCTTCTTCGTATCTCTTCGAAGAAACAACTAGCTTTGTGCTTCGAGTTGGTATTAACTTATAGTTGTCTTGTTGATGTATTCACTGTTGTTTTTAGTTGCTGTCTGAGTGCCTCTGTCTTCAGAGATCTTCTGTTTGTCTAGCATTGTATATATAAATATATAAATATATAAATATATAAATATATAAATATATAAATATATATATATATATATATATATATATATATATATATATATATATATATATATATATATATATATATATATATATATATATATATATATATATATATATATATATATATATATATATATATATATATATATATATATATATATATATATCGTTGACTCAAGATCGTTGACTTCCTCGATGTGTCACTCTCAATCTAGAATCAGGATCCTACAACCCATACTCAAAACCTAATAGTGGCCCTGTTTACATCAACACCCAGTCCAACCACCCGCCAAATATCATCAAGCGTATTCCAAGTATGATATCGGAAAGAATCAGCAAAATATCATCAAATAAGGAAGTTTGTGCCCGTGCAGCTCCGTTCTACAATAATTCCCTCTACACCAGCGGCTACAAATCAAACAGTTCATACCAAGAGCCCCAGACAAACCATACTAAAAATGCAGTAAGATCTAGATCACGAAACATCATTTGGCTCAATCCACCCTACAGCATGAATGTGAAAACAAACGTTGCAAAAAAGTTTCTGACCCTACTCGACAAATTTTTCCTCAAATCGCACAAATTCCATAAACTATTCAATCGAAACAACGTTACAGTCAGCCCAACATCTCAAACATCATCAAATCACACAACAGAAAAATCTTATCTAACACCAACGAAAATCAAGATCCTAAATGCAACTGTAGAGTGAAAGACAACTGCCCCCTAAATGGTAAATGTCTCGACAGCCAATTGATCTACTCGTGCAATGTTAAGACAACAGCATCAGACGAAGGACCACACTATATAGGATGAACATAAAACACCTTTAAAGAAAGATGAAACCAACATAAACATAGCTTCAAACACGAAGGTAAAGCAAATTCCACCGAGCTATCGAAATACGTTTGGGAATTAAAGACAAAGGGCACCACACCCATTATATCATGTGAGGTGATCGACCACGCCCGCCCATACAATAACGGCTCAAAATTCTGCCACCTTGCGCCACGGACCATTCCCACATCATCACATCAACGCGCAATCTCTTGAACAAAAGAACTGAACTTGTTTCAGCCTGCCGACACGTCAAAAAAATCCTCCTCAAGAATATCAAAGTATTCCCACCGGACCCAGCCAAGGATATATAGCACTGCTTCGAAAACAACTTCCAGCACATCTGATGATCGCAACCAGCGTGAAGCGCAGAGTTATGTGACTTCAATTGCAGTCAAACAACAGTTTTTATCTTGGTTTTTAAGGTTTTACTCTGAAGTATATAGCTCTGCGTATCGCATTGAGCACTCTGACTTTACAATTCTTTTGGATTTATATATATATATATATATATGTATGTATATGTATATGTATGTATGTATAATATATATATAAACATCAAGTTCGAGGTTATTCGAAGGAAGACAAATATGATTTTGATTTTTCAATAAATGTTTCGGATTCTTCATCCATCATCAGTTGCTAGTACAGTATACGGGTATAATCATAAGAGCAGCTGTATCTATACACATTCCATATTGGAAAGGAAGGACAACCGTTCAAAAGAAAATAGGGGGAGGCGATTACAAGTTTACTAGAATGTTTAAATGCTGAATCTGTTTACTTAAAATAGGCTTTGCCCACATAATATGTAACACCTCATTAAATTTATTATGATGGTTAAGTATTAGCTAAGTCCAAAATTGTGAAACAACTGTCATTACAATCATTTTTAAAATTATAGGAATGCCTTAAATGTTTAAAGATGTTAGACTTTTTATGTATAGATTATTATTTTATCCATTTCCATCGTAGATTTGTTGATGATATTTTTTTCATTTCAGCAATGAGCCTAAAGCTCTACTCTTCTTTGAAGTGTTTTCAATTCACAGCATAGTAGTGTTAAATTCACTATGGAAAAGGAAACTAACAAGTCTTTGGCCTTTCTTGATGTCTTAATCAATAATAAAAACCTACTGATCTAACACCTTCAGCTTATCGTAAGACTTTTACAGGCCTTATTACAAACTCCTTCAGCTTCACTACTTTTTCTTACAAGCTTGGTCTTATCAGAACGTTACTAGACAGAGCTTGCAAAATTAATAGTACTCCTCTTGATTTTAATGAGGAGGATAAGAAACTCTCTTACATGCTTAAAAAGAATCAATTTACTGAAGGTTTAATAAACAATGTAGTGAATAAGTATCGTGATAAAGTTAATGCGTCCACTGTTGTTCCTTTAGATTCTAAGCCACCTGATGGTCTCTTCAAACTTTATTTTAAGCTTCCATACCCTCTCTTGTCTAATCTCCATACCCCTGTTTTGTCCAATTTAAATTTATTTATATTTTGGAAATACCATAATTAGAAACATCGGACTTATGATCTGTTTGATGGTTTTCAGGATGTTTTCAGGATTTCAAGTTGCAAGCACAACCATGAAAATGTAGTGACATCTATGTCTCATAGAAAGGCAGGCAACAATTATCTTGTAATTTTCACATCTTATTGAGGCATATTGCTTAGAAAGAAAGCAATGGATTGGAAATGAATACTCTAGTTTTGATCCAATAGTCTCCCCAATTCTATCGCTGCAGGTCAGTACACGAGTTGAACAACACATTAAGAAGTTGTAGGATTTACCGATGACACTTGCTTAAATTATTACTTATAATGCTAAAAGCATGCTGGATCATGCATGGACAACCTACAGCCCAAGTCCGGTCCACGAGGAGCCTTGATATGGCCCTCGAAGAACTTTTGAAGTCCTCTCATTTGAACTGACCTTATGCAATATGTTTAAATTTTATGCTTTTGTAATAAGAGGCTATTTCAAGCATAAAGAGCACTATACAATGTAATCATACACAGTGTGATTTTCAACATTCAGAAGAGCATTCCCTGAAAGATGATTGAATTTTACAAGCTATCACTGATGAGGGGGTTACTCTGAAGGAAGGAAAATGTCGTTTCAACACAACACATATTCAATTCTATGCCCAACTCTTTTTGCGAAGATGATCTCAGTCCTGACCCAAACCTTTTACAGCATTTTTCTAACTTGGAATGTCTATCAAGAATGACCCAATACGGTGTACAATCATTTCAAGACTAGGTTCTTGTCAAGCCATTGGCCAACCAACCAAAGCCACCATTTTTATGGCACAATGGATTTATGGTATCCTTAAAGTTGTGCTTAATTGTACGAAGATTGACTTTACTACGACTGACTCCTATTTGGGAAAGATATTATACGCCTATTGGGTTAGGAATACCCATAAAAATAGAAGCAATAGAAGGCATGGTAAGTCACGTGGCGCATAATGACTGTGGGGAATCCCAATGAACCAACCCGTTGGCAAGAAAACTGCAGGAAGTTACAGTGGAGAGTGCTTCGTAGTAGTCTTCCTGGCTTTCTTGAACTTTCTTCACAAATTTTGTGTACTTATTTAGAAGATCGTGTGACAGCTTCAAAACTTGAAGTACTTTATGATGGATTTAGTTGTGATAATCGCTGGATTTCAAAGTGAAAGTTACGTTCTCTACAGAAAGAAATCTGATTTCCCCAGTAAGTGGGCCTGTCATGGAGCAGGGCATAACTCACCTATGTATTTTAAGAGATTTAATTTCTAAAGTGCTGTTTTAAACTATGCGCAAATTTATATGATTTTAAACTTTAAGCTGTTTGCTAAATGGAGTCGCGCTGGCCCACCTTTGGTTGAAAGATTTCTAGGCCCATAAATGCCACTTAGCTCCTCGAACGTAACTGTATGTGGCCCATGCATTTTCCATATTCTCCAATGTGACATAATTATTGCTAGCTGCATCATTGATTGGTTTCTTAATACATTCTGCATTGGTTAGACATTCAACACGAACTTCGCCAAGTTAACAAATCTGCTGAAAGGACCTTATCCTTGCAAATGTAAACACAGCCACTAATTTACGCTTTTCAAGCAAAGACTTTCAATAATAACAAGAATTCCAAGATAAAAGAACACTCTTACCCTTAAAGCAGTGGTCTAAGAACAATTTGAATGCTATGCTGTACTACAAAGAAGGAGAAAAGTAATATTGGGTTGTAGAAGATGGGCCATAGTGGGGGACGTGATGGGCTCCATCCATGAAACACCTGCTAGAAGGCAGTAATGAAATTAACATGAACAATTGAGTCAATTTTTGTATAGCAGGCTTACAAGAATTCCAAAATAAATGAACAGCCTTCTGGTTAAAACGCAGTAATCAAATTAAAATCGACTTTTGAGTCAATGTTTATATAACAGGATTCCAGTCCTCAAATAGAAATTGTAAGCCAAGTGACTTATTGTAATGCGTCTCAAATAATTGCATCCATCTGCATCACAATGAGTTTATGAGAGTTGCTTTATTTCTAATGAATATACAACTGCCCTTATTGCTGGCCAAATTATGAATCTCCTGGTAAAAACAACTGAAGAAAATTTTGTCTTGTCTGTATTTAGTTTTTCACAACTTCTCAAAAAAATCGAAAGAAGCAATTCCAATCACGAAGTCTACTTCAATTCATCCGAATGATGCTGCCTTGATCGCATGGCTAATAAACTATTTCAGAATCAGACAGACAATTGCAACAAATTATCTTGCTTCAAGTGATTTCAGGAAAGCAAAACATTTGCCATTTCATTCCATTTCTACAGCCCAAGGGTTCAGAAATTGCTAGAAAGTCCTTAAATTTGCTGCATCTACTACAATGATAAGATTATGTCAATTAAATATTGTATGTGAATCAGGATCCTTACAAAGGTTGGCTGAGTTTGTTGATGAAATGTCAACTCTAAAACAACTCAGATGGGATAAAGGCATTCAAAAATTGTTGGAAATGCTGACTGTGGCACTTTTAAGGGTAAGGTGCATGACAAGGTTGTCACTAACATTTTTCCTGTCATGGTATTGAGGTTCTAAATACTATGTCTAAATACTAAAGTAGTTAATTTATAAAACTATTAACCTGCTTTCTGAGAAAGAACCAGATGTCTACAGATATTTTCAAGAGGGCTCAATTGCGTATTAGCAAGACTGAAAGACTTGGACATGACATCAAGAAGCTAGAAACATCCCTCTAGCATCCATGAAAGTAGAATCAAATCTGCCACCTTGCAAGGATTACTTCAGCTGATAGACTTGATAAACTCTGAGTCATTCTGTTCTACTAGCAATACGGTTATTACAAAATATTAAGGTAGCAGGATCTAGAAACAACAAGGCAGCAAGTGAGTTAATCTTTTGATGAAAGATTTATTTAGCATCACAGAGTCAAGGAGCAATTTGGGGAAATACACTAAGAGGCCTTTTGACTTGAAAAAATCAATGATATTGAAGAGTACTTGATGGCTGCAATCGAAACCCCTATATTCTACAAAGACACTGCAGGTTCCCCTACCATGAACGATCTAAACTATGTTTATTTTTAGTCTACTAGGTCACCAGGCAATAGAATTGATAACCTAGGTTATGGACAAAAGAACGCTAGAGTTTCTGACAATTAACCCTTCCTCTGTGTTTCAACACTTCTTTTACACGATTCAAATACCAAAGCAGAAGGAATACGCAAAACACCATAAAGTTCAAATATTGGCAGACGTTTGCCTGAAAAGCACGTCAAAACTAAGGCCAAGTCAGATGATATGATAAACTTCTAACTATATTGCTACACTCTGAAGTCGATACCAGTAAATAATAAATCAACCAAAAATGGTTTAAACTAATTTCAAATACGTTTGGCACTACTTACGTAAATACGACTTGTTCTCGATATTCTATAGCTTCTCTGCAATCCAGCAGCAAACAAAGAGGAGCGGTGTAAAGCCTTCTCACTGCGAGTCCTTTTTTACACACATCTATTGCCAAATTATTGGTACTATCTTTACTGTGCATGTGTATTACGCACAAAACAAAAGTGACACAATAGACCGCTCATTCTAGTCCTCCTATTTCTATGTGAATACCAAAGATAGACTTCACAAGTGGACAAAATTTTAAGCATAAGCTTTTGTTAAGAATTTGTCCCCTTGTTAGATCTATTTTTGGTATTCACGACCCAATACGCGTAGCATATCTTTCCCAAATAAGAGTCAAAAGTCAAGGTCAAAGTCCTTTCCCGCGCCCAATGGCACATAGGGCTGCGCCTATCTCCGATTCTATAGCTCTAGGCCACGCGTCAGCGAATGCAGTGAAAGTTACAGCAGGGGGCTGGTCCACTGGTAGCTCCGCGAGTTTAACTTTCCCACTCCATTCTCATATGTCGAGCACCAGACGAGAAGGCAGTGAGTACCATTTTTAAAGTCTTTAGTGTGAATCGGCCGGGGCTTGAACCTACGACCTACCGGTTGTGAGGCAGACAATCTTCCAGTGGGCCATCACTCCGGTAAATAATAGTCAGTCTTAGTATATTAACTCTTTAAAAATTTAAGCGCAACTTCAATCCATTGTGCCCTACAAATAATGGCATTGATGATGCAGAGCAACTTTTTCTTCATACTATAAATAATGACAAGATCTTCTCCCTAGAAATTTCATAGTGCTACAACCATTTCTTCAAGTCAGTTCCCTTTCTTAAACACTTCTATTGCAACTATTATTGTACGGTGATAAAGACCCTCCTAGTGATGTTATTAAACATGTACTCGATCTTACTATGGAGTTCGTTCACAAAACTGGTCGCGTTTATTATCAAATTAATGTCTATCTGCCTTAGTCTGAACCTCCCTTCTTTTAGAGTTTCTACAGTTTTGTATTGCTTTTGACGGCTAGGCTCATTGGAAAAAATTTCATTCAAACTTGTCACTAAATTTACCTAAATATAGATGTATATCGATTTTGAATGATCAAAAATAGCTCCACAAATAAAATAAAGAAAACCTAAGTAACAGTTTTAGTAATTTTAGGAACTTAGAGTTTGTATGTTTATCGTAGTTGTATATTTAAATTTCTTGTATTTACGTGTCCTAAATTTCAATGCCTGTGGAGTTGTAATGACACCCTGCACTCCGTGGTATCGTCCTTGTAGAATGATAAAGCTCATTTGTGTTCGTACAGTCCTATGTTGGTGTTGTTTATATTTTAAAAATTTGCATATAAAAAAAATCATTGCCGCGTCTGCTTGGCCTAAGCTCAGCAAAGCAATGATTTCTATTTTGGTCTCCTGCTTCAGAGAGGATCGAACATGATGCAAAATTAAACTTTGAAGCCTTTGCAGGTCACAAATCTTTTTCGTTCCTTGCTTTGACAGCAACATGCTAGGTGCCGGAGCGACTAGCTCAGATACAACTTTGGGAGAAAATCTTGCTTTTGCACAGGTTCCTATTCATCAAACTACAGTTCAACTATTCTCCAAGTTCCAGGCTTCCAGTTATTACTAGAGCCACTTCATAAAGACTTAATTTGGAATTTACATGCTTTTTTTCCAGAAGAATCCTCTGTTAGGAAGGAGATTTAATATAAGTTTTAAAAGAGTCTCCGTTGCATATAAATTTTGCATCTTGATATATACTTATTTTAAGCTTATTCCATGCAAGATCATCTCAAATTTTGGGGAGTTACAATGAAAAGCATTCCAGGTTGTCTTCATATTTTGACCATAATTTTTGGTTCTACAGAGAAATCATATTCCTGAGAAATTCAGCTCAAAAGAGTACTCCTACCACAACTATGGCTATTTCAACTTCCTCTAATTTCACGGGCACTGTGTCTAATGTGAAACTTTACACTTTGACTGATCCACACTTTCATTCATGTTACTAGAAATAAGCTGAAACTTGGCAGAGATGAAGGCTTCTGCCCACACAAAGCCATTTCCTGATTAGTCTTAGGTCAATTATAAACAGCTTCAGCGATAACGGGTGCAAAAATAGCTCAAGAATATAAGCCACTGTATGAAAATGAGTGTCTTTCCATTTTTGAGTTTCACTACTCAATACATGAAGGTGGTAGATGTACCGTAGCTAGATAAAGGCACTTCCCTGGTACAATATAAGGTACTTACATAATTAGCTGTTCTGTACGCAGCTGCTCCCTGAGTATTTGTGGAATAGGTACACCAAATTCACGTAAGCCTTTCAATGAGAATGCTTCCACCAATGTCAAACATTCCTTATTGAGCTTCACTATACCAACGAAATACTGAAAAATGCAAGCCAAGGTAACTGAGGACAAAAAGACATCTTTAAGATCATGTAGAGACCCTTTCTTCATCAGCTTTTGATTTTCAGTGATCTTGTTTTTGAAGACAGATGTAAAGACCTAAAAGAAGCATCATACAGGAAAAAGCTATCTACAACTAGATGACTTGATTTTTACTTCTTACATTTACATAAAAACATAAACACACATATTATTTCATGTTGTTCAACAAATTGCAGCTCTTTTAAGCATCTATTAAAATTAGCATTTTCACATCAAATTTTCTTGTAATAGATGACTACTTATAAAGCAGAGAAGAGCTTGAAATGATCAATGACGTTTTTTGTTAATCTCATTTATAGATAACTCTATCTACGCAATACTATATTACAACTATGTAAATAGTGCTAGAGTTTTGGTTACCACTATTACCATAGGAAGTCATAATACCGGTATAATATATGATCATGAATCAAAGTTTTTTACCAAACAGATGTTCTACTGGTTAGAGGGCATTCTTCACAATCGACAGTTTGTGGCTTCAAGCCCAAGCGAAGTCATGCTAAAAGCACAAGTTGGCACCCACTGCTCCTCATCAGTTACTGAATATGTGAGAATTTCATGGAGAAATTAATCCTGTACAGTTACCAGTGAACTGACTCTTTTTATGGAAGATCAATTTACAATAACACAAGCCTGAAATTTGATGGAAAATTGAGAATAAATTAAGAACAAGGCCGAAACTGAAGAACTGTTGTAAAATGCATTTTTGGCCAACGATTCATAAACTTCCCCCTAACACATGAGCATGGAAAGTCCTATCCTTCCTGCTCTGAGGAAAATTGACAGCTATGTCACTTCTCCTCCTTGATTGTCACAAGATTGTTGCCAGGTACTGTGCTAGCACTGTCTGTTTACAATTGCTTAAAATCGTTTAATAAAATACACTTATGTTCAAAAGAGAGTATGTTCTAAGTAATGGCCTTGACAGGTAGACTGGGGTGCCACAGTAAGCGTGCGCTAAATCGCTTAGTTTGGCTTTTAGAGCACTGAGTTCGTTGGATGAAATTGGCTTTTGCCTGGCAAGTTGAGCATATAAAATTTCAAATTCAGCAAAAACCTCTTCTCTGTTTATACTTTTGGGTGGAAGACAAAAATCAAGGCCATTACTTAGAACAAACTTTTCCGTATCAGAGAGAGAATAATCCGAAAGGTTTACAATATGTTTTTCTTTGTCACTCACCTAGGAGATTTTAATATGCATAAAGAACACTTTCAGGCTATAAAATCCTTACGTTCTAATGAACAGATCCTTATCACAAAACCTGATAAAGGATCTGGGGTTGTCATTTTAAACAAAAGTGACTACATCAAAAAGATGGGCAGTATTCTTCATGACAAAACGAAATTTTTGAACATGGGTGGTGTAGACTTGCATGACAACACGGCCAAGAACGAGCAGAAGTTGCAAAAGCGTCTCTTAGACTTAGTACACCAACACATCCTGGCTCGTGATGTTTATGATAGGGTTCGACCCACAGGCTCACAACGACCGAGAATGTATGGCTTGCCTAAAACACATAAAGAAAACATCCCACTTAGGCCGATTTTGTCTATGATTGGTTCTTCCCAACACGAACTTGCTAAATGGTTAGCAGAAATTTTGGTACCGGTCCTAAAATTATACTCCTCACATTGCGTAAAAGATTCCTTTACGTTTGCTAATTTTATCCAAAACTGTAATCTTGAGCCTGCCAACTCATTTCTATGCTCTTCTGACATCAGCAGTCTTTTTACAAACGTCCCATTGGATGAGACCATAGAGATTTGTGCTAATGCTTTGTATCGAGGGCACCTTGATT
>OLMO02000238.1:14327914-14403661 GCA_900291935.2 Cassiopea xamachana | reverse complement strand
ATATATATATAGAGCCACACAACATGCACTTATGCATAAGTGGACTAGCACTATTGGAGACATGCCACAGCGAGGATTCAAAACCCCAGTGGAATGGCCAGAAATCACTGGCTGTTCACTAGAATAACCAGTGTTTTCTAAGATCACTCCTACACTACTCGCCAAACGTCCTTGGACACTTTGCATATTTTTAATCTGGATGGAACATTCGTTCCCCTCTTCCTACGGAACAGTGTTGGTTTTTGGGAGATGTGCATGCGGTAACTGACAAACTACCTGTGCACAAGTGTCTCAGGAACAGACTACCATTGTTTTAAGGGGAAAGGGGAAGCGTCAAGGCGTGATGGCTGACATGCTGAGAAAGCTATAGTTTTTATAATTTTTTGAAAGTGTCCGAGACTTTTGGCAAGTATTGTAGCTAGGGCCTTCACCTCAACCAGGGCAAACTTTACTTTGTTTCGGTATATTGTCATTGTCAGCAATGGTGGACCTCGAGGTTGGTTCTTGGGTATTCTCTAGGAAGGGTAAACTAGGAGGCAGTGATGTGTTTATTGGATGGGGGACTTTCATCAACCAATATTGCTGAAATTGCAAAAGATTTAGTAAAAATTCGGCCATGTTGCAAGACAAATGGCCACCGGTTATTTTATGACCTTTTTTATTATTAAAAGTATACTGTTACTACTAGTATTTACTCAAATTGTCAAAACACCCCAAGCTCTCCCCCACGGAAAGTTTCTCAGTACATCTCTGTTAGGAGACAGTTGACAAATTTTTGAATTGTAATGAAAAAAGAATGCGGGAAATCAATTAGGAAAATCAATCATTCAATCGATTAGGCTGAAGTTTGTTTGCAGGTGCCCTTGTCACAGTACGTAGGCAGGGGAAATCATACTTTTTGCAATCCATGGGAGGCCTACCCTTTCAATATTGCCACGAACACAAACTGAAGTTACCTCAACTTTCCTTACGTGCCGTAATGAACGTAGAAACGGCATCTTCAGAAAGCCACTTCAGAAAAATCTCCGTTTGGACATTATCCAAAAAAATATTGATTTAAAGCCACACAATACCTTTTACTTTCTGTTTTCTAACCATGATGGCTGGTATATTTGGACGCTCAAAAAGTAGATCACCATATGCAGAATGAAGAAAGGTTTTCTGGTGCTTCTTTTGTCTAACAGATATCTTCGGCAACCTTACATTATGTTTTCACTTCAAAACAACTGTGTTGGCTGCCATTATCATAACATTATATACTGCTCAGCACACTGAACTACATTTCAAAGCTCATCAACATACAATTGAGGAGGGAAAGCTGACAGCTGACAAGCTTATTCCCTGATTGTGTAGCTTGCACATTGAACACTACATTCATAAAATTCTACTCTCCTATTCGTTGAATATGGGTGGAAGAGCTTACCTCTTATTGCATTGCGTAACCAGCGTTATAACAAAGCAGAGACAATAAGCAGCGGTATATAGCTCCTACGCAGCATACATTCATATATATGCAATTTCACAAGAATAACCCTTCAGCTATATTACAATAAACTAACTGATACATCATAATAATTTAAGTACATCATAATGGTCTAGTCCAACATCATAAAGAAACATTAGGCTGTTCTACCAGGGGATCGTTTTTGCTTTATTTTCAACTCATGAAATACAATTTCAGTTGTTTTTTGAAGTGAAACAGCGTGGGAAGTTACCTAATGCTTTAGAGGATTTCATTCAAGGTGTCAAGAGCTGAGTATCAAAATCCATTCTTGGCATACTCTAGGTTATGCTTTAGAATCTGCATGTTTTTGCAGAATCGTGTATTGTACTCGGAGTAATGGGAACTTAGGTGGTACTTCTTCCGTAGATTATCAGGACATACCTTGATAAAGATGTTATAAACCAAAATAGCAAGATCAAATCTAATAAGTTGGTGAACTGCCAAGAATTTTGGTATCCAGTTGTCTTTTATCCTACACGTATGAATCATAGAAACAGCTCTATCTTGATGACTTTGAAGAGACTCTAATTTTGAGTTTGATAGACTACCCCAGATGACATCAGCATAAAACATGTGACTTTCAATTACTTACCGATATACATTGCTTGATGAGGACTGGGGGAGTATACTTTTCAGCCTTCTTAGAGATTGAAGACCTTCAAGACTTTTGTTGTAAACAGTCTTGTACCGTCGCTCCCAATTTAATCCTTCATCTACAATAATTCCTAGCGATTTGTTATTCGTCACTCATTTTATATCAGAGTCATTCAGTCTCAATGGTTCCTGTACCTCGATTTTACCCAGTTTTCGAGGATTGTCATATATTCTGTTTTTTTTGGGATTAGCTCTTAATTCATTTATCCGCATCCATGTGGAGATATTTGACAATTCCATTTGGGCCTTTTGGATTAGACTTTCAACATTAGTAGATGCTGCTGTGATATGAGTATCATAAGCGAAAAGACCTGCTTTGGAGTCTATCAAGCATATTTCAAAGTCATTCAAGAATATTATAAAGAGAAGGGGGCGAAGACATGAACCTTGCGGGATACCACAAGCACCATTCTTAGTCCCCTAATGGAGGCCATTTGAGGCACAGTACTTTTTCCTATTTTCGAGATATGATTGAATCCAGTCCCCAGCAATATCTCGAATACCGTATTTCCTCAACGTTCCTATCAAAACTGCATTGTTAAGAGTGTCAAATGCCTTTCAAGTGGACGAATACTGTTAAGTTAAGTTACTTGTCATGAATATTATCATTAAATTTGTAGGTACTATCACTCAATGATGTAATGAATGAACAGCATTTTTGAAAGGCTGACTGACTCATTCCAAGGGCCTTAGTTACTTTCGCATGTTCATAGATTTGATTATCAACTATTCTTTCAAGACTCCTGGGGAATACAGAGACTACTGAGATGGGCCTATAATTATTTGCGTCTCTTCGAGACCCTGATTTGAAAATAGGGTTATTTTTGCCACTTTCCAGATGTCAGGGTAGACACCTCTTCTCAAGGAAGAGTGGAACATCATAGTTAATGGTTTACTTATAAGATCTGTGACATCATTTATCAATATCATAGGGATCTTTTCAGGCCCAGATGGCTTTACGGACATAGTTGCAATCAACTGGAGTACAATTTATTGAAATTTCTTCTTGAGTAATATGCTTTAGAGGATCACCATTTGAATTTTAAATTTAACCAGCTAGTTTTGTACCCACTAAAACAAACTGATATTTAATGCTTGTTATATGTCTATTTCCCTGCTTAGTCTCTTCCCTTCAACTGTTAAGCTCGAAGGTATCACTGAGTTTGAGGATCTGTTCAAGACATTGTTAATGGTCTGCCATATGTTTCTCGGGTTGTGCTGATGTTAATTAATTAATCCATGGCAATACGATTGGATAGGAAATTTAATTTTTTGGTGAAAGCATTCCTAAGTTGCTTATACACACTCCACTGCAGCCCTTTTTGCTATGTCTGTCTTTTGCATTAAGTCTCTAACTGATTGATTTAATCATGGTGCACATTCATCTCGAAATCTTTTCAGAGGGGCATGCATGTCTATGACAAGTTCAAAGGCTGGGTCCAGGATAGTTGATAATTATTTTGAGCTTCTTAGTATTTGAGTTCTGATGGGTTTTTAAGTCACAGTTATTGTCATCAATCAGAATTACTTCTTTTTCCTCTTTATCTCCTTCCTTCAATAAATCTCTTAAGTATTCGAATGAAGTTTCGTCCGCTCCTGAGGGTGGAGGGTGATACCAACTAATAATCAGAAAGGGTGTGGCATAAATTGGATTGAACTCAAGTTCAATCAGCTCCAACTGATCACTTATAATCTTTACCGTCGCTTCAGGCAAGATTTCTTTAACGTATATTGCTACTCCTCCGCCGTTACTGTCACGGTCATTCTTGTAAATGTTATAACCATGGTTGGTCATCTCAGAGTCATCATCTTTGAAGACAATTTTCAAGTTCATTTCTGTATTTTCTGAGAGATACTATACTTAAGAATGCTATTTCAGCTCACCTTCCTTACGAAAGCGTACATTGCTACTTGCCACTTCATTTTTTGTCGGCTGAGTAACCCCTAGCAATGCTTAACTTATTTACTCAAGTTACCGGACAACTTTCTGAGCCCCCCTTCATTTACATGTAGGCAGTCTGTCCAAAGGTTACTGTATTGGGCATTGTTATTATCTATGATATCACATCCATCCAAAGCTATCTCTTCTTCAAGTAATCCATTCTTTTGATGTGGCTAGTTTGCTCAATAATATTCTTCTTAAAGAGTCCATTGATCTTGCATCTTCTTACATCACTGAGGGAAATACTAAGTTAGCATTTTCTAAAGCTAAACTTGTCAAGATGTCATCAATTGCTACTTCTCAATTTCAATTTCTGTTTAATGGTAAGGTGTTTGATCAAATCGATGGTGTTGCTATGGGCTCTCCTCTCGCACCTGTCTTCGCTAACCTTTTCTTAGGGCATCATGAAAAAATATGGATCAAAAACTATCAAGGTTCTTCTAATCTTTTCTATCACTGATATCTCGATGATATTTTTTGTGTTTTCGGCAATGAGAATGATGCTAAACTATATTTTGACTTCATTAACTCACAACATCCTAATATCAAATTCACTATAGAAAAAGAAACCAACAAGGTTCTGGCTTTCCTTGATGTGTGTATTAATAATAATGATCCTACGTGTTTTAAAACTACCAATCGGAAAAAGACTTTTACTGAATTCCTCACTTAATTCTTCAGCTTTACGTCCTTCTCCTAAAAAGTAGGGCTCATCCGTGCTCTAGTGATAGAGCTTACAAAATACATAATTCTCTACTTTCATTTAATTATGATGTCAAAAAGCTCGCACACATCTTCACAAGAAATCAATATCCTGAATGTTTAATAAATAGGATAGTTAAACCATATTTTGACGATAATGGTAATTCTGCACAATCTGATAATAATGATACTCTCTACTTTAAGCTACCATATCTTCCTTTTTCAATTTTGCCCAGCGTAAAGTTCGCACATTAGTCAAAAGATATTGCAGTACTTTTACAATTAAATTAGAATATTCCTCCTTTAAGATAAAAACCTGGTGAAAGTTACAGACTCTGTGCCTAGATCACTCCCTTCTTGTGTTGTCTATAAATTTAAGTGTGTGGGATATAATTCCGTATATGTTGGTAAAACGTGCCGACACAATTCAACTAGAGTTCGAGAGCATCGTTTCACAGTTCAAGAACCCAATAACCACGACTGGATCTACCCTCTTATCCAAGGTATTAACTGAAAAATGTATTTAATAAACCATAGAAGAGCAGCAGTTTGATAAATCTTAGTTCTAAACATTATGACCAAAATAATTATTGTTATAGTATTTATGGCTACTTCATAGCACAGATAGCTTGAAAATTTCTTGATGTCTTCAAACAAGGAGAGAATTATCATTACTTTTTTGTATAATTCAGTTTAAGGGCTATCCAGAATGTCATCTGTAATTCTTTGGAAAGGGCCGTTCGACATGTTTTCTTGCAAGCTGAAGACGTGAAGTCTGCCATATTAGGAAAAATAAGTGCAATTAATGAAAATACGCTGAAATTAAAAAAAATTTCTGAACATGTCTTTAGATTAATACTTTTGTTGAATGAAGCACCTCAATCCAGAATCTGTAAACCTTTCATCATGCCTTCTACCCTTATTAGTAGACAGTATTGCTCCCTCTGTAATTCTCGCTACACCTCCCAATTTAAGTAGAAATTGATTAGAGTCCTCAACATAGTGCTTTCCTTGGCAAACCATCAAGGCATGATGAAGATCTAAAGCCACACTTGGGGCCAATTAGACGCATCTTATCACATGTAACGGCATCTGGATACATATTTCGGTTTTACCTTTCGGTCATTATCCGACGTTTTCATACTCTGATGAGTGTCGGACGAAAAAAGCTTTTAAGTATGTCAAAAGAATGTTGCCTCTTTTTAGTGCTGTGGTGAAGTTCTGTAGTACCAACAGACTATTTACGTAAATATTTATGTAATGCTTGGCAATGGGTTCTTTGTCTAATCCATATCTTGTAGCTGGAAAACTGATGCAGTCATTGTATTGCATAACCTGCGAAAGAAATGAATTTCCTGGTTGGTCCAGACTGGTGTTAAATGCTGCTTTTGAAATTGATGCAGTAATACGCTCAGCCCTGTGCAAAAACCATTTACTGCTGAGGCTCTGCTTTTCAGTAACATCTAGGAGGTGTTCAAATTATCTGGGATTAATTGTGCTGCAGTAATGATTACACCTAATTTCTCCAATTCTCCTTATATCAACTTCATTACTATTTATTGCTTAAGTTTCATACAGACATATAAGGTACTCAGGTACGTCATTGCTGTCATTTTGATCATCAGTATCTGTGTTACTGCAACTAGTTGTAGTTGAACTTAATAATGAGCTAATGCTTGTAAACACAGCAGTATTTGGGGCTATTTCTTTTAGCTCTATAAACCTATCCAATTCAACTTCATTTTTTGCTAAAAATTGAACCTTGGAAGTAAACCGACTCAAATAATTTGTTAAGGGACCTTCCAACTTGGGAAAAAGTTTGTCTTACATAGGGGAGCTGGATAGGCCTTTGTTCTGGATTTTTTCCATGCGCAAGGTTTCGTAGTGCAGGTAAATTTTTTTATCTCTAGTTGTGCACGGTCACACAGCTTGAATAAGAGTGCTGCCACATGGCTACAAGTATATCCAATATACATAATTGCAGTTTCGCATTAACAACTGGAGTGTTTCATGTAGTTTCTGCTTCTGCTGCACTGCAAATTACACCTAAGTACTCTCCACAAGCTTTTCTGTCCTGTGCCAACGATCTTATGTATTTAAACTCTTCCTTTCTCCTCAAACTTGGTATCGGACAGTCTTTGTTCATTGATTTTGCCCTGTTGATGTCTTTATTCAGTGTTGTTACGATACTTTCTCTGGGTCTACCTCTAAAATTTTTCTCTGACTCTTCAAAGTAGAATTTCAAGGCTTGAACTGCTGGTGTTTCATCAGAACGACGTAATACATGACCGATCAACTGATATTGGCCCCTCATCGCATCTTTTATACAAATTTTGATTTGAGATTTTATTTGGGTATTTTTTCCTATTAGTTTTCTTAGTTGAAAGCATTAAGATCTTTGGTCTCTTTTTGTGTCATTCCCCAAGTTGAACTGTTGTACAGTAGGACAGGTTTTACAAGTGTTCTGTATAGTTTGAGGAGAAGCTGTTCGCTGATATGACATTTTCTGAACCAGATGTTATTTAATCTATTCATTGAAGCTATGGATAATTGTTTTCTTCTTTGTATGTCTTCTGTATCTCCTAACAGGGAACCTAGCTTTTTAACTGTCCTCCAACGCTCTGTGTTTCTGTCTCCTCTTATAATAATATTTATCCTCGGAATATTTCTATTTGCTCTGTTTTGCTATTGTTTACTTTCAAGCTGTCTCTTAGTAGAATCTCTCCAATTTTATCGGTGATGATGTTCTTTTCGTTTTCATTCGTGGTCAGGAAATCTGCATCAACGGCATATATAGCCTCTTGTGGTAAAAAGGATAGAGGCGTGTTACCATTGTCTTCATCATCTTTGTTGCTTTTCATCTCGTGCCTAAAGTTCCTTACTTTACGAAGTAATTCCTCAAAATAGATGTCAAACAATACGCCGCTTAGCGCATCACCTTGTGGCGATCCCATATTGCTGATGAAGGGTTCAGCCTCAGCCTTGTTTATTCTTATGTCCAACGTTGTATTGCTTAGCAACAACTGAATCATCCTTACTTCGTCTTCATCGAGGAAATTCTTTACTATGTTAAAGAGCGTATCGTGTCGGATTGTGTCAAAGGCACTGCTCATATCAATACCAGTGACATAAACTCTAGTTTGTGATAATTTTATCTTTGCTATTATCCATTTGCATGCCCAAATTATATCTGATGTACTGCGATTAGGTATATATGCTGCTTGTGAGTCTGCTAGAAACTGTTCTACCTTTGGTTGAATACGGCGTAGAACTATATTTGATAAGATCTTTGTAATAATTGGAAGTAAAAGTACTGGTCTTAAGTTGGCCACAGGACCTTTTGCTTTGCCGGGCTTCTGTAATGATATTAGTATACCTGCACCCAGATCTAATTCCTGTTCATTTTCGAAAGCATCATTGAAAATTTTTTTGATAGCTTTGTGCAGAGCTACAGTGCCGTACTTAACTATTTCAGCTGATACATTATCAAACCCTGGACCTTTGCTATTATTGAGCTTGTTAATGACGACTGTTACTTCTTCTATTGATATTTCTTTGTTAATTTTCTAGGCTTTCCATCATATGGCTTTATACTTGTGACGTCTTTGTTATAGAAGTGTTTCTCAAAGTGTTCTCTGATCACTTTGTAGATTTCTGATCATTTTGCAATACACTTGTTGTTCTCATCATGAACATAAGGTTTGTAAAAGATCTTTGTTACAGAACTTTAACTGATTTATACAATTTTGAATCGTCTTCTATTTGATCTACTAAGCTAACTTTATCATTAAATTCTTGTCCTTTGTTTTGCTTACGTCTGTGCTTGATATCATGCAGAAACTTATTGCGTTCTTTCTTCATTGTTTTATACTCATTAACATCTTTGCAGCAAGAAAAATTCAGTCGGAGCTGCTTCTGTTTCTTTGACATTTCTTGAATATCTTGATTGTAAATTCTTTGATTTGGCCCAATTTTCTTCACATAACCTAAATGATTTTGTGCTAAATTTATGATTATATCTTTTATTGTTTTCCAATTATTGCTTCTAAGCTGTTTTAGTTCTTTTTCGATTTTGTTGTTTCACTACTTACTTTGATTAGTTGCATCTTTGATCTTTTTGCTTTGTGCTTTTCGAATTAGCTTAAATGGCTCTGTTCTTAACTTGCATATTACTATTCAATGATCACTGTTGCCTTGCGTGCCACTATATTATCGCGCATCAACTAAGACGTGTTTTCTATTCCCTGGACATATAATGTAATCAATGGTGTAGAGCCTTATATGAAATAAAAGAGTTTGATATACATGGTTGAAAGTTTCCAGTTGAACAAAAACAAAGTAATATCAAGATGTTTAGTTTATAAAATGGGGGTGCATTCTCCTACAAAGAGGATGTACCAACACGATCATTACTTTTTAAGATTTTGAATTTGGAAGATGTGAAGACTATTGGAGTCTATATTGTCTAAATTTTATTGCTTTCTGCTGCATTTCCTATATTAAATAATTATCACCTTCAGAATTCCATCCTCAGCCAAATTTATAGCTCTTTTCGCTGTTATTTATTGGCATAAACAATGAACATCTCTAGCTATGGAAGATGAACGATAAAAACTTTAAATACCCAGCCATGAAGCTGCAGATTCCTGTTAAAATCCAGCCACTTTTATGAATTGATATCAAAACTTCGTACATTGTCCGTTTTTTCCCTTGTCCGTTGAATAGGTAGAACGCTTGATTTCAAGACACGGAATTCAATATCTTCAATTGAATGGCAAAAAACATCTTGAGCTTGCCCGGAATGAAAGAAATTATGTGGTTCCAGTGATTTTTAAGCCTTAAGGGACTCTTTGTAAATTCGCCGGGAGTATTCACAAGGTACTTATACATATCAGGCCACCCAACATTGGGGAAAAGAGATACATCACTTGTCCAACCTCCTTTAGCGCAAGTGGATCAGGAAGTACGTTGCCCTCTGTTAATATTAGCTTCTTCCTGTAATTTAATTTATCTTCAACACTTAAACCATCAAAATATGCTGAATATACCGACATAATGTAAGCTAGCTTTGGGTTTCTGCCAACCAATACACGCACAGAGACTGGGCACGACAACAAAATACGTCACAAGAAGTCCGTCTATAGGGATAGGTTGGACATGTTGGCTGAATGACTTAAGTATTGACAATATGAAGTCACTGGTTAAAAATCAAATAGAAAATATTAGGAAATTGGATAGAGATACTCGTCTGGCCAATGTAGATAGGGAGAAGCGATTTGGAATCTGAACTCTATGGACTCCAGGTGGGAAGAGCATAGGGCGGATTTTCCTGGACCTCAGATCACTGCATTTCAGCGTTTTAGGAACCTTAATGATTTGTTATTTATGGCCAGGTTAACCGATAAGGAATACTGTTATGAAAGAAGTAGTTCTCGTTGTGAAAAGTTCAGCTCTATGTATCAATGGATAATATTAATAGTTTGCATTTCCATGTAACTAAAAAGGAGCATAAGATTAATTTAGCGTTTAACTGTGACTCGTCTAATGATGTCTATTTGTTTGACTGTGTTGTATTTGGATTTCAATACATGGGTTTCAATATGAGGGTAGCACTAGCATGCATTTTAGGCTTAGGTTTAATAATTAGAAGGCGTGCTATCGTATATCTAGTTCAGGGTCTTCAGTTTCCCAGATGGACTTTTTTAGTACAACGTACTTTCCAAACAGCGGAGTAGCCTTACCTTATTTTACAAATTGATACATAATCAGACTCCTGGGTATACAAGAGACACAAGTTCCGAACTTCAACTAGTTCATTAATCAGGATGTCATTGGATGAATAACGACTAGAACTGAACAATTCAAGGCAGGTTTTTATCCCAACTGCACAGTTTTTATCCCAATCCATAAACCCAATTTGTTCTATCAATGATGGTATTGAGAGTACGGAACACTTTCTTCTGCTCTACCACGCCTTTGAGGCTGAACATCGAACTCTTCTTTCTGGGGATTTTGAATTATTACAACCATATGGATATGCCAATCTTTGACACAACTTCTACTGTATGATGCCAAAGACCTCCTAAATACCCTCAATAGGAGCATACTCAGGTTGACTCTACAGAATATCCACACAATTGGTCGTTTCAATAAAATATTACTTTATGTAGCAACTAAGTACCTTGTTGTAATTTGTGAGCGCACTCGTTTTGTCTTTTTCTACTTCAAAAATAGATGCTATTTTCTGCTAGCACTGGGGCCAGATTGGTAGATTGGTGGTAGTTGGGGCTGGAGGTTGGTGACTCCCGTGCTAGATCGTTCATACTGCACTTTTGCAGCGAGCTTTGTACACTGCTATCAATGCAACCCCACAAAGTCTCAGATATGGGCACAAATTTGATATATATATATATATATATATATAATACTGCCTGCATTTGAGGTCAGTAATGATACAACATCTTGTGAAGAGCAATCTAAGCAAATAATGGCTTAGATACTTCCTAGGTTGCAACCAGTTCTTGCTATGAATAGAGGCAAGTTTCTTAATCGACCAATCAGCAGAGTATTTTTTTACAAGCATCTAATTAGCCAACCAGATGCCTCCATTTTGACCGTGTTTCGTCATTTCACTAATATCATATGTAGTTACATTGAAACCTTTCCCATCAATTATCTCATATCAACATGACACTCCTCACTGCATTGCACAATGTAATTTATGCTCACAATTTGCCAATATTGTTTTTCAAACACGTTCTGGTAATTCTATTGTAACAATTTTTTGGGTTCTTTGTGATGGCTTGTAATTTATAAAGTCCTCAAGTCAAGGACATAGGCCTAGGCCTAAAGTAGAGATGACAGTACAATAGGATATTCGATGCTTTCTCTCTTGATGCAAATCGAAGGCTGACTGATATGAATTACACACTCGCTACATATGAAATCACCTGTACGCTACAATACATGACACGTCAAGATCACAATAAACGTTGATAATACAACACATTGCAAGGAATAGGTGTTTATTACACACAACAGGACTCCACAGGTATGCAAGACTGAAACACACAACATGATAAGTACAGTGGTACAAAATACAGCACATAACTAAAACATCAGAATCAGTACCAAACACTTCTATGATTTCAATATGCGACAGAAACGTCGTTCTGAAAAGATCTTTTCAAGTACTTCTGATGAGATACTTTGCAAAGATTGAGGCTACATACATTGAGAGTAGACTTCAAATTTCAGCATGTCCGTACTGACAGTTTTACCCAGCTGTGGGCTCTAGAGTGCAATACCTTACTTCAGGAATAATTAGCCAACTCCAACTCTACGTCGGACAAGATAGAGTGTATTCTCACTTGGGCAGTGGTGTAGTGTGACCTCTTCGACAGCATATTCTAAGTGTCTATAAGTTGTTTAGTGTAGCTGGGGTGTGGTTCCTTGAGCCTGAGCATAAATATGGCAAAACAGGTCGTTTAGTAAACATCCAGTATGGACAGTCTTTTATGGAATACCAGGAAGTACACCTCACAGCGGAAGTAGTAGAAAATGACTTATCACAAATGTGAACTCAACAGTACGCAAATGGTTCGAGCTTTAAAAGATCAATGAATTTGAAAACTCGAGGGAGCTGTTTGAAATCTAGTAACATTCACCACTTAATCAAAAATATACATTATAGTGTCCTTCCTAAGCAAGACGAGAGATTCATAGAGTGAATACACTAGTCCAAGGCCCCTTAGGTCAGAGAGATTAATGAATAACTTAACCTTTCACTAGTATTCACAATTGCTACTACCTGGCAATTGCCACACAAGTGCAATTATAGAATGTTTACAGAAAATTGTATAACCACGGAGCTGTCTTTTAATTCTTCCACAAATACTTTTGCATCCTTTTCGACAACAGGCAGGATCGATTTCATGAACTGGGAAGTGAGACTACGGCTGCGAGCGACTGTTGGGATCAGTACTGTTGACTGTTGCCCAATCACTAATCGAGGTTGAACACTGGGAAATTTCTGCTGCCAATCCCATTGTTCTAGCAGCTTAATGAGGAATTTATTAATTAACATGGAGCATTTTGATTGGTTCAACAACGTCCAGGATATTCAGTGCGTATTTCTGACAGATTTAAGTTTAACATGAAGTTCTTCTTTTTCCCTTAAGGCCTCGCAGCTTCATCGTTCACTATATTGAAGCTAAAAGATTGAACAGTAACTACATTTAACATTTCAATGACCATTAACATTGCAGCTCCTTATGTTTTCTGAACATTGTAGGATACTCAGTGAATTCTTTGAATACCGACACTACGCCACTGCACTTGGGTATGGCAGTAAGGTTCAGTAGAATGGCTTGCAAGATAGAAGACTGTGTATTGGTGATGCTCCATTCCGAATGTCTTCACAACATCTTCATGCCAGAACAACAATTAAGCTGTCTTTGTAGATAGCTCAATTTTATTCTGATACAACATCAGTAAACATGGCAGTTTCAAAGACAGCTCTGTTTCGTCATGTTGGAATGAAGAAACAAGATCAAACTAGAGGCATCTGCTTGGCTACTAGACATTTTTCACATTCACATCTGCTGATGTGTCAATTCAAACTTGCTTCTTGTTATGCAGTGTTGATACTACACCTTCTACAGATGCAATTATCTTTATGTACCAGTGCCCAATAGATGCATAAAAACAAGAACAGCAATTGTGAATAAATAATAAAGAATCACTAGAGAGATTGACGCAGTTGCTGGTGAAAAAGACGGAAAAAGAGAGGGATTTTCGCCGGGCTACCGGGATTTTTCAGAAACAATGATGACCCTTGTGAGTAAGAAAGCTGACAAACTGAAGACTTTGGTATGACCTATAGAAAGCTGCTACTAGTGTTAGTTTACAAGGCCCCAGTTCTTGAGGACCTACATCTTCTGAGGACCCTGAGTCAATCAAGTAACTGGAGGTCATGCCCAGGGGGAAAAAACCTACCTTTACAAGTAATTTGGAAGGTCAAAAGTTTTATTTTCCGATATAAATCTCCAGGTTACTGATTCTGTTGGGGGGAGTGCAAAAACATGCAGAATTTTTTATTTGGGGCTAATGCCCTCTGTAACCTCAGCAGGTATCTGCCTGCCCTGAGACCTTGAGGCCCTGGACCACTCTACACTTTCTCTTCTACCCTATCGGCCATCTTGCATCTGGCAGCAATCATTTAACCAGCAGTGAATGTAGAAACTTTCCCAAAATATCACGAATATCGAAAGTTGCTAATAACAGTGTTCGTACAATGAGATAGATATTTTCAGAAGAGTCTAGAAGTGCTTTTATCTCCACTACTCCGAACTATAGAATGCAAACTTTAACTGGTGTGAGCGTTCTTTTATTTATAAAAATATTACTATATTTCTGAGTGACAACAGAAACACCTGGAACTACTATGCAAGAAGTTACTTTCAAATGGTATTCCTTGAAATACAGCTTTAAAGAATGGGAAAGTACTCAACTTGCATCACTATTTACTTTTCACTGCTATCACTATTATTCAAGAAATCATATCTAAATGGTGACATAGAATCTCGGATAGTGTACCTGCACAGATAATTGAAACACTAAAATATTACCTTTCCAGTCATTAGCAGATATAACAAGGGTTCTGTTCAATGTTCCTTGTGTTTTTCCTTTGATCTTTGGTTTAGTAATCATTTCAAATACTTGAGCCGATTCCTCATACTTTATGTATTTGTAAGCTACGTGGAGAATTTCGGTTTTGAATGATGTTGGAAGGTACAAAACTCCATGTATTATGTCAAACTCGTCACATTTTCTGAAACAAAGTAACATGACATTAAAAACAGAACACATTTCAGTGTCAGACTTCACAAAGACTTTGTACTGGCTACAGCTGCTTGAAAAGCAGCAAATACCAACACCTGTAACCATTGCCCTTCCAACAAAATGTTCCCTTCTCCTGACACCCCTATAATAGATGTGGTGGCCATGGTTGCAAGAGAGTACCAAATATGCTCCATACATTTACAACTACCAAAGTGCCACCCATAAAATGAGGTATTTGTTCCCAGGCACTGTCAATACCTCATGCCATATATCTCCTGAAACTTCTTATATCAGTATGAAACAACAGTGTCGTGCAAAGCAAAAGGTATGACGGGGATTCGATCTCACAAATACGCAATGAGAGCTGTCATTTCATTGGGGGTATCTGTCTCGAATCCTTCTCTGCAATTATCACAGTAGATTTATTGTTCGGTACTACATAAATATACATAACTGGGAAAGTACTCAACTTGCATCATGATTTACTTTTCACTGCTATTACTATTATTCAAGAAGTCATATCTAAATGGTGACATAGAATCTTGGTTTGTGTACCTGCGCAGATAATTGAAACACTGACATATTACCGTCCTAGTTGTCAGCTCATATAACAAAGGTTATGTTAAAGTGCTATGTCAAATATATTAAATATTTGACATAGTAATATATAAATAATGATGCTTAACAGTTTTAATTTAGTAGCCTAATGAGTGGAAACACGAAACTATAAGTAGCTACACTGTGCTTCCGATTTTGCTAACTCTATCACATCGCTCTACGCAAGTACTGAACACTCTATATAAACCTTGGATCGGGGTTATACACACATTTATTTATACAGGGGTGACTTCACTCGGGGTGTGGTCAAACTTAAAAAAGAGAATTGTGAAAAAGAAAATTCAGCAGAATACTGCACAGTAAATTATGTTGAGTTAAAAGTTACATTTAGAATTATCACTGCATTTACATTGTCTGAAAGCAAACTACTACGTTTTTTGGTAAAAATGTTCTCTGTAGTGGAAAATACTCTTTATGAAGGAACTGAAGTAGCAGGTGTACAAAGATGTTTTTAGCAACATTTGCCATCTTTGGGGATCTAGGTGAATTTTTTCCACCATTTCAATGGATCACTGTTTGGGTGTATGAGAGGCACTTCAAGAAATTGGCTGTATTCATCACAAAATTCATGCTCTTCATCATAGTAGTCAGCACCCAGCAGAAAGATCATGACAGATTTCTTTACGGATTTTAATATGTCAGCCAAAATATAGAAAGGAACAGCTTTTACCTACATACATGTATTAATTACTTGGCAATAAAGCTTTACTTTAGGACAATAAATGTTCATGTAACGTTGCCACTACAATCAAAATGGGCTAACTTACATACTTCTAAAATAAGATGCATTAAATAAGTCAATAGTCATAAAATAAATAGTAAACGATATATCAAATACCAAAAGCACCTAATGTAGTAAGTTTTTTGTTTCAATTATTAAATTACAAGAACCTTATTCAAATGAATACTGACTAATCCTTTCCATGTGCTCTTTCATTTTCTATTTGAAAGATGCCATATGTTGTGCTGCTTTGGGATATAGATATACATTCTTACTTCCAACTGAGGAAAGTTTCATAGATTCTGTTTTCATTGATTAGATTGGCTATACATTTTCTCGGGGTATGTGTTGTACAGATTTTGTATGCCCAAGTCAATAACTTCCCTCTGTATATGTAACTAAGTCTCTGCCATCCAGCATTGTTTAGAACTTTTTAGGTTCATCCTGCACCTTTTATAATGTGAATCAATTTAACTACTCTCATATGGAAACTATCAATGGCATATTAAATTGTACATGATGAATTGGCCTATATTACTATGCAATAGGTGACTGCACTAACAACTGCTTTTAAGTAGAGAGTTCATATTGAACCTGGGAAACCTGTATAAGCTGGAAAATAGAGTATTTTTACCGAAAGTCATGGATAGCCTATTTTTGTAAATATGCGAAATGGTGGTCAGAGGAAAAATGGTTGCATTCGACTATAGACCAGGCAGTAGTCATTGAAATTAGATTCACGCATTTGGTATGAGCCCTGAAGTACATCTTCTGGATTATGGTAGGGAGATAGCAGACATCTTTCAACTCTTTCACTTTCAGATTAAAACTGCTTCCAACCTCGGTCAGCTGCTTTTGAGCTAAGATTTTGGTACTATCCCAGCCCATATATATCAACAATCTACTTCCACATATCATTCTTTCTGTGGCCAACAACTATAGCATTACTGTAAATGATATGTGGAATCATTGATCCATTCAATAGATTGCAACATTTTTTAGAGGAATCAGCATGTCTAAATTTCTCAATATTTGTATTGAAATCAAAATGTTTTTAGTACTGTTTCATGATATTTTCTGAGAGTAAAATGTGCCTGTTAAGTTTCCCCTCAAATTTGTATGCTGACACACTTTCAGAACTATTTCCATTGTATTCATTCCCATTTCTATGGTAACCCATTCCCATTGGCGAAAATAAGGAAACTACTTTATGAGGTGCCAACCCCAATTTACCAACAAAGAAGACTTGCCTCAAAGCAAATTTGCTGATAAAGAAGGCTTTCTTTACGCTCCAACGTCGACTAGCACTAATGGTGTACTGCACAATTGCTGAGAAGTTATACATCTACTGTATATTTGGAGACAAGTCTAATGTTTGGTGTACGCAGCACCTCGGCCCTCATGTACCTCACCCTATTGTTTTTCTATCAAGCAAACTAAGTACTATATTTACATCTCCTGTGAGTGCTATTGTTCGAAAGGACATCTTGTCGGCGAGTTCCATCTACGACAGCCAATTGCAATAATTATACAAAACAAATTCAACGATTAAACTAAAATCAAAATAAATAGCAAAATTCACTTCAACCAAGTGCCTCAAAAGAGACTCGCACACCTTAAACCACCCATAAAGGAGGGTTAGAGAAAAAAGTATAATAGGTGTAGACACCAATGGAGATACAGGAAAAAGTAGTGACAGGCCAGGCGGGCCAGGTGAGAATGGAAGTATTCCTCTCAAGACACCTGATTGAGTTATCAGAAATAAAGATATGGCGACAACGCAAACATTGCCACTGCTACTGCTCACTTAGTGTTAGAAAAGCTTTTCGTAGTTTTAATAAAATAAATCACAGCTCCAAGGACTTCTTTATTAATAGCAACATTACGTTGTGTAATTCCAAAAGAACCAACTCACTCAAAAGTTTAGCATCTAAAATTTAGTATTAAGTTGGGAAGATGAAAGAGCTGACCAAAGAGATTCTGACGTATAAGATGAAACAGGGGGCAGTGCAGAAGAAAGTATTCATTATTCTCATTTCCCATGCCGAAAACAGTAAGGGAGCTAGGCTGTTAAAGTTATGTCTAAATTTATGCTCATTTACCAAACTAAACCTTGAAAACAACTTAATAAGGTATCTAACACCCTCAATATCACAAATACTTTCAGTGGAATTTTTGAGGGCTACCAATTTTCAATGATTTGCTCTTAACCTGGGGAAGGAGAGTTGAATCTTTTATCTCCTCTCCTAATAGATTCCATTCACACAAAGTGTTGTAAAAGTATATGTTTGAAAAACAATTGGTCCTAGCAACGTTTACCTCTTAGTCCCTGGAATTCCTCAGATTCTAACCAATCTGTCGTTCAGAAGGAATTTCACCAAATCAGGTAATCGAGATTGCAATAATTTGAAGAAATGGAACAGCCATCTATACCATCTCATGTGATATAAACTTTCCCAGCCTAATTCCTCATAACACCTCTGTCTATTTGTACCTCTCTTAGCTTCAGTAACAGCCAAAGCTGCTGACTATTTTGTAATTCCAAAAAGTAATTTCATAGCAGAGATTAAACATTCTCCAAGGCTTTTTTCACTTCATTTCAAGTTCAACTTCATTTCAAAAGTAAATGACATACACAAGTCATGACAATGCAAATAATTACAACTTAAAAACTACAGAGAATGACAAAAATGCGTTTGGTGTGCCGTAACAGGAAATTTGATCAAAGAAGATTTTCTTGAAGGAAATGCTCTTACGATAAATAAAATAATCAAGACGAGAGTGCAATAGACCCTGCCCAGCTCAGCCACATTGCAGATTTAAGAGCAAATGCCACTAATAACATCTAAGCATGCACTATTGAGCAACTGGTTCACCCTTTAGCCATCCTCATCGACTTCCTGACCAGCCAATCTTCACTTTTCAGGCCTAATGCCAGAAGTTCATCTTTGTAAGATGCATTCACCAAGTACATTCTCAGCATACCACTCACTTCTTTAGTCTCTTGTCTTTGCTAGGTTCATTTAGTTACAAACCAAAGTCAATTCTAGCCATCTGTCTGTATTTCCAGAGATACAATGAAACACAATCCTCGCATGCCAACTTCCTCCTGTTGTTGTCTTTGGTCTGCAAACATCTGCAGACCATGTGAAGTCACAAATTGCACTGGCTGTCACAGCTCCTGGGCAGCGTCATGCTTCAAAAAGAAACCTTCCAGCACACCAACAAAAAACTTTTCTGCATATAGATTATCACCGAAAGTTAAAGTATTCAATGTCATCAACAAACAAAATGTGTTTTTCACTTCATAGGCACTTTAACTGTTGCCATTAATCTCTCTGCTCGGGAACCAAATGAAGAATTTGTTGGCATTTAACATTCACCTTTTAACCCAAATTTCCTCCGAATATAAGGCCACCAAGAAATGCTTCTCAGCCTCTGTAAGTCTAGGACTTATAATTGGAAATTTATAGTAGCTTCATTTGTTCTCCTTGGTACAAATACATCAAATTAAGAAAGGTCTAATTTCTACAGAATAAGACGGATACTTACGCTTTAACACATACGGGAATATGTGGTCCAAGCTTCCATTCTCCAATGGGCTCTCCAAAAACGATGAACATGTGTTCTGAGCCAAAGGCAGGATCGAGCAAAGCATAGAAGTGGATTTGCATCTCATCAACTTCACCAGAGCTTTCGATGAATGAGTGGGTTTTGTTCTTTTGAAATCTATCATTACAACAGCTTCCGCTATAGTACAATGAAAATATTACATTAGAACGTGCTATGATAAACAGACTTCATATAGCAGAGGAAACATCTAAGAAAAACTATTAGGATATAGAGCATATGAGGGATTTATACAGCTGTCAGAGCACTATCCTAGTGACCGGTGCAGGCAATGGCGGCTGGTGAGGTATAACTTTATGGTCTAAATGGACAATATTTGGATTCTATGATGCGCCCCTAGGAACACTTTGATCACGCCCTCTGGATTGGCAGAAACATCACTACACAAAATTGCTAGCAAAATTCGGGGAACTAATTCTGAAAAAATGCTCGCAAACCTACGCTAGGCTACATTGTTCCACGCATTTCTTTCAATTTTTTATAGAACACATTAATACGGTAGGAGACATCATCAACACAGCGCAAGTAAAACAACGATCCTTAGTTGTTACTTTGTTGGACTTAAAGAATGCTTTTAAGTACATTACACTTTGATTTCATCCATCCTTACCTACCATAATGCAACTGAAAGGATTAAATCTTTGATCTCAGGTCTTTATAAAAGTTTACAAACTTATTTTCCACGCACCATTACAGATGTCCAGCTATTCTTGTCTGCAGCGGAGTCTTGTAAGGTAGCTGACTCAGCCCTATACTTTTTAACATGTGCTTCATCACTTTCATTTAGTTCAAAAAAGCAGAATAGTTTAAACAACTTGGCATTCGTACCCATGAAAATTGCTTGTTCAATCCATTACACTGGCTTCAGTTCGCAAGTATTACTGTGGATATTAGAAGTGGGGAAGAAGGCAATCACTTGCTCTTGAACTACTTCGCTAGATGGTATCAATGGGCAAATACGACTATAAGTGTAGACAACTGCAACGCTTTTGGTATCGAGACATTTCCTACTCACAATCTCCACTTACAACCTTCTCTATTAATCAATAATACACCAGTTTCTGTTGTTAAACGCAATAGATCCTCTCGTTACTTTGGACTTTGCTATAAGTAATCAAGTTCAAAAAATACTTCAGCTTTTTGCTTACTCAATTACTTTCTAAAAAATTAACTCTCTTACTCTTCATCCAAAAACCTAACTTCCTTTATATAGTAAGTATGTTCTTTCTACAGTTTCGTAGAACTTCACTGTTGCTGACCTTTCTAAAACTTGGGATACTGAAAACCTTGAAAACCTTGTTTCCAAGTATATCAGTCAGTGGCTCGATCTTCACACTAGTGGCACCTTAAGTACCATAATACTCTCTAAAAACAAGTTTGGTTACTACCCTCCTTGAGTCTTTGTGGAAACTGCCACTGATTTCAAGTGCTGTTCAATCCCGACATCAAGCTAAAATTTCCCTTTTGGAATCTGCCTCACACTTATCACAAACACCTCTATAATGATGCAAAGTGACATTTTAAAGTATTAAAAGAACAGTGGAAGAAGTCAAGTAGTCTCATTTTCCATTTTGTGTTTTTTCCAACACCAGCGACAGTAGTAAGAGGAAATACCATTGTATAAGCAATAACATAGTATGAATAAATAATGTCATTATGTTTTGAAGTGATTTGGCTCGATACCAGCATCGCACAGTGAGCTGATAGGAGGAAATAGGATGCAAAAAAGTCTTTCTGTTTTGGCTTTTACTTTGCGGTCAGATGTCTACTGACCCCACTTAATACCAACTAAGATCATTTTGAAAACATACAATACTGACTAGCTGCCCGTTAATACCAAAATTCACTCTCTGATTAAGAAATCAAAATTTCTGAAGCCGTAATTCCAACTTTCTATCAAATAAGTGTACATAGAAGTACATCATCAGGGGGTGTCAGATTAAAAATCTAAATTGTCTTGAGGTCGAAAAATATAAGATATATCCCTAAATCGTCACAAATCTCACAACTTTTATCCAGTATTTGGTCAAACTTTTTCTGCTAACGTCGGCTATCAATAGATAGATTGTCATCAATACATAGAGGAGAGTTCAAAGTGGTGAATCATTGTCAGGAACTTTAAGAAAAAGCACATTGTAGCAGTTCGAAGCTCAATAGCCAATCTCAGTTTTTGTCTTTCAACTACTTAATGGCCAGTGTTAAACCAGGCAAGTATCTGCAAGGGAAACACGAAGGTATAGTGGCTACCCAGCAGAAAAAATTTGCACAGCCTCCCAACAGAACTTTGATAAGGAGATTTAAATAATCAAAAATGAGTTTTGGCCGCTCAAAAAGATGATTAGGACAGGCTTTGCCCTTTCAGAAATTTTATCCACCTATATGCTTGCATATAATCTACTCAAACATTCTTGAAAATTTATCAGTTGAAAAGGAGACCAATAAGATGTTCTTCCTGTTGTCAATTATAGTGAAATAAGTAATATTGCTTTGAAGATAAATATCATTTTAAAATAAGTAGTTTCTGGTTATAAATAGAAACCTTGTAGATACAAAATACACCCCTTCAATAAGCGTGATTTACTATTCTGGCAGGAAGAGTTGGGAATGCTACGGGACGACAAGAAGTTTGAGTTATAACAGACCGAGATTTTTCGAAACGGTAGAGAGTTCTCTCACAAATGTTGCCAACAGTAATATCAGCCATAGCAACTTGATTGCGCAAGTGGTTTCAATCGACATTTTGCTACCTCACGGAAGTAATTTAACTTGGTTTCTAAATGCTAGATATTTGATATTGCATGCAAACTACCTTTATTGGTTTCAAATTCAAAGCAAGCCTGAGGAATATCGTTGATCCATAATGATAATAGCGCACAAACTGATACCAAAATCCACAGCCCCACCGCTTCAGACTGGAACTTACTCTGGACATGTAGAGTTTTGACGGCAAACATGGTTAGCATCAATTTTGCAGGGTTTGGTATAGGTGACCTACGGTTCTGCTGACATATTCTCGCCAACCATATTGATGCAATGATCAGCTATAGGCTACAGAGTGGCATTTGAAGTCGCAAGATTTATATCTTTTCATGTTGAGAAAGTTCTGGCATATGTTATGGCAACAGGCCTAGCATCTAGACATTGAAAAGAAACAGGATGACGTTCTGTCTACGTCGACATTGACTATGCGAACATGAGCAGTCGATTATCACTAGGCCTTTCTCTATGACATCACTAGGATACTAACAACGGAGTTCTGCATTACACATCTCTGATCTAAAATTAAAGAATTGATTCCAGTGCATACTGATATGCTGAACAAGGATGACAATAGTTCACACCTCCAGGGGGCGCAATTTTTTCAAAAACAGGAGGCCTAAGTTTACATGACGTCATGATAGCCTTGATAACAAATTTTACGATAACTGGAATTAAGTATTTTAAGCCAAAAGAGATCCAATTAAAGAAGCATTTTGCATTAGCAACATAATCTCCAGCTATTATAATTTCTGATCTGAAAGGCCTTAAGCTTTCAGACAATGCTGATTCAGCACTTTGTGTCTGATGTGTAGCTTTCATTATATGCATCCACTTAGTTTGACTTACAAAATGCTATTTGATTCATCTCATCGGGATCTATAAGATAGCGCTAGTTTTATCTGTGTAAACAAGAAAAATCACAATGAATTTCATCAAATAATTTGCTTTGCGAGTATGCGTATCAGCCACTGTGCTTATTGAAAAGTAATTGATAGTAAAGCCCTTCCCATTCGTTCATCTCATCGTCAGAACTGTCGGTATCATCATCAATGGCCGTGTAAGTATATGTATCCTCCTCTTCAGCTAATGGGTGACATTCTATTATAATGAAATTGGAACTCTTGAGCAAGTCAGAGAGCTTAATTAGGGAAATGCTACCAAATCCTGCCTGCTCATGAGAGGGTCTTTACACCCTTGCAGCTTCGGGTTATTATCCAACGAGTCATACGTGTTCCCTTCGGCATAGTGCCTCCTTCAACATTACATCGCGGTCCTAAGGGAGGCGTGCCTCACGATCTGAGATACGCTGCTATATGGGCTTGCAGCTTTGATTATATGCATGTATTCAATTCTACTTCTCACAGCATATTTTTAGTGCCATAAAATGTACCAGTAGAATTAAACTATAAACGGAGTGTATAGCAAAGATTCCATGCAAGTCTGGGACCTCACAATACAAGTTTTTTTCTAAGAAACGTGTCTATAAGAAAATTGAGGATGAAATTAGGTAGAAATTAAGTAATATTTAGGAAACATAAGAAGGCTGAACTTGAAACAACAACTTGAAAGAACTGATTACAAGAAAATATTTCATCAACCGAGAAGCAAAATAGAAACAACACTTCCATCACATGCCTCACTACACATGAGCTTCCCATGTCTTGCATCACAGTTGCCTAATCTTCGTTGTTGTTATCATTGAAAGTTTTTAGAGTTTAATTAACAATTACGAAATATTTAAGGTTAGATTTGAGGAAAAATTTAGAAATATCGAGACTGTAGGTAGACAATTTTTTCCTATGAAAAATGGGCGTATTCAATCTCTTTCCATCCTTTATATCGTTAATACAACTTCCGCTTTTTGGCAAAATTGTCAGATTAGGAGTGGTATGCAAAGCAAATAAATTCTGCAGAAATCTGTATTGGCAGTTTGAGCACCAAAACGTTAAGATCGCTACAATAACACTGGCATACAAGGGAAAAGCTATATTGAGGATAAGTGATCTTACACTTGGTCGCTGAGTAGTATGGTTGAGTAAAAGAAAGAGAATAAGCTGATAGCCCTTTATCGTTTGGTCATATGGAGGATTACTGGGTTATCATTTGATGACAAGAGCATGTAAGTACAATGCCAATGCAAAGATGTTGCTGAGTTGTATTTTGGTTGTAGCTTCTTTCCCCTAAGGAAAACCTTGGACTTTCTTGCATATTCAGAACGTATAGAAGGAAGGTTTTCACATGGTATATAATTTGTCTATATTTAGTGAGTATCAGAACCTTCTTATCCTCTCGTTTCCTTTGCCAGTATCGAATAACATGTTCCAAACGACAGGTGGCGCAGTGGAAATTACGAAGGAGTCTCTGTCAGGGCTTCTTGTGTACTTTGCTGACAACCAGAACATTATAAAACTTCATAAACAGCCACGTTCCATAAATTATACCAACACGAATATAGGATTTCTTTGCCGACCCTTGAATTGAATGGCCTAGCCATTTTGTACAAAATTAAATTTTTTTTTCAAACTTTCATTTCAACAATATATCACCTAATTACAATTATACATCTCACTATATAAGGCAATGTACAATTGGCTGTCACAGTGGTACAAAAAAAACCCCAAGCGTATTAGAAAAGAAAAGTCTAGTTAATTACTGAGAAAGTCGTCCATATTCATGTGCCGTGTAATTTTGGACTTGTCCATGGCATATTGCGACAACATAATATGTAATATGTGCATCTTATGGTGATGTTCATGATCCTCGACAGGATAGCTTTTTGCGTTTTGCTGTCAAAATCAACTGCCTTAAGTAGTTCACTGAAAGAGTCTGAGGAGGATCCTACAGTGCCAAGAGCACCTAAGGATAAGTTAATGAAATTTATATGACGATATGTTGAACGTAATGAATGATGAAGAGGATTGTATTTTAGAGCTTTGCGATCGCTATTGACCTTAATGTTAGTTTCAAATCCTATGGTAAGCTCAAGGATGTACAGAGTTTTGTCTTAAAATTACAAAAAAGCTGCAGAATTTGGAACTGTGAACTTTTCATAAATGAAATCAAAGTACAAATGTATAGAAACGCATGATTTTATTCTTGATTAGGGATGTGTAATACAGAGGTGACTCGATAGCACCTCCGAGAGAAAGGCCTATATCATGTTTTGGTTTTATGACATAGCAGAACAAACGAATGATGGCTTACAGGTTTCAGAAGTTGATAAGTTTTTTATTATTTTGCGAGTTGTGAAAAGCGAAGACGAAGAATCCAGCCGAAGCTCTACGATGACGAAAACCTATTGGCTACAGTTGTTTAGTTAAAGATTTGTTCATCTTTATGTTGGAGTTGAAAGTACAGAGTCTTGTTGTTGTGAAACCAAGTTGTGTTTAGAGACGCTTCTATCGAAATTACCATCAATTATCAAGGGCGTAAGTTATACGTAGTTTCTTTGTATTTTCTCATCTCTTGGTACAGCAGCAAAGTCACGCTTTAGATCACATGAAATTTGTGATTTAACACTAATCAATCTTTAGCTAAATTCATACTCCCCCCGACCTTGCAAAATGAGCCCACTGTGCATCATTTACAACTGGGGTTGCAATTTTATAAACGAATTCTGGAATATCACCTTCCTCAACATCAAAGACACATCGATAACACATTTTTCGAAAATGAGGAAAGCTGAGGTGTTCAAACAAAGATTACACAAACTATAAGCATTTGAATTTAGGATCAAAGCAATAACATATCTTAAGCACTACATGTCCCATCTAGGGTGTTCTATTGGCGTAACCAAGAAGGGGGCAGGAATAGATAACAACTTCAAAACATATTATTTTTCTACACCCTTACTACTTTAAGCTATGTGCTGAGGGTGCTTTTATTGAACGTTGCAAAAATGTTCAGTAAAAGCTATCCATAGACATGAATCAAGAGCCAGCTACCCCAGCCTCATTTACCGTCATAGAGAATCACGAAGTGTGTAATAAACCATCTGCAAAATCTTAAAATTGTATTGTATTGTATTGAACTACTTGTAGAGCCACCTGCCGCCAGGGCATGACAAACAAGGGGGGAAAATGTAAAAAGAGGCTCGCTCATGGCTTCCATAATCAGAAAATTATGGCGGGCCTAAATGAGCCGTTCAAATCGGTCCCTCAAGCTTTTGCCGCCGATCGCCAGGTTCGCGCCACAAGTTCTGTTTTCGCCTGTGCGCGACATTTACATGAGTTGATGGCCTAGAACGGACGTAGTTCGATCGGCGAAAGCTTACATCAGCAGCCTCGGAATATGCATCGGTTCTTGTTACAACTTATTGTAATAATCACCTGAAAATGGCAAATTTTAAAATAAATATTTAAAGAAAATTGGTTCCAAACTTTCAGAAGACACATTTCATGATATGGTCAAGATTTTGGCAAAGTGAAGCTATCTGCGGAGTATTTCCCGATGTGAATTTAGAAGCCATATATAAAGTAAGTATTAACTTGAAGATTTTTGTTATCAAAATGATATTTCTTTATCATGCATTTACTTGGTAATTTTTTGCCAAATTTCTATCAAAACACTGAGAGAGGAGGATCATCCTTCTTTTTTATTAATGGAGTACAACAGATCCTACTGTTTTGGGTAATGAATTGCTTTTGCTTTTGCCGTGTGTATTTCGTTGCTTTTCATGAACCCTGGCCTCTCACTAAAGTTTATAAATCTCAGAAACACTATAACATTCTTCTCTTACTTGGCGCCCAAAGGTATGGTTAGTATTGCCTGTTCATGACATTTTAGTATTTATGGGTTTAACATTTAGGCCTATTTTCCCCACAGCTAGCGATGAATTTTAACACAATCTGACACAGCTAGCAACGAGTATGAGTTCTATCATGCCTAGCATGACTGAACCATTCAACAAGTTCATGCAGAAATGAAGACTGCCTGTAGAAAAGAACAGAGTTGTTAAGAATATCAACAAACAGCAAGCTTTTTGCATTTTCACATTATTTGTTCTACGCAACTGTCGCGTACCTTTGCTTCCCACCGCAACATACCCTGCCTCGTTTTCGTTTTACATTTTTCCCCCTTGTTGATGTGACGTTATTATTCAACAACCTCTTTCAGCATGTTTTGCCACCTGCCATAGGAGGAGGTGGTTGCACAATCTCCATTCAGTTACTCTTTAAACGGGCGTCCGATTTACTGTATGCAGTCTTAAAATTGTTGCATTTTTTGTTGATTCTGTTGTTCTAAGACGAATGATTGGCACACGTGAAATAAAACTGGATTAAAATCAATGGTTTCTTCAGAGAAAAAGTCAGAAATTTTATGGTAATACCATAAAAAGATTATATGGTGCTAAAATTTTTGCTTTAACTACACTTTCCATGCACTATTTGCATGACAGGGGGGGCATGATCAACGCTCGACGTCGTTCAGCACCAGAATATGGGGGTTAGTTGAAATGTCATAGTCCAGCAGCTAAACATGGGTTTTTAGCTGAACCTTGCGAATCCTTCTATAAATTTTTTTGTATTACACTATGGTTCAAGGTAGTTACTTACAAATAAAATCTTGCGCGAAACCATTGTGCTACCGCTTGCCGTATTGCATGCTGTGACCAAGCATCAGCGTCTAGTTCGCTTTATGCGCAATCATTTTTTAGCCACCCTTTGATATCCTAACCTCGTATCATAACCAGAATGGTGAAATAGACATAGAATGTAATTGCCGCTAAAAATTTCTTCACATCGGGCCAGTAAGATTCATCCTATAGCGATTTGAAGAACAGCTTCGAACACGTTTTGTTGAAAGCATAAAGATTTCATTTACCATAAAATCCAGTGTTTTAGCATTTAAAGATGTAAGATAGCTACTTTTCATGTTAACTAGGCCATGCGCGAGTCTTGAAAAGCGACCTAGGATGAAACGTGACCTTTGCCACTTTTTAGGTAGGTGTTATCCGCAGACCAGTCGTCGAGAAATAGCAAAAGTCAAATCCAGTTTTTAGCTATATTAAGTTGTTAATAAGTTCAATACAAACTTCACTGGCAAGCAAATTCATTTTCATATTATTTCTTAAAGAATATGCCAGAATAAGTTCATTTTCTATGAACAGAGTTAAGAGAGTATAGCCACATAATAAAGCACACATTTGTCATACTTAGGCTCATTACAACTAACTTCCTCTTCAGTACTACAGGCACAGCACTACCAAGTAAAAATTAGGGGGCTGGAAAAAGTGGGGGGTTTGAGAAATCAATAAAATTGCTATGTTTAAAACAATTGCTTCCTCAAAATCGCCAAGTGGCCAAAAGTGGGGGGGTGGAAGCCCCAGCCCCCTAATGCCACCGTGCTTGTACTAGGTTACCAATACCAATAGGGTCCCAATCCTGGAAGGTTAACATTTGCTGGCAATAATGGCTGTAAAAACCGCTACTGGTAGAGTCAATAAAATTGACAGAATTTTGTCAGGCAGCAACTCCCAACAAATGACCACTCCTTCCCCGGGGTCTTTGATGCAATTACGTCACTCACGAACTATTCTTTTTAAGATTTCTAAGCAATTGTATTCCATAACGAGATTCTTATACATTGGTTTGTTCAATTTTCATGAAGTGAAAATATACTGGTTATTACCATTATTATGATTCCGGTCACTGCATTTCTGCGCCTTGCAATTGTGAAAATAGAAACAGATAAGTCTTGATATCTTTTCTTTTATTGAAGGAATGAACATGGAATAAAAACCTATCTTCATCTTTTGTCATGCTCCTTAACATACCAATTTGTTTGGTTGCTGATCTCCCACTTGAATATTTTGTGCAACTACCTATTCAGGGCACAGTATTTCATAATCCAAGTAATGCCCGCCTTCCAAATATTCAGTATCACAAGATATTCTGCTTTTATTCTCATAACTTATCAACTTGCTATTAAATAAAATTTGCCTCCTTGTGCCACAATTCATTAAAGCATCAACAATTCTGTACACATTGACAAGAATGACAAATTCAATAAGGCTAGGGATTTAACAAGTGAAGTAAAAAGCGGGGCACGAGTGTCCTGTCTAACACAACGTCCGTTTAGGATAGTCACCATTTTCTCTAGATGACTGGTAAGCATTTTTTTTATTTCTGTGCTTTATTTCTTCTCTAAGAGTTCGCAAAAATTCTTCATAGACTATTTTAGGCAATAGATCTATTTTAAAGATAGCATTCTTCATATTGAACTCATAGTAGAGTGAAACATCAGACAAGCTGATCATAGCTGGTGACTTCAATCCGAGAGGTGGCCGGAAAGTTCAACACTGGTCAAAATTGTTAGGTGTACCTGACCTGGGAAAGTGCAACTCCAATCACAAGCTGCTGCTGGTATATTTTGCAGAATACAAACTGATCATCTCAAACACAAACATCACCTTACAACTACATGGATGCATCCACGATCTAACCACTGTCATCAGCTGCATTACATCATAACAAGGCAGAGAGCCCGAGACAACATATTCGATGCAAGGGCCATGCGAGGTGCCAACTGTTCCACAGATTACAACATGATTTGCTCCAAACTAGCCTTGATGATTTAGAAAAGAAACGCAGGTCAATGCAAATCCCAAACAGCACAATAGGTCCCGTCCGAGTTTGCTCTAAAATCCTTTAATTCTCCTATAATATTAGCTTCTATAATTCAAACTCGTGTAATTCGACATATCATGTAAATCGAACAGTTTTCTTGGCCCGGTGAGCAAAGTTTGGTCATGTAATTGGAATTTTGAAGATTTTTAATCCGTTCATAGTTCTAAACTCAAATTTTTCGGCATTGGAACGTTTCAATGAAATTATAACTTTTCCAATAATCAAACTTTCTCGTGAAATTTCGAACTTTTTAACAATGGAAGTGCTGATCAGCAAGAAAATGATGGTATGGATGAGCTGGAATTCTATTTAGACCAACTTTGCACGGTCAAACCAGACATGGCCCCTGAGGATTCAGATGCTAAGCCCTTGTGGATTTCGACATAAAGCTTATGACCAATGAATCACGCCCGTTGTCTGTCGTAGAAATAGTGAATGAGTATCAAAAGGGTGAGATTGTTGATTTTGATGCTAGCTCTGATGGTGACAAGGATGACTGTCCTGACGACGATACAGTTTCGCCACCAGTCATTGCAATTTGACAGTGAAGACGCGATAGAAACTCTGAAGAAACTGACGTTTTTGACACCGACCCAAAGTTTGATACTCTACTGTCGCAAATGTCAGTTAAGATCAACCATAGAAGATTGGTTAACAGGAGACAGACCAAAATCATGGACTTTTATGAGAAAAAATAATATTTAAAATTTTGTAACATTCGTTTTACATAAAAAGAACAACTTATTTCTCAAATACTACACGTCACTTGACCCCATAGGATATTACAACATTGAAAATTTACAGCGCCGTAGACCCGTTAACACTTTCCCACCAAAATTCGGCCGGAAAACGTCAAACTCCTATAAATCGAGACTCATGTAATTTGAAAAATTTCTGAATCCACGTGAAGATTCTAATTACATGAGCCCAACTTTATCATAATTAGCTTTTTGGGCTGCAAGTAACTTGCTGTCATGGATATGGCCCCACAATCCAATTTTAAAATGGCGAGCTTTACATAGATCTTTTCTCATTGGTTACATTGCTCTGTATCTCTCGAGGTAAATGTGACAGTGCATCAGCATTTTCCTTAGCATAACCAAGCCTATGCACAACAGTAAAGCTACATTCTTGCAGATCTATTATTCATCTAACAAAAAGGCCCTTAGGTCTGGCAGAATTCAGCCACCTAAGAGTACTGTTATCTAAAGCCAAATCAAATTTATTCCCAAAAAGGCCAGACCCTGAAATATTAAGTCCCAAGTACTACAGCTAGAGCTTCCTTCTCCATAGTAGCATAATTTTGTTCTCTAGCTGTGAGAGTACGGCTGGCGAAAGAGATAACTCTTTCCCTGCCACACGCAATCACCCGTGCTGGGACATCCCCTAATCCTACATTAGATGCACCAGTTTGCAACATGAATGGTTTAGCTAAAGGTAAACAAGAATGGGTGATGACCACAGACTCTGATTGTATTGGAAGAATACAGCCTGAAGAGAAGCATCCCATTTAAAGAGTACATCCGTTTTTAAGCTCAGTTAAAGGGGAAGCTACAGATACAAAGCTAGGAACAAATTTCCCATTATACGCTGCTAGACCAAAAAGGAATGACGTTGTCCTAGATTGGTGGGGGAAGGCAGGTCATGAGCAGTTGTCATTTAAGCAGGATTAGTATGCACTCCAGTACTTGATACACAATGGACTAAGTAAACAGCGTTATCAGCACCAAAAGAGTAGTTGGAGGCTATGATTCCAAGACCATGTTCACGAAATTGTTGCAAAAGAGACTTTAGCCAGTGGCAGGCTAATCAATGGATTTTGAGAACCTATTAACATCATCAAAATAGCAAAGACATTTATTATAAGTGAGACCAGATACATCTATCCCTATGCATCTATCCCTATAGATGTTTGCCTATAGATACATTTATCCCTATACATCTATCCCTATAGATGTATCCCTATAGATACATCCATCCCTATACATGTATCCCTATAGATGTATCCCTATAGATACATCCATACCTATACATCTATCCCTATAGATGTATCCCTATAGATACATCCATCCCTATACATGTATCCCTATAGATGTATCCCTATAGATACATCCATCCCTATACTTCTATCCCTAAAGATGTATACCTATAGATACATCCATCCCTATACATCTATCCCGATAGATGTATCCCTATTAATGTGATGGGATAACACTGAGTTATGACATAGTCCTTTGTCACAAGCATCAGGAAAAGATATCACTACATTGAGAAGTTGCTGTTTGTCTTTAGCAATAGACTAGGACTCAGAGATACTATTAACTCATTAATTCCTTGTGTACCTATAGGAGGGGTATCAGATGAACTGCCATAAGAATTAAAATCTAAGCTATTTAGATGCTACTCCACACAAACTAACTCAACAACAGGCCAGAATTTGGTTACCTTCTGCCCTGCATGTACTTCTACATTGGAGCTAGAAGAGTTTAAAATTCTGATGGCAACCTTCTTGTCTACAGTTTTAAGAACTGTATATGCAATACAATAAGATAAATTAGTTGCATCACAGAAAAAATCATGCCAATTACATCCTTGCAACATTTAGGAAGGTTAGGATGTGGATAATACATTCAGAACGAGAAGGAATGGATATATCTGATCTAACTGTCACAAAAACTGCACCATGATCACATGATTGCACAACCGCTGGAATATGACCTCTATTGGCAGATGTGGAACCACAAGAAAAACTATGGGCTGGTGCCTTGCCAGGATGAGACATAGGTGTTAGTGATAATAGAGTCTCCCAAAACAGCTAGGTCCAACTAATCTATGTCTTCACTCCAAACCATTCCCAATTACGAATGCAATCAAGAGATGACGGTACATTATCACAGACCTGGAAACTACCCTGATACATAAAAACACTACCTAAGAAAGAGCGAGGGGCGGCAATTGAAAAATATGGATGTAGTGGCTACCCCGATATAGACATACAGGAATGGATGTGTTTCTGATGGTAGGGGGAAGCTGCTTTGTGTATGCAGGTCAATATCTTCCGTGCAACTTTGTGTGAAATTTTACATCATTATCTTCTACCGCTTTTAATTTAAAGCCAATCAAATTTTCACAAATTTTGCTGCATTCTTGTGTACTCAACCATAATGAATCTACATGTTGAATGAAACTTCACAAATTTCTAAGACAGTGCCTGTTTTTAAACATCAACATATGCCATCTATACAAGTTTGGGGCCCGGAAGCAAACAATAATCTCCAAATGTAAATATAATAATGATAAAATGCATTTTAAAACCCTTGTAATTTTCTCTTTTACAATTATGGAAGAGCTTTAGTATGCTAAGAGTGAAGATATCAAGCTATCTGCTAGCAAAAATTTAGAAGGATTATCTTTCTGTTACGAAAATATAAAAAGTTCAATATGAACATTCATGAATGCCACAACTAGTTGCGAGTTCACTCTCAAGTGCTTCGATTCAGCTAAATTTTATAAAACCTCTTGATTAATGGTATTCTGTTATTAGCGCTTTTCGAATGAAGGCATTTGCTTTTGAGAAATAGAAAATGAAGTGTTCATTATGAGTTGTGCCTTTCAATACAGCTTCTTAATGCGTGTAGTTTACTGGAAACAATGCTATAATGGCGCAATGTTGTGATAGATGGTAAAGGAGCTTCTGTTGTATCATCTTTGACAACGAGACCCAGCGAACATCACCTCGTTTTTGCGACTTAAAGACTCTGGTAGGAAACATACGGATGCAAGAAATTTACCAGACCATCTTCAGCTTCTCTGTCTATCTCACTAGCCATAACCAACCAATAATACTCATCAGGCATGCAAATGAGGAACAAAGAAAGATTTATGATGGGCATCTCTTTCTGTGGAAGAATGCTAACAACCGAATACTCGCATTGCCCTAATTGCGTTTTGACAACGTGACGTGAACTGGTGAAATCCAAGTATAATAGGGATGAATTTCATATCTAAATTACTATAACAGTCACGCATCATTTTCCATAGAATTTTAATACAAAACTGTTGCTGTATTCTTAAAGCACTCCAATTGCATGGGTCCTGTACTCCTAAGCGCATAAAAAGTCATGCATTTTACAAGAAAAGCAGTGGGCAAAATGTGGTGAGAATTACCACTTTGGCCGAGCTTATCACAACCGTTCTGCATCACATCAACAAAAATCAGAGATGCCTAGCTTTTTCAAGCAAGTCGTACATCATGCTGAAGTCGCATCTTCAACCAATAGACCATTCCCACAATACATCATTCGCTATGCGGTGCGAATCGCATCTTGGAACTAGCAGTTAAACGATTCATCTCTCTATAGCGTACAGTACACATTGATAGTATATTACCTTGCTCATCAGCACAGAAGTTATGGCTAAATCTCAAGGAGATTTGACAGTGCATACCCCTGGCTTTTTCAAAAACTTTTGCCCGGAGAACCATACATGTATGTAGACCAAACGTGAGCATGCAGATGAGGACACAGGCAATGTGGCGACTGATGGGCCTAGTGCTAGCAGCCATAGCATATGGACCGGATTTGAGAACTTCAGGGAGGTCAACACAGCTGTGCCTATGCAAGGCTGGAAAAAAGTCTCTAGCAATTTTGCCAAAGTTTGACAGCGTGCTGGTAGAAAGGCAGCTTATCCAAAATCCATCAATTAGGTGAAATCTTGGGACTGATTCTAGAGCTTTAGAAACAAAAGACAAGGATACATACTTTGGAGAGTGGGGCTATGTTCGCGGCATATTGGTAAAGCCTAATGCTAAAACCAATCGATTCCTATTTATCACTGCGCTGGTGACGTTTGCTTTGCTACTTGCAAGTGAAAAGCTGGCCAAGCTCGATGCTGTAAGTACGTTGCTGTTCTGCCATATACTATCATGGACTTCAAATATGGAATTAAAAGAAGTTTCAATGGATTTGAAATGCACTCAATTAGAGCAGAAATGAAATGCCCCTTTTTTGCGACAAAGAACAAACATTGATTTCCAGTTCACTGGCCTTACCTTTGAAAAGGCAGAAGAAGGGAAAACAAGAAAAAGAACACTTATAGTTGGAATATAAGAAAATTACTTTGCTACACCAGCAATTGCTCAAAAAAGTACAAGAGATGTGTTACAAGAGCTGGCACATGCAGGAAAGACATCTCTCTTTGTGAGGCATTGGAATCAAATGATTTTATCACATGAAACAACTCTGATACTTCCTCATCTAAAGCCAATGAGAAGAGAGACCAAATTCTTGATTTACAGGCTGGAACAACTTCATTTATTGATAAAATTTATATGTTGGTACCTAATACCTCCTTTGAGATAGTACCTAAAACCTTTCTACTGCTAAATTTTGTAACACTCTTCAACAGAGTAATGATTCCAGATGGTTTTTGGAACGATCAAAGAGGATAACTGCATCTCACTTTGGACAGATAATGAGGAGGAAGAGAACCATTTATCCACAGTATATAGTACATGCAGTTATAAAAAATAAACTTTGCTCTACAAGTACAATGCCAGTAGATCTACAATAGGGTATTGAGGATGAAGATGTTGCTCTTCAGAAGTATAGGGAAATCAACTGCAACATAGAGGTGCAGAAATTTGGCCGTGTCGTTAGCCCAAAACGGCCTTGGCTGGGCTGTAGTCCTGATAGGATCATTATGAACAATTGAATTCCAGTAGGGTGTATAGATGTAAAATGCCCATATTCAAAGAGAGACAAGAGAGACAAAGCTTTTTCATGGGCTTTGTACAAGGAAAACTCACACTGAAAAGATATCACGTGTACTTTTTTCAAAGCCAGGGAATTCTAAATATTTTAGGGCTTGATGGATTCACTTTATTGCTTACACATTGAAGGATATCTACATTGACCGAATTCAAATTGACACAACTACTTGAAGTGTAGAATTACTTCCTGAACTGATAAAGTTTTATTCAGAATATGTATTGCCATAGTTGTAAATGACAACTACATCAAAAAGGTCACACCTTAGATAGGGGGTTGCAGCCCCTCACATTTCTGCTATTGCATGATGTCATTGAAAAAAACTTTTCCTACCTAGGATAGGATTCATTTTGATGACAAAAGAGGGATTTTCTTGTATTCCATAGATGTGGTTATAAATAGTTTATAGGGTTCAACCCGTAATTCCAATTTTACTTCCCTATAGGGGCATGTCACTCATCCCTAGTCCTCCACTCAATAATATGCTCTGGCGTCCCTGAAAAGTATAATTAGATGAATTTCACAAATTGTTAAGTTTCATTCACTGCTTTCAGCAACAAGAGGTGGCAAAAAGTTTGATAACTAGGTACATACTATCCAAATTTTATTCAGTTCCACAGAAATTTTGATTGGAACGACTGACTTTACAATTCTAACTGTTTTCATTCATAAAATTGTACGCTCCGCATGGATCCAAACTGCTGCAAATTGATGGGTCTGAATATATTCCTTGCTAGAATGTTGTTATCTAACCCACAAAAAGGGAGGTACATTAAAGTTTTTGGAAGATCCTCTTCAATCTGGAAACCCTTATCAGCCATGACATTCTCCTTCCTCAAGTAATTTATAAATATCACACTCAATTGTTGCCTTTTTGACATTTGCCCCTCCTGTAAATAAATCTGCAACAAAAGAGACAGCTCCAGAGATGTAATATTGTAAAGATTTTACCCTCAATTGTCAAATGAAAGGGGTTCCTAATAGACAGGGGGTCGGAAAAATTCCGAAATTTAATATCCGGGGATCAAACTAAACGGCGGGGATTGGAATTCGAGAAAAGTCTTTCAATGATTGTAAATGGACGGAAACAAGAAAAATGTGTTATCATAGAGCGTAAAGCTAAAATATGTACAACAGTGCGCTATTTTGCCATGAAAATTGGGCGTAAATAGTATTATCAAAGAAAGAAAATGCAATGAGTAGTTTGTAAAAAATGTCATTTTCCTTAATATTACTAAATGGGGGGAGTCCTAATACGTTCTGGGGTTGGAAAAAAGTAGAAAAGTTAATAAACAGGGGAGATGTTTATTTGGCACTTGAGAGTAGTTTGAATAGGTTGCAGCTTAACTTCTCACTGAACTAGATTTTTCAATATATATTTCAGTGCAATCAATACTGACTCTAGTTAAAGGATGCATGTCTTTCAATCACATAGGCATTGTCTTACAAATTGCAGACTTTGTTGGCCATACTGGACAGGTTCTAATACTGACTCTGATTGAAGGGTACATGTCTTTAAATGAAGTAGGCATTGTCTTACAAATTGCTGACATCGTTCGCCATACTAGACAGGTTCTAATACTGACTCTGATTAAAGGATACATGTCTTTACATGAAGTAGGCATTGTCTTACAAATTGCAGACTTTGTTGGCCATATTGAACAGGTTCTCTATTTGCTGTGCAAAAACAATTCAACTAAGTTCTCCAAATTCGTGAGAACTGTGAAGTTGAAATTCCAGATCGAAAAGCAATTTCTTCCTCCAGTAAGTCATAGTACATTCTAAAAAACACATAAAACAACTCCTGTTCTGCCACGGGTGAATCTCTACTGGCAGAGTTAACTTTTGTGCCATGGTATATAAGATTATTTACCACTGGACCAGAGGAGTCAAACATACTTTTGAAAGTTTAATAGTTAGCAAGCCCAGCATAAAATTTAAATAATTTTGGGTTCAACTTTATATCATCCAGTAAAGAACCTTGCTTTGGCTGTGCATTCAATGTGTCATTTAATTGTTGAAAGGTCTCCTTCACTGAATTATTTTGCAATTCCAGTTTCAGTATTCTAGCTTGAAAGCTAGCATCTTCATTGGGGTTTTATTCTCGACAGTGATCAGCTTCAGTGTATAGCAAAGGCTCTGATGTACTTTCAGCACAATTGAAGCTACTATATGAAATATCTTCCCTGTGTCTTGTAATTTTGTTGGCCTCACTTTTGGTGCTTTCTTATTTTCTATTTTAGGACAAATAGTAGGAACAATGTTTATATAGCTTTTCTGTCTCCAGAAAAAAAGATGCTTATAACACACTCTGTGCTCTATATCTGGATTTCTGAAGTCCTTTCTGGAGATGGCATGTAACCACCTCTCTCAGAAGCTGTTTATCTTTACTCTTCCCAACTGGAATATTGTAAAACGACAAATTAGTGTTTCTTCTGCTGTTGCTAAAGCGTCCAGGAACACAGAACATAACTCCTCCACCGCAACAGCTCGTTTTCCTTAATAACCTTCTTCGTCTTCGTTACTTGCCATTAATGGCCTGCTAGTACTAGGCCCATCAGTCGTCACCTTGCCTGCGTCGCCAGCCGTACATGCATAGTTCCTCGAGCAAGAGTTTCTAAGAAAGTTAGGGGTGTGCTGTCATATCTCCGAGAGGTTTGATCATGATTTCTGTGCTGATGAGCAAGGTAATATACTATCAATGTGTACTGTGCGCTATAGAGAAATAGTGCGCTTAACTACTAGCTCCAACATGCAATGCTCGCCGCATAGCGAATGGCGTAATTCTGGGAATAGTCTATTCTAGTACGGGTAACTAGTATTTTTATATGCTTCCTGTAAGACCAACAGTGGGAAAGGAGTCCTCCAAACTTCCGACAACTATTATACATTTCAATATAATCTCTGTTCACATGATTATCAACATAGGTGCATTACTAAATATAACTGATGAGACAGCTCATCAGCAAATATGCAAGCAGGAAAAAAATTACTATTACAACGCTGACATCAAAAATTATGGATTATTATTGGGATAAACCACTACCTGCAAAGGGAAAATTTATGGCAACATTGAAACAAAACAGGAACACATTCTCAACTCATTTCAGCCCTAAAAAATTTCGTGATATTGCAAAAAAGGGGTCAGTGATAACGGCCGAAAAGATAGAACGAGAGTCCATTACTCGAAATATCTCATCCTTTTAGAAAGCTAACTTGCGCTTTGATTCCAACTTGAGCCGTAGAGGAGATGATGATGATGATTGATGATTGAAGAGTGATGAGTGATGAGTTATGAGTGATGGTGATGATGATGATGATGATGATTATGATGATGATGATGCTGATGATGATGATGATGATGATGATGATGATGATGATTATGATGATGATTATGATGATGGCTTAGTTGTGCTCTTCCACGCTAGGTGCCAAGTGGACAAGATGACTCATCTTGACAAAAAGAAGATCAAAACAAACAGAAGAAAAGATTCTTTTTGTGACTATTTTATATTGCGTATCCAGACACCGTTTTGCATAATGGGCCTAAGTGGAGTAGCCGACCACCCAGACCTTATAAAGTACTGCATGGCGAGTAACTTGGGCAACGAAACCAATAAAAAGCAACAAAAGGATATGGAAATTAGGTGGAAACAGCAGTACGATATAGAAAAAAACCCAGGTCTTATGGCAGAGACTATGTAGGATCCAAGAAAGAACGGAAAGAGCACAACGGAGGATTGAAAGTAAAGCAAAGAGAAAATAAATCAGCCTTTCGATAAACTCCCAATGAAAATAGCAACTTGGGATGTAAACAGAGTAAATATATTTAATAGCAGATTGTGTGAAATGGTGAATTGGTGTATAGACCAAACGTGGGATATTGTTAGCATGGATACAATGTAATAGCATAACAACATTATATATTACAGAATTAACAATCTCTGCAATTTATCAACCAGTACATGGCACTGAGAATCATCAGGTAGAACTGTAAGTGTTAAGAAAAGAAGCAGAGAGGGTGATTAGAACACCAAAAAGGGTATACCTTTGCTTATGGGGGGAGACTTCATTGCACAGATAGGCAGAAATGAGATAGATAATAGTAATGTTGTAGGAAAGTTTGGGTACAATTACACAAATAGCCAAGGAGAAGAACTGGTGCAATGGCTCAGGGAAAATGATTTATCATGGGTTAATTCTTTTCATTTTATTAGAAGGAGAGGCACTTGGCACAATAGAAGTGTTAGGAAATGGTATGAGTTGGATGGATTTATTACACATCTGCAAGATAGAAAACATATGGTGAAAAAGATCAAAGTTGTAGGAACACTTCATTTAGATCATAATGCAGTCTGTAATACTTTGCATGAAAACATGGTCAGAAAGATAACAAGAAGGAACAGGAGGGAACATGTACCAACACCATGGAGGAACACAAACTGGCAGAAGTTATGGGTCAAAGAGAATGGGGAAAAGAACAGAGGTCTAACTAAGGAATTGATGGAGAAAGATAATTTGGAATTAAATTGGGAGAAAGTGCAACAGATAATGTTAGCATCAGCTGAACAGGTGTGTGGTAAAAGAGCTCAAATATAAATCCATGGATGAATAGACATGAAGTAGAAATACAAGAAATAAAGGATAAGATAGCACAAGCACTAAGCAAGAGAAACCCTTTTGAAAAAAATTAACACAGAAGAAGGAAATGCAGAACTGCTAAGAGTAAAAAGAGAATTATGTAATGAAGGAAGGAACTACAAGGATTGTTGCAAACAATGAGAAGAAGACTGATGGAATGAGATGGCAGATAAATATGAAAAGGCTTGGAAATTAGGCAGATTGGGGGATGTATGACTTAGTTATAAAGCTGCAGAAAAGTGGAGAATAAAGTAACACAAAGAAGATATTTCTGTTTTCTGAAGAAAAGTTCAAAGAGAATTTAGAGAAGATAGCAGAAAACCGATATGAAACTGATGTCATAAAAACTGAAACAATACTGAACAAAGTTAGAGCCCAAGATATAAATACGGCAAAAATTAAATAATTACAGAATAAGTTAGAAATGGTACAAGCAAGTGAAGAGATAATGAAATAGATGGCATGTATGAAAGATTCTGCCCTTGGAGAGGATGGAATTAAGTTAGGGTTCATCAACAATGCTTCTGAAGAAATACAAGAAGCAGTTGTGCTAAAGGTCAAAGATAGGTCTAATACTTCAGCTACTTTATGGGAAGAACCTATGAAAGTAGGGATAATACTTCCTCTGTTTAAGAATGGAGATAATAATGACACAACTATTTATAGGGGAATCTGTTTGCTACCTACAGTAAATAGAGTTATTGGTAGAATATTAGCTACCAGAATTAGAGTATGGAAAGAAGAGATGAATCTATTAAATAAAAAGAACGATGGATTTAGGAAAGGTCACTCAACTGCAGTTAGCAACCATTTATTTATACGCATTCAGGAAGATTGAATGATATTATAGAATGCACTAGATGAACAGAGTCCACCATGAGAGAACAGTGAACAACCACAAGCTTTTCTATTAGATAAGAAGAAAGCACGTACTAGTGAAAACAAACCTATACTGTGGAAAATTTTAGATAATTTGAGACTGCCAAGATCAGTTATAAGCAAACTCTAGGATCTGTTAGAGTTCACAGAATATAATGTAAGAGGCCAAGAAAGAGATGGCTAAAGTTTCTTTCTACAAAGAGGACTACGTAAAGGATGCCCAACATCCCCAGTCAATTTCGATATATTTCACTAAGCAGCAATGAGAGTTGCTACAGAAATGAGAAAAGAGAAGGCTAATGAAAAAGGATTTGATGTAGAATGATATGGTCTTATATGCATGGACACTCCCTCCTACATGTACACAAGAAAAATCCTTTCAACTCTGAAGCAAAGAGCACATATCCTAATTTGTTACTTTTTGCAGATGATACAACCATAATTGGAAGTAATCAGGAACTAAAAATGGGGAAATAGATCATCGAGGAAGTGATGGAAAACTTTGAAGAGCAGACAAATAAGACAAAGGAAAAGAATGCTATCTTTGGGGATTCAGAGAGTGGCAATATAAGAATGCTAGGCACCTAGTTAGGACATGAAAATGACACACAATTGAGATTGCAAAGAGTAGGTAAAGTGTGGTCAACTATTAATAAGATTGTTTTAATGCAAATTATCAAAAATAACATAGGCTAATGTATTTGAGACATGAGTTAAAAGCACAACATTCTTCAATTTTACAGTGCGCCTATTTTTGGCAAGGGAAATTAAAATCTTTCAAAGCTATTGTGACAAGAAATACAGATATATTGGAGTGGCATGACAGGGGAAAAATCATTGAGACAAATGCGGGAACATGGAATTAACATGGTTGATATTAGGAACCAGCTGCAAGTGTCATCAAATACAACAAAAGTAGAGGTTGCATATCGTACCAGAATGGGAAATATCCTTAGACTTCCTGATGACGGTCTAGTTAAGCAAGCATTGCTAGGGTGGTTAAAAGCATTAGAAGACAAAGTAAAATCAAAGAAAAAAACTTTTATGATAATACCATACTGGACGAGATTAATAACAGAGGCGGAGTTGGAGGTGAATATGATAGAAGAATTAACATCAAATCGTTTAGATTGGAAGGGAAAAGTAAAGAAGAGACAACTGCACATAGAAGAGTATGAGAGACAGCAACGGAAGACATATAAAATACCAGGGGATACAGACAAAATTGATAAGAGAGGTCAAGGAGTCAGATGTGTTGTTTCAAAATGTTTGTATGACGGTTGTAATAGAGTATTTAGAACAAGAGCTGCATTTACAATCCACCAACAACGGTTGCACAGAGACCTTACTAATGCACAACTATCTGTATGCCTTAATTGTAGTGATGATTCTAAGCAGAAGGGAAGCATGAAAAATAATTAATAAAGATGTGATAGGGAAAGACCTTGAGTGGGAAGAATGAATGTATGAATTGCACGAAACGGATTTCAAAACCACATTTTGCTAGACATATACTATCTTGTTGAGCCAGTGACAAAAATTGTATGGGACTCACAATTTACTAACAACATGTATAACAAATAGGACAAAATGTAACAAGTGTGAAACAATTATCACATTAGCAAAAATTTCTAGGCATCAACAATCAAAAGCCTGCTTGCAGTGTTTTTGGTTTTGACCCAAGCTAATCTTATGTCGCAAGGCGATGAAAAAGAACAAGAAAAAGAAGAAAATCAAAATATTCCAGAGTCGAGAGCAAGACAAACTCATCAAGATGTACTGAGCATATATGATTTTTAACTTTACCTTTATTCACATTATTAGCAGATTTAGAAAAAGACGTTTTTTTGGTCGAAGCACCATTATATTTGTACAATATAGAATTTACTTAATCCTTGTTACCATGTGATTTTAGTCATGATTAGATATATCATTGAGACAGATCTGTGTTTTCTCACCTCAAACTAGTAAGATTTGAGAAACAATAGCGTTGCTTTTGGCATTGCAGATTCCTTCAACGCGGCAAAGTAGCAGTCATTTATGTCGCGCTTGCTGCAAACCGTTGGCGGTAACCTAATGAGCAGTTGCTTAAATATGCTACAATGTGCTACATAGATTTTACGAGCAATGAGGATTGCACATGACTCCTATTGAGAAAATGGGAATATATAGAGTGCATTATATCAAAACATTCTGTACCTCAAAAAACCATATTTGAATTCAGTACATCAAAATTAGCCAGAAAGGAAGGGAAGAGAAATTGTTGGTTACTGTTATTTTGTTTCCATACAGCAATTACATTTTGAAGCACAGTATCATCACAACTCATTGGACCTGGTGTAGCGTGATCTGCTAAGGCTAAAGTTGATGTAAGTTTGGAAAAAGCAACGCTGTGAGCTTTAATTTTTTTGCAGGAATGACATGTTTTCTATTTTAAGGCTCATTACAGCAAACTGTAAGGGGTCAATTTTACGAAACTTCCTGGCCCCCGACTACCAACACGAAAGATTTATTGACAAATCAAATTCAAAATTTTGAATTTTGAACGGCGTATTCTACTTTTCCCAGTCAAGACCCTGATATTGTAATTAGAAGACGTAAGAGAGGGTGATTGCTATATTTTACCCTATGGAAATGTGCCAACTGATAGATCTGTTTGAGTAGAAATTTAAGCAAATTACTGACGATTAGTACTACAAGCTCTATAATATAGCTAGTTATGCAATTATTTCCACAGCCTTTTTATGTTAGGATCATAGCAATGTCATCCCTTACACCCTAGTCTTGGATAGTTACCAGATTTGCAAAATCTTTACTTTTGCATGCTAATTAATGTATTTTGAATCGGCAAAGTAATCACTAACATAGACAACATCAGCTATGTCCCTGATAAGAACACACAATTAAATGCCATGTATACAAGAATAGCCACATTTTACTGGCTTCTTACAAATCACTAATCTACAACTTCTGGCGAATTGAGAGAGGCCAGAAATTTTTGATGTAGCCCAAAAAGAAATATTGTTAAAGTGAAAGCTCAAGCGTACCTTTCATGTTTCATAGTCACCTGACGATCTTCACTTGGTAACTTTAAAGTTTCACCAGGGATAGTTTTCTCTGCTACCAGTGCCACTCCGTGTTGTGTAGACATTTCACTTGATGATGCAATTGCCTCAGGTGTTCTCTTTAAAGTTAAGAAAACAATTGAACAGCAGTGGAATAGGCAATGGCAGTGAATAATAAATATGATGTCTAATTCAAAATACGTAGCACTAAAATGTAATCAATTGACAATTTTACTGGCATCGTTAACAAAAGTGCTTATTAGTTTATTTGATCACGCAGTTGGCAGCTGTTATTTTCTTTATAATAAAAATTACAGGTAAAGTTATACAGGATAAAATGCTTCAGGGAAATACTCACGGTTATCAATGTTTACCCTATTCTAAAATAGAAATAAATTTAGTAAAATGCTATCAGCTAAAAGTTGTAAAACAGTAGTCCATAAACGACCGTTAAAAATAGAGGGAAAATATATGTAAATGACTGCTTTATTGCTTGTAGTTTTCAAAAGCTTAAATTAGCTGAAGTACACACTGAAGTGTTCAGAAAGCTCACAGGAATCAGTGATCTTTCTGATTTTCAAAGTTATTTCATTGTCCATCTTGGCTCCGGTGAAATAAAATGACTTCCAAGTATAATCAGTCATTATTTCTGGCACTTTTACACTATTCTGGGTATTTTTTGTGTCTTGCTTATTGCTTTTTACCATAAACTGCTCCTCAAATATTTTGAGGTTGTCTTTATTGATGTATTTCCATACCAGTATGTAAAAGCACGGATCTTTTTCCAGAACTAACTAAAGGGAGACCCTTATTGCTTTTCTCACCGTTATAAATTATTTCAAAACATTGATCTTGGAGTTTCTTCAGTTCTTCAGTTACTTCTGCCTCTTTATGACAATTTGATTTAAAGAACACCGCAATAAATAAACACAAACATGATCATAGAGCAGTATAAATCTCTGGCAATGCCAAGGGCTGCTTTAAGGTCAATTATATGATACATTGGCTACCCAGGGCATTACTAACGTTTGACTGCTAGGTGAATTCCATGTAAAGGCCTCCATTTCATTTGCAGCCAGGATCTATCACTCTTGATGCCCTAAGCCCAGGCCAATAGATGAAATGGATCGGGGGGGCACAGAGATAGAAACCAAATTATGGGTGAGGTTCACAACAGAAATGACAAATTTGAGAAGTACATATTTCAAAAGAACACAACTTCCCATATCCAACTTGTTTTTTAAGCTTTTCCTTGCAATTCTGTATCCGGTTTCTATTTTCTTGGTCACAGCAGTGAACTCAATCTCTGAGACTTGATTTGAGATACTCTCAATTCAATAATAGGGGGGTGGAAAATTTTTAGATAAGTAATAATCGGGAGGAGACGATTATTTGGTACTCTAAGTAGGTGCAGAGGAAGAAATTAGAGTTTGGGGGCTTGCTCTCAGAAAAAATTTCTTATAAGTATGCTCTCTAAAACACTGGAAAAGCGCCCATTCTCGTCATGTTTTGCAATGGTTCTTACAAACACAATGATAGAATTCAAACTAACCATGGAATCAATACGGTAGAGGGCTAGGAGATAGATCCTACCAGTAGCGGGCTGGCTATTTCTGGTAGAGGTGGCGCCCCTTTACCAACAACTAGAATGCTAATTGGTAATTGATTCACAGCCACTATGGACACTATGGCTGAAAATACATCATTGACAATTGAATATCATGTAGCAACACAGAAATGGAACACCCATATAACTTAGCCGCGGGGAAAATTTAATCTATCCTCTAAATGCTTGTAAAATTGTGAATTGTAGTAGCTATAAGTGAAGGAAAGCATCAATGCAGAAGAAGGAGGGCAATGAACATGTGAGTGGAGGGAGCGAAAAAATGTTAAGGTTAGACCTTCCAGAACATACTATTTTCACCATTGATCTCTATTTAGAGAATGAATACTAGGACGCCATTGAATCCTGGCTTCCAAGACGTTTGGTGTGTGTGCTAGTACATGTAAGGAACCTGTAGGCTGGGGACTTTTCAGAAATACCCTCTCTAAAATGCCGGAAAGCCCCACTCATAGGATAGGACAAATATTGTGTTCCAATAGGGTCGGTTATTGAGCTATCAAATGTCAACTGTATTTTAAGCATTAACTTCCTCGAGTTTTCCAGAAGTTTCTATATTTTCCAGGAGGCAAATTGCTTTGCAAGAGTTTCCAGGAGATTCCTGGAGTATTGGTCACCCTGAGAACTTGCTGCCCATGGACGAACAAGAATGCATCAAAATACTCATTCAATACGTAAGTACACTTAGAAATGGGGTTCTGGGGCTTGTCCCCAAAAATTTCCTAAGGTAGCGATCTTCAAACTGACAACACTTTCTGCAAAATTCAATGCATTTGCTTCACTGTTGATCTTCATGCTGAGGAGAGATTGAGTCTTCAGCCTGGTTTCATCTAGTTTTAAATATTTACGAGGAATAAAACCATCGCCGCTTCATGCATTAGCAAAAATTGACTGACTTAAGGAGATTAACTTTTTAGAAGTAAGATCTTTAAGAACTGGGGCAAAGCTAATGACCGAAAGACCCTAAGGTTTTGTCTCACTGCTGAGCCTGGAAGAGCGCCCATTAGGCCAATAATCCACTAGTTCCAACATTGAACGATGCCCTGGGCAACCAGTTCAATTTAGGTAAATAAAATGTCTAATTCATACACTTTCACATTGTATTGGTATGTACTTCAATGCATGCATACATTTTGTATGTATGTGTATGGATATATTGTGATAAAATGTGTTCTTCTCCTTGACTTAAATTTTTAAACAAAGATATTACAAAGGAGGGGTTGCAGGAATTCTGGTGGCTGATTAGGCATATTCAAGATACGCAGACCCAGCCACAGTGGCTGCAATTGAATGTCTGTTCTGGTATAGCTGTTGGTCCCTCCTGGTCCTTCCTCTTGAAAGGCTTCTTAACATATCGAAAACTGATTGTAACTTTCTACTATCCTCAGAAAATATGCAATCATCATTCACGTCTCGAGGAAAAATGCCCCTTACTCCGTCAGAAGCTCCTATCACCATGCTACTCACAAAGCCTTCAAATTCTTTATTCAGAGGTTTGGATGTATATGGTGGGCTATCTCCAATAACAGCATCATGCGTGCTAATTCAAGCCAGATAGTTTTGATATGATCTATCTCAAGGCCTTCCATACAAACCTAAGCTAAGCTTTCATATATGCAGGTAGCTACTCCTCCTTTCCCATCTATTCGTGGGCTGATAATGAATGAGTACCCAGGGGTTATAAATGGCAATTGAGGTATTTTTTCACGTTTTTTGTCGATATGTTTCTCACTGAGTCCTAACATATCTATGCTCCGAAGCTCTCAAAGAGCTCAAAAAAATAGATGAAGTTTGAAAGCAAGCTTCCCCCCTTTTGACAAAAGATCATTAATTCTCTTTTTTGCAACAAATTATTAAACTCATGGGTCTTTCCCGCACATTAAGACAAGTATTGCTATTAAAGAACTTTCAGCAGTACCAAGGATCAGTCCCTCAGTGAATGCCAACATGTACCCAACTTTACTGAAAATTGCACTCAGCAGCAACAATAAATTGTAAACTTACACTAGAAGCATCCAAGACATGCCCCAAACTGGCAAAATGCAGCAACAAGACGAAGTTATCCTCTAGATTCAAAAGTAGGAAGTCTGCACTAGAGTGCACTGAATTGTACTAATTCTGCGGACAATGTGGTAACATGCTAATATAAAAATTTTCTGTTGAATGTTCTACCAAATGTAGCGAAGTTCAATAAGATAATTGCCAGCATTACACAGCAAGGAGTGAAAAGACCATGTACTTAACAGTGAAAGATAAAAATTTGGGCATTTTACTGGCCAAAATCATTTTGAATTAGCACGCATTAGAATGTCTATGAATGCCAAATTTTAAGGGCAAAGGGCTACTACCATTTCAGTCTCAAATCAATGATTTACGTTTGTGGTCTGGGGACAAAATCTCCTGCTCAAAAATAGAAAATAGGGTCAGAACTTTTCCACTTTGATTTCTATTTATCAAGTAGCACGCATTAGATATCTGCAAAATTCCAATTTTCATTAATATGGAACTAGTATGTAACTCCAACATCAATGCTTTAAACTTGAGGCCTGGGGACAAAATCTCCTGCTCTAAGAATAGAAAAAAGGGAAATTCACAGCCTTGGCTTATATTTTATCAAATATTACGCATCAGAATGTCTGTAAATACAAAACTTTATTGACATGAAGCTATTATGTTGGTCCCAAATCAATGCAATAAATTTGAGATCATGGGCTGAGTACCTTCTTCTAAACATAGAAAATGGGATAATTTTTCACCTTGATTTATATGTCATCAGACTGCAAGCACCAGAATGTCTGTGAATACTAAATTTCATTGTCATGGAATTACTTTGTTGGTCCCGGATCAATGTTATAGATTTGAGGTCTGGGAATGAGCTTGTAGCTCTAGAAGTAGCTTTAGAGGCATTTTACAGCTTGGCTCTGTTTTGCATCGTTTTCTACACCTCAAACTCCATAGGATGTGAAATTTTCATGCTGGTATCAACATTTTTGCACAATCACTGTGCTTACAGACAGGACTATAAAGGTATTGTTATGGGGAGGTACAACTTGCCTATACAATCAAGGAGAGGGACAAGTACCATAAAGATGTACTTAGTCTCCAAGTTAATCCCAGAATGACTTTCAATGATGGGAAAATATCCCCCGAATGTTTTTTGATGCATACCTTTAACAAAGCACTCCTATAGAGCATTGATGCAACTATTGTAGCCATTTTCACAAAATATGAAACAAAAGAATTAAATAAATACCAAGTCTCCGACTGTCTAAGCGTAATGTGATGCAATCATTCGCTTCTTTATGCAATGCAGTATTAGAGCAGTTAGGAAATTTTTTCATAAACTGTGGTAAAGAGTCATACTAGTTTAATCGGCTTCACTTTTAATTCTATGAGAGAACTTAATATTCAAAGAAATAGTAAAACTCTCTACTTTATGCTGGAAAAAGCTAATTTATTACAAGCTTTTCCTGTTAAACTGATACTTTCCTTTGTTCTATGCATTTTGCATTAACAGCTTGAGCTTTTATTACGGTCTTGGAAGCTTTGGAGGAAACAACAATCTTAAAGTCCTTTTGTCATTTACTTGATAAGTGGCTTCTTTGTTGTACAAGTATCAAATTGGTGCTGGAATTTTTCCACTGCCCCAATGCCAACTACTAAATTAAACACTATTCATCTTCAGTCCATATTGATCCATGCATTACTTGACTCATCTTTGGATAGCAATAACCAAAACTATGTGCCAGGGACAAGACTATTACCTTGACTTACATGATTTAGGAACTGGGCTGGTAAAATCGCTTTGAGTCTAACAGCACAAGTGCTTTTCAAACTCAGCCTAGGTTCTAGCCATATTTTTGCTTACCACGCAACCAGCCCAGGCTGAATTCGGAATAAGCCCAGGTGGAGCCAGGGTTAGATTTAAGCTAGTTCCAGCGCGCAGATCTTTAGCACAACAGGACTCTATACAAATTTATACATACTTATATACTGACTTGACATGAAAATGTACATCATGACCTAACATGGTGAGGACATGAACCATACATTTGTAAATCAGACCTGTGGAACTGTAATTGAGGAAAGTTTAGACTTGAAAATGGGGTATATTTACTGCTTTTATTTCTTAAAGGGACTGAAATTAACAATTAAATGTTTCAAAAAGATACTAAACACAGATCCATGTTCACCAAAGTCTATTTCATTCTACCTCATAGCTTCACAGTGCATCTTTAATCGCCCTTTCACTAGGCTTTTGATGGAGATGTTCCTCGGAGTCAATTTCATAGGGCTTCCCTTAAGTAGCTAAACTTTTTCATCAAAATGCTGTGCTTTACGATAACATCAAGCTTTAATAATTAAGCATAACATCAAAGATTCATTGATTTTTTTGATAGCATTGCAATTTATTACTTCTGTAGTAAAGTGGGCACTATAAAATGGTGGGTGAAGGAGACCAACAAAGGCAAAGGACTAAGAATACAACAGGAGAGCAACTCTAGCCAAGAAATGGAAGGTTGTTGAGGTACTTCTTTGGAGTTATCAGGAGCTACAGTTCTAACAACCACATAGATAATTGTCTTATCCACTCAAGTATTGCCTATATATAGCTTATGTGATCCTTTTTCATCATATCAATGCTTCAAAAGGAAGATATTGCAATCCAAAAGGCATTTCCCACCAAAGGAACTCATTACCTGCAAATAAAGTGTTGGATTTTGCCATGCAACTCCAAGCAGGGGCCAGTTCCATCTTCTAAGTGATAAGATGGATCCATCAGAACTGGGATTGGTCTCTATACATGGTATCAATTTTGCTGGCAGGTGCTATGTTCATTTCAAAGGATGCACCTCAATATACATGATTTTCATTAAGCATAGTTACATTTATGAGCATGGCCTAGCATAAGAATGAAAGGAAAATGGAACCTCTTTGAACTTGAAATCCAAAAAATCAAGGCACACAATTATACATTAGTCATACCTTTTCTTTTCCATTCACTTCTGGTTTGTATCCTTTCTGATGATCCTTATTCCTGTTCACTTCACCGAGCACTGCAGATTCATTGGACGATTGCTTACCATCCTTGTCATCAAAAGCTTTATTGATCAAGCCAGTTTCCTTCATGACATCATCCTTAACAAGGTTATTGTTATTATTCTCAACATCAATTTGTCCTCTTGCATCTTTGGAACGTAGCTCTTCAGAAGCACCATCTGCCAATCGAGTAGCTTTAGTAATTGCAGGAGCGGATTCATTGCCTACTGTGTGGCGACCATTCTCGTTTTTACCAGTCACATTCTCATCATCTTGGTCACCTGAAACTTTGCCACTTTCTTTCTTACCAACAAGGCATATACTAGTCTCTACAATAGAACAGTTGAAATTAGGCTGTCCATTGCACATTCCGCTGCAATATTGTAAGACAACATCACGACGAGCACCCAGTAAGAGCAAACAACTACAATGACATCACAGTCTGTTCTAAAGCATCACTTTGGCGAATAGCTGTCTCACAGTGGGCCTAGATCACCGATTTGTCGAAATAAGGAGATCTTGTTAGTTAACGTCAAACATAGGAGATAACATGGATAATTAGCATACTATAATACAATTTTGTGACAGAAGGTGTTTAATTTTAACGTGAGTAACCTTCCACAAATGATCTTAGCCAATTTATGAGGTCTTGAGACTAAGCCCAACTCGCAGACTTCTGTTACATTTACAAAAACATGTTCTTTACACCGTAGTACTATGGCATAATATGAAATGGAGTCAAGCAATGAACAGACCTTTTCGGATTGAAACTCATATCCTACTACTTATCACTAAAACAATACTCAAGAAGGATACTTTCAACAGAGCTAACATAAAATGTCTTTAGTAGACTTTGAAACCTTCCTTGCTCCCATCAAATGATTCAGTGCAAGTTATTTTGTAAGGATAAAGCCTGACATACATCTGTTATTTGCATTAAAGAGCCCCTGCATTGTACGATTTAGAATGTATATAAAGTATATAAAGCATACATACATACATACATATATATATATATATATATATATATATATATATATATATATATATATATATATATATATATATATATATATATATATATATATATATATATATATGTATGTATATATATATTTACATGTCAAGTTAAACCCTTTTGAAAATGTTCTCCATACCAAAGCCAAAAAACATCCGATTTTCATACAATAGGCAATTTTCATCTATTGTCTTATTTTGACAAACGGAAGGAAGTCTGACATTTTCTGGGCACAATAATCTGCTATCTGATTTTTGAGCTGATAAGTAAATTTTCAATTTAAACAAGACTGGAAAACTTCAAGGGAGACAGTATGTACAAACTTTATTTACATTTTAGTGGGCTTTCTTAAGGTTAGCCCAGTATTGCGTACGAGAAGCACACTTAGACCATGGCAGTCACTCCCCAACCCTTTTCTTACTTTTTCATTAATTTCGTCTACTTCTGATGCAATATAGTTTTTGACTGCAAAAACAACACATCAATTTTGGCCTATGTCTACCTCGGGGCTCACTTTTAATTATAAAGTGGTTTTACTGCTGGCTTTAGACAGCATGTCAACAGTTCTAGAACATATCAAGATCCTTCAGAGCTTACTGGCATAAAAGGTTATTCTCAATGTATCCATGGGTATGAGATCACTGAAGGTTACCAACCCATACTCAAGATAGGCTTCCTGGCGTTCCATGGGAACTATTTATCCCAATCTAGCTGCACGATTTTAACGCTTCTGGAAATTGGAAATTGCTGTTGTGCTAACAGCACCCTTGACAGGGCAGCAGAAAATGACATGCTTCTATACATGGTTTTGGTTATACTAAGACCAGGGTAGGTATTAAGCTTTTAGCAAAAGGGGCTCAAAAACTTTGCAGACAACAACCACACTTGTGTCGGACTAGGAAAATATTTTGCATTGTGAAAAATTGTTGAAATGAGTTTTTAAGTATGCAAATATTGAGACACCTATAAAAAGAAAAAGGTTTTATGGAAGGGCCTGTACCCTCAAAATCTTTACATGGATCTGGCAAGGGACGTTGTACTTCTCTGAAACCTAAAAAAGCATCCCTGACATAAAGGGATATATTGTTTTTCTTGGCATACCATACCCAATGTCTTTGAAGTCTTTTTATCACTCTGGAAATGTGAACAGCACAATTCCAGTATTGGTTAATAGGCTCGCTTAAGTGTTCAGTGTTCTATGTAATCGAAATTCCCTCCCTCCTTATATCAAAAGAAGAAAGCTGGATTGACACACTTTCCAGTTGTCTAATCTGCATAGACTGGCATACCCTCAAAGCCAGAACTACGGTGTCTATGGCCTAATAGAGGCTGGATCAAGGCCTTTTTATTCCTTAGAAACCAGACCATTGAAAACGAAATTGAATCAATCAGAACCTGAAAATGGGTTAGGCTCTATAGAAAGGTGTTAGAAATAACAGGTTAGGCTATAGTAAGGGTTCAAGTACAGGGGCGTTTAAATGCCTTTAACCATGATTATTATCAAAAGTCATATTATATGTGTGAGCTACAACATCATTTTCAAAGCTTTGCAGCAAGAGAAAATGGAAAATGATACTTTATGGTACTCTCTTTCTAACAATAGGGAAGCAAGTAGATTATACTCTCCTACCTTTTGAAAAACTAGTCTCTGATCAGTTGTACACATATCGTAATTCAAACACCTTATCTATTCAGGCCAATCCGGATTTCAATCTTTTCATTCAGTTTTCACCTACTTACTAAAGTGCACCAATTACTGGTACCTTGGTATAGACAAAGGGCAATATACATCCGTAACAACTATTCTTTTAAAAATGGCATTTGATACTGATAACCAACAAATTTGTGCAAGTAGCTGAAAGTGTATGGACTATCCGGCAAAGACATAACCTATTTTGATTCCTAGGAAACTGCAATCAGTGCTGCAAAGTTAATGGGCAAACTTTCCACTTACAGCTCATGACATTAGGGGCTCCACAAAGTTCCTGCTTAGGTCCAATCCTTTTTAAATCTACATTAATGATTTGCGATTGAAACGTAATGCTGCAATGGCTAATATGTATGCTGATGATACGATTATCTTCAACTCTTCAAACTCGACTTTTACCATCAACACTACTGGCATAAAAAATTTACAGTCACTAGACATAGCTAGAAGAGAAGAAGTTGTCTCGCTATATCGCGAAAACATGTAGCACTTTCTTAAGTAGTAAATATAAAACAAGAGCACTTGAACAGTCTAGCTCTACAATGCCGGCCAGATATATTGGAAACGGTAAAGTATCTGCCATTACCAGCATAAAATACCTAGGAGTGCAAATAGGTCAGTTACATAACTGGAAGAAACACGCATTGATAAACAAAAGAAAGCTTCTTTTGGCATTGGAATGGTCATTTATCCAAATGCTACATAGATGCAGATACACGCGTACTGTTGCATGCAACAAAATGCAGCAGAAAGAAATCTGAACATCAACAAGCTATGGATCAACTTTGGAACTATTCTTATGCTACTAAGCTGGGAGAAAGCATTTGCATTTAAATGTTTGGTTTCCGTTTACAGGATATGATGCAGTTTTGTCATTCTACAAAAGAGGAAAGCAAATCGGTTGGGAAAGCTGAGAATCATATCCAGGTAGTACAGATGCTTTTCTCGGGAATTAATTTTGACCTTATCTTTAAATTCATCATTGTAGCAAAACTTCAAATTTTCGGTTTTCTATTTTCATAATACCGAACTTGTTTGGAACTACATAGACAGCGCAATGTTTGAGCTTAAACTTTACTTTCCTATGGACTACTTTAACACCCCGAATTATAAATTATTTTATATTTTACTTTCCTGTTAACTCTTCAATTCTGGGCTGTCACAAGGAAATATTTGAGAGTTTACTGGTTATGATGATAAACAGATTGAGAAATTCGCCATTCTTTTCTACGACCGTTCTTGTTACCTGCAGTTAGTAGATGAGTCAAGGAGAATGTTATTTACAAAGCAGGGTCAAAGAATTGAGGACCTGCCACCACCAACAGACGCATTACTGCAATACACCAAGACATCTTTATATCAAGTTGGGTAAGGATAATGAGATAATATATGTAATCAATAAAATGTATACAACAACATTAGTTACCACTTTTGTTGAAAATAATTTAGAACTAATATCAAGGATAGTATCACACAGATTCACGAAAAGTATTGCTTCAAAGATCTGGATGAACAATGTTCACTCAGTGTTCGAACCACCAGAAGCTCTACTTATTCACACCCTTTCCAAGGTACACTACCTAATCCACAAACTCTATCTCACAAATCTTATTTCATTCCTAAAGCTTCTTAACTGTGGAACTCATTGCCACCAACTACTTTCCCTGAATCCTAAAATTTGTCATCTTTTAAATCAAACATCACTAAACTTGATCTTGTCTCCCTTTCTACTTAAACTTTCTCTCATTTTCTCAGCTTTTTCCTTTGTCGGGGCTGTTATAGACCCTACGGCCTTTCCCCGACAATAATTACAAAAAACAGTACTTTCAGGAGTATCACGGATCAGTCTCTCAGCGAGTGCCAACATTTACCCAACTTTACTGAGAATAGATGGCGAATGATGGAGGGTAACGAGCACTCAGCAGCAACGATAATTTGGAAACTTATACTAGAAGCATCCAAGACATGCCCCAAATTGGTTAAAATCCCCCCAAGGAATACTTTTGGTGTAGTGCCTTTCACTTTCGTTTAAGGTGGAGGTATGGCAGTTTTGCATTTTTATATCCCATTGTAGCATTATTGGAATTAGAACTATAATGCTCAAGGGTTTTAGACAAAACTCTCACAAAATGATGATTAACAACAAAGGTAAGTTTTAAGAGTTTAAAATACATGATCACATGATCCTTGTCTATTCCACAGACCAGAATAGCATGATGGTGAGATGTGCTTAAGATATTATTATAAATCTGAAAAAAATGTTACAGAAGCAATCTATATATGAAACAAGTTCCCATAATTCACTGATATTTTTGCATTGACAAGATATTTCCATGGCCAATGTTGCCATAGAAACTCTAAGAAATGTCATTTTTTTCTGGGACTTTGGTCCATAATGTTGACATGGCAAAAATTTTTCTATACAAAGCAATAATCTATTATTGCTCTTTCGCCTTGCCATATTTGGTGCTAATGTCTTCTATTACTCATTACATAACCCTTCTTGAGTGAAAGAGCCTGCAAATTCCAAAAGTGCATTTAAAGTTTTCAGATTAATAAATAAGGTGCTTTTGGGTAGAGTGAAAAAAGTTAAGTTTTATGTGCAAAGAGTGACTAATATATTACAAAATAAACAAAATCTAAGCCAGATTGCAGCTCTCATGAGAATTTTTGGATGCCTCTATTTTGCTTGGCTTGTTCTTCATTTGCCAACTGAAAGCCAACTTCTCTCGCAGAGGGTCTCTTAACATGATACCTTTTCTCTACTCTTGATTGTCTCTTAGTTGCAGATATCATGATCTGGTGCCCTATTTTCTATCATGCATTAGGGTCTATTGCTTTGAAAGGAACAATCTGTTGCTTTCTTGTTGGCCTCATAAGTCTTCTTGACATTGTTCTTTCTGATTCAGTCTGATTGTATTTACTGGAAACTTTTTTCACGCCAACTACCCTTGATAGGCTAAAATAGCTCACTATGTCATCTTCTAGCATTATTCAAACTTTTTGAAGGCTTTTGAGACTGTTGCTAGTGCAATAGAAAACTATTTATATTTGATTGCTGTCTGGCATTATACCCAACTTTTTCAGTTGCATGAAAATCTACTCCATGCTGGAAGCTTTGGCATTGCAAGACTAGTGAATCACCTAGTCCAGAAATCTTTTGAAGGAGATAGCGGCAGCTCTTTGGTGACTTGTATGCTTACAGTTGGCCATCTTGTGTAAGTCAACATTCATTACCCATGACTTTATGACTTACTAGGTAAGTTACTTTGAAATGCATCTGGTCCTGACCTAAATATTGTACATGCAAGACTGAACGAGTTGTATCGTATCAAGGGTTGTTATCTCTCTACAAAATAAGAACGGTCAGTTCTCGTATACTTAACGCATGGTCTATTTAGCAACATTGTGTAGAACGTGTAACTGAACAGAGTTATCTCCATTAGGCTATTCTTCGTTATTATCGTTGTTCACAATAGTCTCCTAATGTTTACATACTCTCTGATCTTGACGTATCTACTTCTTGGATTACCTTCTGGCATTCTCAAAATAAATGGACTGATGATCCAGGAACCGCAATATCTTTTCTTCTATTTTTCATATTACACCAAACCACGAGCTGCACGAAGCAAAGATGTCTACTCTTTTCACGTGCTTAGTATGGTTGTACTCCACGTAAAAAACACAAAATCCCTTCAATTCAGTGAAAAACTGGAAGCAGGTGAGGGTGAACGAAACCTGTCCCATTTTTGAGCGTAAAGTCCTACAAATCTTCCTAGCAACAACAATTATTCCGTTGCTATGAGTGGTTGGCAACTTCAAACGCCCATTTTAGCACCTTATGAATAGATTTTCACCGAAATCAGGTGTGATCGCCATCTACAGATGTCGAACCATCAGAAATCACAAAAAAAGCAGATTTTGACAAAATTTTGACTTTTTCTCAAAATTTGACATACGTCCAACTTGTAATGTGTCTCCAAATCAGGCATTCTACGATACATAAGATATCCAATTTTGAATCATGGTTGATTGGGTCAAAACTGATTTCTTCAGTTCTAAAGTAAAGCATTTGGTAAAAAGGAATACTTTCTAGGGGTAATGCATTCACTAGAGAGAAATGTTTTGGATTAGAGGGGCAGCTCCCCCCCCCTTCAAGTTTGTTTCTTGAAAAGGCTCTGTTACTTTTTTTCTGTGTATAATCACCCTAAATTTGGCTCAACACTTGATACAGCAACTCGAAGTTCGTGATCGACATTCGTTTTGCAGGATGGTTCATCGTCTTTCATTAGAAATGAAGGTGAAAAGACTTTTCGCACAATAGGAGCAAAATCTCGACAGCTACATTAGAAATCTGATTATATTCTTCTTTGAATTAAATCCGAAACCTTTCAAGCTGAGCTTTGTTTAATATCAGTCTTAGTGTTTTGCCGTTGCTCACTCCAGAGAAATCTTCCCCATATGTAGGGACAAATCTTCTTTCTTTGACATTTCAGCAGTAGCTGAGAAAAAATTTGGGATCCAGTGTTCATTGCTAATTGCGAAAAGTGGTTGTAACATTTTTGATGTAGTAAAACTAAGTGTTCTTTGGCCAAATTTAAAACGGAACCCTTTTCAACATTTTCGTGATTTAGATAGCTAGCATTAAATCATTTCATAATAGTTCTAGTATTAACTCTTTTTGCAAAAGTAGGGACATTTTTGGAACCCATCTCTTTTCTCACAACATTTCAATGTATTTTCACTTATTCCTTACATTTTTGTGTTAATCATATTCTTCTGTTCAAATCCTCAGCCGTATAAGTAAACTTAGCAATTCAATGGCCGTGTATGTTTATCCTATACCTGCTTGTTCTGGTTTTAATAACAACTGCCTTACTCCGCAAACAGGTAGAACAGAATTCAAACAGGTAGAAAACCATTCAAATTTGTACACGATGACAAGTATTATGAGAAAACTAGAGAAAGGTTACAGCTACTCTGCGGTACACCTGAAGTCGTTTCGCAGCACAGCTTTTGCGGAGCAATCCTCTAGATGCAAATGCAGGCAGCTTGGACCGGGCCTGTAGACAGCTGAACTAGATTTGGGGAGGGGGGGCAAAGTTATAGAAAATAAGTCTAAAAACCCGACAGCGTTCGCATATCATATATCTGTGCCAATATATAATGCAGTGTGTCCAAAACTAATACATTTTTGTAGGTGCTCTTTAGGACATAGGACTCTGGAGGCATGCCCCAAGAAAACCTTTTTGAGGTAACACCTTCTAGAACGTTGGAAGACGCCGTTTGGAAGACAATTGCGATTGGAAAACGATTGTAGAACAGAATCTAGGAACATTCATCATTGATCCACATGCTAAGATAGAGAAATTAGTCCCTTTTTCTACTTTCATTGATATATGAAGACTTGGAACGAAGAAGGAAAAGGCTACTCCAACATTTTCTTTTTGTCATTACCCGCATGTGAGCAGGTAGTAGAAGCAAAGCATTCTCATATCAGTATATTGAGGAAAAGACATTTCTTACCCATGGGCCATATGGCATGCACTTAGAAGGAACACTGCCCTTTTTCCAAAAGAGTCGCCACTACACAAACCGAAGTTCATACGACATTCATGCCAAGACCAAAGAAGGTTTAAAGCTTATGGCACATTAACACAAAGGATATCTGCATGTCACATATTTGTATTGTGGTGCCCATAGATTCTAGATTCTGTAGAAATCAATTAAAAAATAATTGAAAGTGCAATGTAGCGTACTTCTACAAACCCTCACTCAGTATAGAGTACTTCCATATACAACTTTGATAAATTAATAGGGGGCAATCTCCTCTTCTTTCCTCAATTTCTATGGGCCTGGTTTTATCAATGTAAAGAGCAATGCAGTGAATCGGTAATTCGAAAGTTTTTGTTGCCAAATGTAGTGAAATTCAACAATTGGATTGCCATCATTGCGTGATAAGGAAAAAATGACTTCTTGGAGACAATGAAAAATTGTTTTTATTTTACCCCCTTCCCCCCTAAAGGTACTTTGTGGAGATGATGACACTGCATACGATGGTTTCAACGCAATTTTCAACAATCTATATCATATTTTCATAAAGAGCATTGCTTGGAGGGGGAAATTGGGAGGGAGAGGCGGTTTTAGCAACTTTTTTATAACTGCTTCAATGTTTACTATGCAACAGTTGCCTAGTACTTTTGGAAGATTTTATTGAATTTCTCTCAGTATCATGCATCAAACAAAATATCGGCATCATGCTAATATGGGAGAGAAGGGTAGTCTCAATTTTTGTGAACGATTATAGCCTTGCAAAACGAATCTCTGATGCATCATGCATGATATGTACGCCTAACATATAGGACTTTAATATGTATTTTTTACTTTTGTTATATACCACTTTGTTTGCTTGCTAGAGGTTTTACTTGTGTTTCAAAAGTTCCATTTACGATTGTATTCTGTATGCAAATGGAGGGTCCCTTGAAAAACAGCTTCGACTTAAAGGCCATACTCCTTAAAAGTGTTTCTTTTCCAACTTCATCATATATATGTTAAAATCTAAAAATACAAGTCTCGCTAAATAGGTAATCTGTATTTGGTTGGCTTACAATGGTAGCTGATTAAAAATTAAGAATAAAATAGCAAAAAGACAATATGCTTACATATAATAGATTATAATAAAATATAAAAATACACACTATATGTAGTTCAGTAAGGAAGCAGTAGCGATATCGACTAACATGATCAATAACTGAGAAACTCTGGGTTACACCATGGTTTGATTCTCCTACAGAATATATAGTAGGTCATGTGAATAGCAATTGTAGATAGCTTGGAAATAGTGAATTGGAGATGTCGTTATCAAAGCGTAGTTCAGTACATATTTGAGAAAAGATTCTGATTCAATGCATGATTTAGTATATAAGCCTTGATTTATTGGCGCAGATCTCTAACACAATACACCTTCCAAAATAGCAATTGGACCTTTACCTCTTTGCAAAACTCATGCAATCGATGCCGATCTAAGATATTGGGGCTGGGGCCTAAACAGACACAAAAGCGGCCTGCACCTTATCTTCGGTAATAGCAAAAGATAAATCGTTCTGTTATTAGAGTTATTATAAATTAACATGAATGCCTGAGACAGAAACATGATACCTATAAGATAAGGAAATATACGTGTCTGTCTAAAAATTTGTGTCTGCCATTGGCAATTGACAACTAAAACTTTTGCTATACAAACCTTTCTCATGAGTTTCACCATTCTCATTTGAAACTATGTCATACTCTTCAGTCACGTCTTCAGCAACTTCTATGTCATTAGACTCCTCAGTAGATATTCTTTCTGTAATTCCTGTTGATTCTTTAACTGTAGATGCAGCTTCAGCATAGTCAAGCTTCCCCTCATTCGCGATACACTGGGTTTCATCTTTTAATTGAAAAAAGAATTATCAACCAGTTCACGAGTATTATAGATAGATAATTTTCAAATTAATCCACATATGCCACTAATCAGGGAGGGGCATAAGAGATGGATATTGGAGGGAAGGGGTAGGATTTTGAGCGCTGCTGGTTCCCACAACCTAAAGTTGGCGATATTTCCCCGGAAACGAGATTGTTATCTAATCATTCTTGATCCATGCAATAGAGATAAACATGGCAACCGCATTTCAGAGGATTTTAAAGCCCTGTCCACACCTCGAACTAAACTAGGTTCGCCCCATACTTGAACTAACCCAGGTTAGGTTTCATAGTGTGAACACAACTAACCTAGGTTCACCCCAGGTTAGTTAAACCCAGCTTCGGAGATGGGTTCGATCTAGCTTCGGCCCAGGATAGTTTTAAAAACTGTTATGTCGACACAAACCTGGGGTGAACCTAAGTTAGTTTTACACTTAAGGCATGTGCAATGGCGGCTTCAGTTATTTGATCGTTACTTTTGAGTGCTTGTCTGAGTAAATTGTGCTTGTGTATGTATAATTATTGGTTTACATCAGCAGCGGCATAATGATGTTCTTAATTCTTTTCAAAAGCTCAATTCTATGGTGGCCCATGTATGGTGGGCCATGCTTGCCATTCAATTTTTTAAACAAATTTTTCAGATTTTGCTTTTTTCCCAGAAAAAAAGAATTTGGAATTTTTTCCCAATAGCAACAATTTTTTTATTGGAATATTTAAAAAAATTTTTTCGATAACTTTCGAAAGCGAAATATTTTGAAATTTTTTCTTACCGCAAGCCCAGGTTTGCCACAGTATACCAGCATGCTTTTCAGCAATTAGTCCATCCGTTCTCACGTGTACTGATGAATGATATGGCGGGAAGAGGGGACGATGATCACAATAAATGGCATGCTTTTGCAAAGAAAATGGCAGTAAAAAGAGATATGAACAAAAAGGGAGAGTCTGAAAGACTTCAGAAGGGATAGAACTTCGGTGGAAAACGATTTTATCACCGTCCAACGACTGAGTGCGTCAGTGGCTGGGAAGGCACAGAAGTTCTGTCGCGTTGGACCCAGAGAATTTTTTTTAATATTCCAATAAAAAAATTGTTGCTATTGGGAAAAAATTCCAAATTCTTTTTGTTTCTGGGAAAAAAGGAAAATCTGAAAAATTTTTTTTAAAAAATTGAATGACAAGCATGGGCCACCATACAATTCTTCCATATTCTTTCAACTACAGTTTCGCAAGCATTGTTATCATTGCGATTTCAAGAAAAGCAATAGAACTACAAGTGTTGATACCGTACACGTTGCTCTGGGCAACGTTCGATTCACATTTTTACAGAGGATTCCGAGTAACATGTCTCCTCTACATGCGTAGTTTTTCTTAACCTAGGTTCGCCCCAAGTTTCTGTCCACACTATAGATTAGGTAACTTCAGTGTGGACACAACCTGGATTCGCCTTAGATAAAACTAAACTGAGGCGAACCTAGGTTAGTTTGTGTAATGTGGACACGGCATAAGCTTTTATGTTCCATTGAAGTAGAACAGGGATCATAGCCAGTTTGCCCCTAGCCTACTGCATCTGTGCAAAAACAGAACACGGACATACTAAAGAAAGAAGATAAGAAATTCCCTGAAAGATAGAGTGCCTACAAATGGTTGCATAACCAAGTAGAAAAGGAAACGCGTGGCGCAACCAAGGAGTATAAATAGATATGGAAAGTAGTCAGCAAGTACTAGACAAAAGGATGACCTCTGCGAAACTTTCCAATATGTACGTGGAGGGCAAAAGCCTTGGGGCTTCCGCTTGAAAGGAGATTTCCTTGCCGTAAGGATATTTGCCTATTTGGAAAGAAAATTGTGGAGAAATATGGGCCTGATTATGTGATCATTTTTTTCCAGGTAGTCGGGATATCTCGATAGCCAGGACTGCTTTACAGCTCAGTATTACATGCAGTAGCATGTTGGAGTAGGTTTTGTTGGGGACTAAGGTGAAATTTGGCGCCCGTTTCCAACGAACATCTTATGTTTTGCACTTCAAGCCAACAAGATTTTAAAACTCTAAATCAGAAATTAGGGGTGATTAGAACTTCTACATTTTTTAAAAGAACATGACCATGCCAATTATAGGTGGGGGTATGGCACGACAGCAAATGATAATATGGGTAAGCCAGTCCCTAACTAGAGAGGTCCAGGGGCATGTTCCCCTGGAAATTGTTGAACTTAGATCCTCAGAAACCGCTGGAAATGATACAATTCTATTTATTTTCAGAAAATTTTGCTGAATTTTGCAATACAATTATTCACAGGAAATTAGAAGGAGTTTTTATCAGTCAAGTTATTTTGGTTGGGTTGGACCACTGCAAAGTATTCAACTTTCAACTCTCCTAAGACAGGGTTACACGCTCAAATTTGTTTCATCTAATCACACCTGCACACACTCACTATATTTCTATACATTCAGACTGTTGTAGTGAAAAACCTTCAAATTCTGAGGGCTTAACATTAAGGATTTTCTCTTTTAATTTTGTCATTATTTCGTTGCTAATAAGTAAATAATATCATATCTGTAATTTTCATCTTTGACAGCCAGTCAGGGGTTCGCTACAACATTTGTATGTTGTTGGCCGAAATGAGGCTTTTGGAAGAAATTTGCTAGCATGAGAGCACGCTTGGCACTCTAAGACAGTCACTGCTAAGCTCTCCTCGTCCATGAGGAGAAATCTCCTGCATTTAAAGGAGAGTTTTGATTGTTCTCTTATAGTATTTAAAATCTATCGCTTAAGTGACCAACTTGTCTTATGTCTTAAGTATATGTTTAGAAGATCTTCCTACGTCTTCAAAGTTCAGCGTCTGTAACCTGCAAGTTCCAACAAGGGTGCATTGAAATTGTGATAGAATGCGGAGCACTGCTAGCCTATCATTGGTTCATTAGATTATAGAAATCCCATGATACAAAAGAGGAAGTGTTATTTCCACGAAAGAAAAAGACGTCTATTGTATGAACGGAAGCCCATTTCTATGTACAACAGGAAGTCTTACTTCCGCGAAAGAAAAAGATGTGCATTGTATGAACGGGAAGTCCCATTTGGATTTGTCGACTAAAGCAGGAAGGGGGTAAATGCTTTCAGTCAGTCAGCTCATTTGTTTACACCAATGATTTTCACCCTCTGTGCCGTGAAAGATCGTCAGGTGTACCCATAGAGTTAGGATAGCTAGAGTGCGTACTAGACCCCTTTGTACTGCCTTTCAGTGCGGCAACAATGCGTTTCCATAATGGCGGATATAGAGTGGCAAAAAGAGATTTACGTTGTTTGTAGATGTGAACCGGGAAGCGACAGAAAAACAAAAAATATAATTAGTATCTATTTCTTTTCGGCCAATAATGCGTATTGGAGGCTATTTTATAACACTGAAGGTTGAGGGCATTTACAAGTCTGGTAATTTCGGCAAAATAACTAGCAGTGGCGATGATGAAGCAAAGTCAATCAAGTGATGTGGCCGAGGTAATGGCTTTTCCTGGTTGCATCAAACATTTGAATATCTGGTATGCATGCCTGTCTGCCGTCTTGGTAAGTAAAAGTAATTATGATAATTGCTATTTAATCTTAAACTTATGATAAGCATGAAAAATTTTTGCTGAGGAAAACAAGCCTAGATTTGATAAAGCGAACATAAAGGGCCAAGTATAAAAAGTAAACAGAGCACGCAGTACTTAGCTAGTGAGTTCTTAACAATACCATTGTAGTCAAAATACCATGGAAATGCTACACTACCTCTGATTATCCTCTTCAAAGATATGCGAAACTCCATAAGTATCAATCATCATAAAAAAGTACTGCCTTTGTTAGCTTTTGTCTCTTTGACACTCTGTTTGACTTCACAATCCTTTCAGTATGCACTTTGCTAAATTGATTAAGAAATATTTCAATGTAGTAGTGAGCTATGCATTTGATTGATGTTGTGATATGGTCATCTTCCATTGTATCTAGAATGTGGCTCTGCATTGAGTGCTCTTGTAGCATTAAAAAAAAAACTTTTTAGCTCTTTTACAACTTCAAGGACAACCCTTTCCTTCCTTTGCATGGATGTATCATGCCAGTTAGCCAGCATCTCTCTGACTAGCTTGTCAGTTGTTTGCATTACCCTATATAATGAGGAAGATGGAACAAACAAGTTGCCATAGGCCTTAAATAACAAGAGAGTTGTCTTGCTTTCGAGAACATGATCCTGATTAGATGATTGATATAGTGCAGTTGCACACTCAGGGCATTTCATGTTGGTAACCATTTTCTTTGCAACGAAACCCCAATATAGAACAAGGCATCATATTTCCAATCAGTGGATGATTTCAGAAGGCGATAAACTACAGGATGAACTGCTGAGAGATTGAACAGAATCTTCACCTACATCAGTGCAATTAGCTGTTCCTGGAGCATCTATGTTGTTCTTTACTGAAAGTGCTCTACTTGCATATTTGAATTCCAAGACATTGAGATTATTGTTCCACCCAAAATGACCCCTTATTTTGCTGAAGAACATTTCCAATGGATCTTGTGAGAATTTGTATGTTAAAAAATATTGAAATGGATTATTCTCTCTGTACAACAAATCTTTGCTTATAGCTAAACAGACTTTGCTGACATGATAAATCCAATAATGACTTTTTTCCTTCTTCCTCTGAACCGTAAATTATCATCATGATCTTTCAGTTCCACAAGGTATGTTTCAATCTCTGTCAAGTACATTTCAATCTCTGTAATATTTTCTTTTTTGCTGGCTTTTTGCTGCCTTGCCAAATTTATTTTTACTATTAAGGATATCAAACATGGCATTCATTTTCTGTATAAAATTTGTTGTAGCCACACTATTTTCAAAACCTGGAGTTTTTAACTATGGCAATAAATTTATTGCTGCTGCAACAGAGGTACTTAAGGTTTGAGCAGCAATGTTCACTTTCATTTTGTGATTCTTATCATTTTATGTGGTGTCATTTTAACTTGTTTCCTAGATGTAAAATATATTTTGCCTGAATCTGGTGTAATTTTATAATGAAATCCCATTTTATTGTGCCATTATTTAAATCTTTGATTATTCCTATATCTGCTAATGCATTTCTTGCAAGTTTAATCATGTGGCATGCATCTAAACTTATGTAGATCTTTCTCTCTTCTCTACAGGGGTGTTTGAAACAGCCATCAAAGTTTGACCTTATTTTGCACCCTAACCTGTCTGCAGTAGTTAGATTGTTTGATGTACCATCAAAAACCACAGCATGAACCTCAAGGGAAGACTCTGTTAGACATTATACAGATTCCCAAATAATCTGAGCTTGAATGTCTGCATTGATGCTGGTGGTAAGGAAGTATGCAATAGGGTACTGCCACTTTTCTTTCAAACCAACAACCATTACAACCAGAGCATGGTTGGCAGTATTTTCCTTTGCTTCACCCTGGAAGCATCCTTAGTCCATATTACCAACAAGCCTACCAGATTTTCTTTCTACTAAAGTTTCTGCTTTTAAAGCCATTTCATCTAGTATGATAATGCAGTCCCGTTGATCAGGTTTAACAAGATCACTGATTGATCTAATTACTTGCATCAAGAAGCCAGGCTCTGCTTCAACATTAGTTGCCCAATTTCTGATTGTTGATGGACTTGGCAGGCACAAAGCTTTCCTTACAAATCTGTACCCCCTTGGACTGTGGTAGTGAAGAGTAACAACAAATTCTTTGATGAATATTTCATATCTACAGCCAATATTCCTACCATTGTTTGTTGATTGGTTTTTAAACAGATCTATTGCCATTTCATTAAAGTTCTGCATGAAAGTTTCTGCACTGTCATTTGAAAGGTATTTGTAACTATTCAGTTTCTTTATCAGACAGTGTATTGTTTTTGAGTTACGGATTTTCTGTGCTGGTAACCGTTTGATCTGTTTATTTTTTTTGGAGACCATTGATCTCAATTTCTTAATCTTTTTAGTTGGTTATTTTGCACAGGAGTGTTCAAGAGGCTGTTTTTTTATGGCTGGTGCCTTAGGAGTACATGCTGGTATCTTCTCACTTGTTAATCGTATTCTTGGTGGTTTCTGGAATTTCTCTTGAGCATTAAATGCTCAGGAAAATCAAAAATTGATGGAATAGCATCTGGTTTCAGACGCCTCCGCTTCACACACAGATTGCTTGGCAGTTCAATGTCATTACAAATATAATCAGATGTTTTAAAGTGCTTCTCACAAGACAGAACTTTTGTTTGATGTCCAATTATCTCGCTTTGTGACTATTATCCATTTCTTAAGCAGCTCAGGGTTATTGCTTGGAAACCTGTACAAAATTTTTTCACTCATAAATTGCATTCAGTTAGAGTCCCTAGTTAAATGTGTATTTTTGAAGAACTTTCCAACTATTATATCATTATGGCAAAATGAGGAAAGTCCTTTCTGTTTATTTATTGGTGAGTCAATATAGCTCAGATGTAAATAGACAGTATTCAAGGAGACTAGGCCACATTTTTAAGTGGGAGGGGGCGGGGATGAGAGGCAAACTCCTATGGTGGTGAGGTAGTATGCACTTGTAAATTAATCGTGACAAAATAATCGTGACATGCACTTGTATGTGCTTTTACTTACTTGTGGGAGGTTAATGTTTTGTTTGTACTTTCACTCCATGCAGTACATTTGAATGCAGAACAAGATTTCGGCATCGTTGTAGCGTTATATTAGTAAAAAAAAGCTGAAATTCCTGACATTGCCTATACTATATACATATTTATGAAATATTTACAAACTAAGACAATGATATTACAAAGTTTCCTGAATATTTTCAATAATATCTATAAGTTTTCAATACTGCGATAAATTTACGCGTTTTGTTTTTGCCACTCTTTAGCTACCATCTTTGCTCACCTATGTTGCCTCACATCACGTGATCTAGTCGGCTCCCTAGGCTTCCTAACTCTATGGGTGTACCGTGAGCAAGGTGGTGGCTAGAAACTTCCAATAGGGGATGTCGGCTCCTTTTCTGCTAAGTTATGAAATTTCCTATTAAAATGTTGCTATCTGCAGGGAATGTGGCTTCACAAATTGATCTTTTCACAGGATATCCTTTTTCTTTCTTACAATTTGCTACGGCAATGATGAAACACCCTGTTGCCTTACCCCAGTACACTAGTAGAAAATACTTGGAAAGGTGCACTCAGAGACCACTAGCACTATTTTTCTTAAGACAGCTGCAAAACGCTCAGACCACTGGGCAATAAACCTACAACAGACATTGTATTATTAAATCAATTAGTTGTGGGTAAAAGCCAAATTTCTTCTAAATGCGCTATCACGGACCCGAGCGTTTGCCAGGAATAGACAGAATTTATATCCGCAAGCAACTTAATATTCAAACTCTATGTAAAAAGCCCTTCAGTAAGCCTAAACTAGTAGCTGAAGTTTAACCAGACAGCAACACGCAAACCACTCATTCTTCTGAAGCTTAGGCCCTGTCTGCCTCGCTCGATCTAGAACAGTGGTTCCCAAACTGGGGTCTTTAGATGACCGCGAAGGGTTTGTCACAAACCTAAGACTTGCAACAAGAGAGAATACTCTTAGCCCAAGTCTTGTAGAGATTTAAAAGAATAGCTGCATGAAAACAAGTGAAGAGTTCGCGTTCTACCCTCAACCTCCATGACGCCTGTGTTCACATTTGCTCGACTTTGTACTTGCTTTCTACATCCCTCCTGACCATAGAAATAGTAGGACTAGAAGGCACACTAGGTCACGTGACGTTGGGCGAGTATAGAAATCCAAAATAGTACCAACACGATGGCAAAAGGCAAAACACGGAGACAAAGGCAACAACGGATAATTTTGCTTCGCTTGGGACAAAATGGCGAAATCGTGCTCTATCGTAATTTTCCAGACCCGTCATTGGACATAGGCCTGAGGAAAGCTTAATTTCATTTCACAAGCCTGAAGTTATATGTTTAACGACAAATGTTATGGAGCTATGTTGTCAATTTGTCTTCGTTGTTTCATAACTTAGTCCCATCATTCAGTTGGAAAGCTCAAGAAGAAACCATATCTAATTCAGAGTTATAGTCATGCTTCCGCTGAAAGTACGTAAATAGTCTGTTGGTACTACAGAACTTTACCACAGCACGAAAAACCATCAACATTCTTTTCACATACTTAAAAGCTTTTTTCATCCGACACTCATCAGAGTATGAAAACGTCGGATAGTGACCTAAAGGTTAACCGAAATATATATCCAAATGCGGTTACATGTGATAGGATGCGTCTAATTGGTCACACTTGGGGCCAATTAGATGAGTATACAACGTGTGCTAGTTGCATAGATAGGAATTTCTTATGGAAGAACTATCCTAATACACGTTTTTGACTATGGGACACAGATTATCTGCCTACAGCCTCAGAAGAGTCTAAATTGTAGATAATTCCAATGCATCATCAGGTGAGGCGTTTTCATGCAGGACAGCATCAGAAAATCGTTGTTCACAATCGTGAAGACAAACTTCTTGCTGAAGTTCCTCCATTTTTCCGATAATTATCGCGCCACGCACAGCGTATAACAAGTTTTGCGCCTCCATAACATTAGTTATTAACCCCGTGTTTTTGATGAAGTGATCGGAGTTTACACTTCTACTCACGGGCGGATCCAGCACAAATGGTGACAACCGGACAAGGGTGTGGTCACAGCAGGGTGTGGTTATAACAGGGCGTGGTCAAAAGAAGTGGAAAAGAAAAGAAAGTGAGGTCTTAGAAATCTAGAAACGGTACAGGGAGGGATAGATAAAAGCAAGTCCTCATCACTGTTGTCCTCTTCCCCCCTGCTAGCTACTACTGCTCCCTCCAGTTAATAGAATCTATCAAGATAATAATGTCTTCTACGTACTCTTAGGTCCCGAATACGCATCCAACGCTAATTTTTTCCGAAGCTTCTTTCAGTATAGAATGTGCAACAGCAAATACATTTTCTTAAAAACAGGATGCCCTAATACAGAGTGACTTTTCTAGCCAGTTTATCGACGCAAGGTACTACATTGTAACCTGAATAAGATGTCAACAGCAAATTTCCATGCTTTTCACAGAGTAGAGGAGATGTTATACCAGTAAAGTTATGAGAAACATATGTATCTGAATAAGTATACAATCCTGTGGCACACTCTGGATAGCCATTTGATTCCAAAATTGTCTTAGCAACACATCAAGAAATATAATGTAAACATCAATATATGTCAGATGACATCAAAAGGAGTACATTTCAATTGAAATATATGAGAGCAACAATGTTTGGGGGAACTGGGGTCAAAGACATGCCATTTCCATCTTTCAATGCAATGACAGCAAGCATCAGGCTATTGATTTCATTAAAGCTATTGATATTTATTGTTAATAACATTTCTACCGTATTTGCTCTTCAAGTTCAATGCATCAGATAAGTCATTTATCAAAATGCAACGTCACATGTTCCCTTGCTATCTTCAAAACCTTTCAGTTTTATCTACCTTTCAGTTTTATCTTCCTTTCAGTTTGTATTGCTGCAGACACAGAATGACTAAATATTGTGTGCAAACTCAAACCTTCATTTAGTTATTTTCTCACTTATCATGTTGAGATCTTGTTGTTGTCAAGATATAGGGTACTTTTTGTTGTGTGTAATAGAGGAGAAGATTTTGCTTACAAAAATGTTTACGAATCTAATGGAGCATTTTGGTGGACTCTTTTTATTTGACAAAGTGCATCACTATTTAGCTTATTAGTCCAAAAGTATGCTAATGGGGTATATAACTGCAGTGATGCAACAAGACACTTTACAATGGGGGGGTGGGTGTTTTGACCAATTGACAAACTATTGTTTCTAGAATAAAAAAGTCACAGAAAATACTGTGGCCAACTCTCTTGCAGAATGGCTGACTTTTGACCTTTCTTGCAAATTTCAAAACTTTTTAGGGGGCGTGACACCCCCACCTCCCCATTAGCACATTCCTGGTGAAGTGCTTTCACCGATCACATACTAGTGCATTTGTGGCAAGATCATCAAGATCTTTCCATAATCAACTTTACCGGTAAACTTTGTCAATTTTTTGCTTTCATCCTGTCCCTTTACTGTTGTTCATTTGATCAGTAAGTATTGTTCAATCTGGCTTACTGGCCTTTGCAAGCTCTGACATTTATAAAGGTGGCTGTTTGCACATTTGGTGCTGAAGTAAGAAAAACATTGACATTCGGAATTTTTATTTTCAATTGTTCCCAAAATGCACGGTCAAATAGGAGAAAGAAATCAAGAAAGTTGTTTTTATATGTAAAAGCATGATGTCTGCCTAAAAGTATACGTCCATTTATTATATCTTAATTGATATAAGTATTCCGAACTTAAAAGTCCTAGTGGTTAGGAGGGTTCGTCGTTCTTGGTTAATCTAATAATNTCTTTAATTATTTTATGTATTTAGGTGTATATTAGTGGAAAATACCCTGGTTTCGGTGCTATAAGAATGAATGGATTTCCGTAGCAAGTATTAAGATACAGAACGTTCTTTGTCATTTCTAATTTATTTTGAATTATATGTGATGCCAACTGACCAAGTTTGTTAATCAGTGCTAAGTAACTTAAAATCTACTAGGCATGAACTGAACTGGGAGTGTTGAAAAGTGAACAGATAGGTGACAAACGAAAAATGTGTTTTGGTTTCTTTCAAACGTTAAATGAACCCAACAAAGCATTAGTAGCAAAAGCATCATTGAAACATAGGCATCGCTATCGACATTTGCTTATCTAGTTTTGTTTGAAGAAAATCATTTTTCGATTGAAGCCATATGGTTCATAGGCCTACCTTTAATCTTTGCAGTAAAACAGATGCGTAAATTTCACTACCCATAAATAGTTCTATCAAATATATCATTCACGGCTTCCCCTTTTATCACCAAAACAAGATCTACTTTGTCCGTGCCAAAAATGCCATAGACTCTGGCGGACTTCACAGTAGCCAACTGAAGTGTGAAACTTGCGCCTTAGCCTTTTGCCTTCACAAGCTACCATTTTAGATCCCCATAGAATAGCTATGTCACGTGACGGACCCAGCATTCTAGTCCTACTATTTCTATGGCTCAGATACATGAGAAAATGGGTTAAAATCTATCGGGTGCTGCCTTGCGTTCCTTTGAAAAGTTGAAAACGAATATATTGGAATACGGTGCAAAGAACGGATATCTTTTGAAACCTAAAACCTCAAAAACAGGCAGTTCTAATGGAAACGCATCGACATGGCTCAGAAAATACGAAATAACACCTGAGCAGGATTTTGGTGCTTATGTGTACTTCTATGGAATACGTTCCCAGTCAACGCTGTTGTAAATCTATTGGGTTTAGTGGTCGTTTGTTGATTCAGTAGATGGGGCCTAAAGCGTGAACATGTCTGACAGGAATTTGAGCATATGCTGCCTTAAAAAATTCAAGAAACTAATATGGGTATGAAAGAAGATTAAAAGCATGTTCGCAAAGCGGAACTGGAAAAAATGTAACTATCAGTCATTTGAAATGTCCCGTTTTAGCACCAAATATCCTACAACGATTCCTCAAACGGCCTATCTTTCCCTCTTCTTTGTTTTTATGAGCGGTTTGTTTCAAGTCAACCTTGATTTGTTTGCGCAAGTGTGAGCTGCTTGCTTCACAACTTGCTTCACAACTTGATTCACATCGCTCTTGACGTCAGAAAGCTCTAACTGAGCATGCTTACTTCTTTTGCTTCAGCTCTTACTTCACAAGTGTGAGCTAGGTTTAATATACCTAAAGAATTATCAACTTGAGATAGTTTGACAATAATGCGTCATTCAAAATGAACACCCGCTCCCCTCACTTCGGGACACAAGTGGTGATTGCCATTGCAATGTTAGCCAAACCATACTAATACCCAACTATGTGGGGTCAAATTTATTGGTGGGGACAATTAGACCCCCAAATTATCTAGGTGAAAATCCCCACCAATGTCCCACATGTCCCAAAGTGGGGAGGGTAGGGACTCATTTTGCTGGTCCATAATCGAAAGATGTGGCGCTAATATAGTTTCGTAGCGCATCCACGTTTGCCTTTATAACATTGACCAAACATGATGCGATTACACCCACACATACTCCATGTTTAGAAATTGCCAATATGGTGGACATGGATGAAGTACGAAACTGTATTAGCTCCAAAGATCTTACCTTTCGTCTCAGGGCCTTTATTCACTTTTAACTGACTTCCGCATAAGCAGCAAAATCGGGCTGCTGGATTGTCAGGTGCAGGGCACTCTTGGCATCTAGAGGGAGGCACTTCTTTCTTATCCTCATCCACTTTGGGCTTCGAAGGTTCCACATCACAGCCAGATGCACCGACGGGTGCATCACTGCACTGTTGATTCTGCATGAGAGAACTCTCCTCCTCTATTTCAAGGAGAGTCGTTATTTTTCTCCGATTGCACTTTATCGGTTATATTTTTTACGTTAACAACTTGTCTTAGGTTTCAGATTTATGTTTCAAAGAACTGTCTACGTAAACAACGTTTTTCGTCCTTGACTTTTCGGTTCCAAAAAGGAGTGGCAGTAACTGCGTGCGCAAAGATGTTTATTGTGATGGACTGAGGATCATTGCATATGATTGGTTCATGAAATCAAGGAAGTCACGTGATAGCAAAAAGGAACTTTTACTTCCACGAAAGAAGAATTTGCCTCTTGTGTGAAAAGAATGTTTGCAAACAAGCCCATAAACCAGGGGGTGGGCAACCTTCTAGGGAGTGGGCCAGATCCTTCAAAAACACTCTTTAAGCGGACCAGAGGCGACAAGAACAAGTACCTTTGTCAAGTTTTGACAACGATATATGTTTCATTCAATATTTGCGTCCACTAGACAATTATACATATTTGCAAACAAAAAATTAACATTATTTCATGGTCTCGCGCGCCACAAAAATTCTTCTCGCGGGCCATTGGTGGCCCACCCCTGCCATAAATAGTAAAGCAATTAATTTTTGAAAAGCAAGGAAGGACTTGTTTTCAAACAGTGAGCTCGTTTGTTTACAACGATACCAATCAAAAAGCGTTTATGACTACAAACACTGAATATATGCAAGGCTGTAGAGCTGGGGGGAGAGCTCAACCCCGTATTTTTTTTTCCTATTTTGGAAGCTGAAGTCTAGGGACGGATCCAGACGAAAATCTGAGTTAGGCAAAAAGGGCGTGGTAAAAACAATTGTTTACAGTAAGGCTTGAATTTATTGCTTTAATAGCCTTTCCTACCCAAAGAAGCTGTTTTTTCACATGGCAACAGAAGTACTCCCAAGTGTTAACTAAACGGGGGGTTCTACTAAACAGGAGGGTTGAAAAAAGTCCAAAATTTAACAAAGGGGGTCTAAATAAAAGGGGGGTAAAACTTTGAGAAATGACCTTAAATGATCATAAAATGATAGAAAGAACAACAGTTTGCTACAAAACATAGAGCTAAAATTTATACAGAAGCATTCTATTTTGCTTTAAATAATGGATTTGACTAGTAGTAGCAAAGAAAGGAAATGAAATGAGGTGTTTGTAAGACCGTCAATTTCCTTAAAATTAATAAACAGGGGTCCTTAATAAAGTCCGGTGAGTTGGAAAAAATCGAAAAATTAATACTAGGGGGGCGTTTATATGGCACCTGAGAGTACAAAATGATTTTTTGTTGCAGTAACGTTCACAGAATTAATAAAATCAACCAGGATGGTTGGAAAGTAAAAATTTGAGGAGTTTCATCTTTCTGATTCAAACATTCTCTCGTGTATACAGTTTGGTTAAGCAGTACTTCATTAATATTACAATCTTAAATGTTTTCACAGTCAACAGGATAGCAAAAGTCAATCTTATCCTGGAAAGCAGTTGATAAGCCAAGAATGTAAAGAAATGAAAAGAATACATGATTTTCAACATTGAGTTTAGTTCAGCAAGTATTGCTGAAATGGAAATAAATTGTCTGGATTCTTGAATGAACCCTTTATATCAGGATTGTGACTGTAGGTATTAGATATGCAGACTTCAGCATTTTCATACCCTTCCATATATGTGAGGCATCTTAGGCATGCAGCCAGTGTTTCATCTAACTAGTGCAAGTGAACAGGCATTATATAGATAGTACTCATGTCCTAAACCAATTAATAGTAAATGCATTTTCATTGATACAATGTAGCTAAGTGGATTGAACAGATAATGAATAAGTGGTGAAATTTATTTTTATGCTCCAAAGGCTCTCTCCAGCATATTATCTAATTTTTGCTGTAGCTTAGTGTGTGGTACTATATGCTTTTTTTATCATGAAAATCATTTGACATAAATTCAGCCCAATTCCCTTACCCATTAGGACATTTAAAATCTAATAAAAGAAAACAATTGAACTGATGAAAAGTTGAAACGCAAATGAGTACTTGAATATTAATAATGATCACATGCGGCATGTGAATTTGAAGGAGATTGTAATGGAGTAGGAAAGGAAGATTCAGCTCAATTTCTCCTTCTCATAATAATTCCGCTGAATACAATATATGATAAGT
>OLMO02000238.1:14313554-14325716 GCA_900291935.2 Cassiopea xamachana | reverse complement strand
CTGTATTTTACAAAATATGAAAAAACTTCCAGGCTAAAGCCAGATAAATTGCTTCACATTTGAAAAAACGTGTATTTTACTTTCTGTAGGTAAAGCTATGCGATATCACTTTTTGGGTGTAGCGCCCAAAGAACTTTTCTACCACACCTAATTTTTGAAGACTTACCCCCGTAGCAAAAATACCACGAGCCGCCACTGGCTATGGCCAACCCCCTTGGCAGCCTGGTTAACTTTTGACCAACTTTCTTGCAAATTGGAGAAAATTGGGGGGCGCGACACCCCCACGCATCCCATCGGCACATCCATTTTCCACTGGCTTGAATATGAGTGCACACTACTTTACAAGAAGCCACTTTGCAAGTTAGTTGGTCTACTCTTATTTGTCTACTCTTATTAGTCAATCTACTCTTATTTGCTATGCAGCAATCTTTAGGAAAAAAGTTTTACTTCATATACAAAATATGCGAACAGACATATCTATGCTGAAACAACTGATCCACACGAAATGGTATCCATTACCTAATGGGAAGAAAGTTCTTGGCTCTGGACAGCTCTCATTCTTGGAACTGCAAGGCAGCACCGTTGTCAGCTACTACACTACTGACGATCTTTTTACACTTTTCCCGCTTCTCAATGAAACCGCTTAACCAACAATATCTGCAAGACAGAAGCTTCATTTTACCCTTGAGGTACAATATTCTCTTTGAAGAGATGCTTTACGTTAAGAAACAGTGACGCAAGCCCTATTCAAGATGTTTCGCGATTACCTGCACTTTGGCATAAACGTTATGCTCCTTCTCAGTAGCACCAACAGTAACTTCATTCCATGCCAGTCAACTTTTTTGATCCAAGCTCAATCTAATAAACTTTGCGGCAGTCAGCTCAGATTTTGATTCTCTTTCAAAATTTAAGCGTACGTCAACTCTTAGACTAACTGGATGATTTCAATTGACTTACGCTCCCGCCAGACTGACTGCCGCTCGGAATGAGACGTAATGGAACGTTCCACCACCAGTCTCTGTACTTGCTATAGTACTAGCTCGACTAGTTCAAGCTGATCTTACGTCTGGAACAGGCGAAACCAGGAACGAGAAAAGGCTCAAACCAGGAGCCATTAACCAATTATCATTCTCTATTTACATGAACAGCGATAATGGGAATATTCAAGCGTCAGCAAGAATCAATTTATGTCATTTCTAAATGATTCAGTTTCAAAAATGGAAAATCTGACTGCCTCTCGAGCGTACGTCGCTGTAGTCTGGATCCGAGCCTGCTGAAGTCCCCCTTGTTATTCCAAACAAACATTAATTCAGAACAAAAAATGACAAGACTGTGAGAGTCCAGCAGTCAATTTGGTCAGAATACAATCAAGAATGTCAATTTTCTTGAATAAGGTTAGAAATCGAAAATATGGAGCTACACATCTAAGGGGGGCTGAGAATCCTAAATTTCCGACAATATTGTGATCTGCTCCCAGATCGCGTTTGTTTGTCGGCAGGATGGACAAAGAAATGACTCAATTGTGTTTCCTCTCTCTTTTATTTGTACTTTAACCACACTACTGAGGTCTTTTACAAGCACCTACAGTATTACAACTCACTCTAAACTACTAGGGGTGTATTTTATATATAATAGGAATACTGATGCAGGATGTGTCAGCATTTTTGCCCGACCTAGAGTAATCATTACTCAGCATAAAGTGTAATAGAAGGGTAATGCTAGTTCTTTCTAGAATGCCTAGTCTTGTGGTATATGACGCAAGGGTAGATAATCCTTAATCCCTATAACGATAGAATAGAATGCTGCATCATGCACAGTCATTATTACGGGTTCTTTGTATCCTATTATAGCTTATGTAAAATGCGGAATGGCAATATGTTGCCGCATACTCCTTGGCCTAACTACATTCTTAACTAGAAATAACCAAACAAACTGTAGAGCGTAGATAAACATTTATAGCATGGCGCACGGCGCAGTACTATATGCGCGAAGCATTGCACTGCGCGTATTCCTCCCATTACTTTGAACATAAAATCAGCATTATTACAATATCAATAGAATCTCTTGCGGAAACATTTAAAATTGGGTGCCCTTTTGTAACGACAATTTCACATTCTCTATTTCATCTCATTTTGAAATTCTTTAAGGAGGGGTACCCTTCAGCAAAGGAGCTGGTTTTCAAGGGTCCCTCCATCGAAAATGCAATGCTAACAATTCCAATTATTAAAAACAAAAAGGAAGTTAAAAATCTAAATACAATTATGAACAAAGTTACAGTCATTGATATAAGAGAGAAAAAAGAAATATCAATCAAAGGCTTAAAACAGGATCATTTTTATAGCTTTTATTGCTTAATGGCTCTTTTGAAAGCCAAAAGAGAGGGCGCATTCTTAGATATAAATCTGTTTCAGAACTTCTCAGACTGATAATATCCCTAAATGAGTTTTTAGTGAATAGATTGCATAGATATTTGGGTGCAAGGTTATTTATGGATTTATATACCATGTTAGTTGTCTCTTCTTTTATAATTTCATCAATAGAAGGCCGCTCTAATTTAGATAACAGTGGGGAAGCAGAAGCATCATAACTGGTATTTGTTGCAATTCTGGCTGCACGATTTTGCAGCTTTTGTACAATATTTTTTTAGATCTATACAATTGCCCCACGCTGAACAGCAATATCGAAAGTGTGCCTCAACTACTCCTTTCCAACTAAGGTTTGAAATTTTCAGCAGTAGGAATATCTTGGTACATTTCAGGAAACTCAAACAAGGTGTTAATCTAATTTAACTCCAAGATATTTAGCTCTCTGGACAATGTCAATATTAGTATCCCCAATGACAAAACAGTGAGCTTCAGAGGCATTGCTTGTAATCTTTTTAAGGTTAGGTCGAGACCCCACAACCATAGCTTGAGTTTTAGTCACGTTAATGCTAAGTATATTACCATGAAGCCATTCTTCAAGGCAATACAGGTTGCAGTTGAGCTTGGCATTCAACTCGCCAACGCTCTTGGTCGAATAATAGATTGTTTTGTCGTTCGTCAGCATATAAGGGTGAGCGGTATTCTACATTAAAGGGTGAGCGAAATTCTCGTTTAGTGGCATACACTTTTGCATTTTAGTGTTGGATAGTTTCACATCTTTTTGACAAATTACCACTGTGCCATCTGACCAGCATTATTCTTATAGGAAAAAGTAGCTGGAAATAGAAGTAAATTAAACGAGGCTTACCTGTAAGTTGAAGTTTAATTGGAATTCTACCAACTCATTGTTGCATAGAGAGATCACGTGAGTTAGCGCATGCGTGGCAAGAATATGTTTGTTCTGTTTTGGAAACAGTTTTAAGGTCCAGCATGTGAAATTATATCTTGGAAGGGGTGGTCTACTCTGATAAGTTCCTTTCACAAACTTCTAAGTAAAGAATGTTCTCCAATGCTTAGGGCACTATCCGACATTCAACAGCAGCAGATATTGCGGATCGAGCACTGTTTATAGCTGAATAACTCATTCCAGAATCAAGTAGATCTGTTAGAAAATCAATAACATTGGCTACAGTTGGTGTACTGGGATCGTGATTTCTCTGTGAGGCATGTGTTGCCCACTTATCCAAATAAACTCTGTATTTCTTTGTGGTGCCTCTTCTCCATGATGATAAGATAATTTCGCAAGCTCTCTCTGAAATGTCTTGCATTTTGAGCCGTCCCTTGATAAGGAGCATGCCATTAGTCTTAACTTTGGCCACAGTGGATGAGTCTCTGTCCTGTTTTGGGACAACTAAAACACACTCTTGTCCGTGGAGAGTAGTACAGGTTGTTCCATAAGCATATGTAGCACCTTTGGGAAGCAGGTTTCAGTCTTTCACAATGGTGCTATGAGTATGCCTTCGGCTTGATCTTCCTGAAGCTTCTGAAGTACCTTTGATTACATGCTAAATAGTGGAAATAGATAAACAAACTTATTTTTCCAACTTAAGCAAAAAGAATCTATTGATAAGGCTTCAGGGTCAGCACACCATGATGCAAAAGGTTTAAACTGATAGTTGTTTCGTGAAGCAAAAAGGTCTATTTCTGGCCTTCCCCATACTTTTATTAGCTGTTTGAAAACAATGGGATTAAGTTGCCATTCTGTTCTATCAATAAACTTTCTGTTCATCCTATCTGCTGCTTCATTTTGTATTCCAGGAATATGTGTAGCACTGAGCCATATGTTTTTTGGGATGCACCACAGCTATATTTCACGTGCTACTTTATTACAGGCTAATGAACAAGTGCCACCCATATTGTTAATGAAGACAACTGTAGTAACATTGTCTAGTTGCATATGTATGTGAACTTTAGCTTCCTCCTTACAAAGGGGTTGCAGGCCTAATTTTGCGGTCTCAAGTTCAAGACAGTTGATGTGTTTGGTTTTTCATTTTCAAGCCATCTGCCACCTGCACATCCATAGTCTTGTCTATGTACACCCCACCCTGCTAGTGAAGCATCAGTTGTGAGGGTGAAGTCAGGGTTATTGTGGTAAACTTTCTTAATAAATTTTTGGGTGTTTCCAAGCCACCATTGTATATCATTGATGGCTAAAGGAGAAAATGCATATTTGCCTAAAAAAATCCGCTGTTTTGTTGTCAAGCCGCAATCTATTCGATTTCGAGCTGTTTGTAGGGCCAAATTCCACTCCTACAGAACATGAGAGTAAAGTGCCTATGAACTGTGCTAATTCTGTGATTTCAAATGTATTTTTGTTTAACATGTCAGTGCAAAGCGATTCAATGGTTGCAATTTTTCTGCTGTTTAAGCTGACTATCATGTCGATAGATTTCATGATAAAACCCAAATGCTCTATAATTTGGGTTGGCTGGGTTATAGATTTTTTATCTGAAATATAAAACCCTATCTCGTGATATTAATGCACCAGCTTAATGCGTAGACCTTTCAATTACTTGTTTTTCTAATAGGTCCTCTAGTACCATCTGAAGAGCCTTCTCTTCAATTTGTGTAAATCGTGGCTGATGTACTTAGGTTGCTATAGGGGGTACAATGAAATCAATTTGATAACCAATAACAACATCGAGGATTGCGTTATGTGAGGTTAGCTTTCCCATTCATTTTTATGAACGTTGAGACGGCCTGCCAATGGTAAATGAAATGCTGGTTAAGTGTTTCATGGAAAAAACGATTGCCTCTTTTGTTTACCTTGAAATACGGAACAAATATCTTTGAACTGGTATTTATTTGTGAGGCTGATACTGGGAGATATTTTTCTGGGGTGTATTTCTGTACCTTGAGTACGCACTTTTGTGCCTTCATGTATAGCCTCTGCCCCGGCCTAAAAGAGGAAAGTTTCTTTTATTATCAGGTATTTATTAACATACTGACTGCTAGAAGAGGTATTCCTCTTGTAGTGTGTGTGTCCTGATGCTACCTTAGATGTAACTTTGCTAGTTTCTGTCAATTCCTCAAAAGGTCTCTGACAGGATGTTGATCACAGAATAGCAAGCGGTATTCATATTTATTTCATATCTGATTTAAACAGAGCACATCTCCGTAAATCTATTTCATGCGAGGCATCACTTAACAATGACAGCACCTGCATTGTATTAGTCATCAATGTCTGTGAAAATGCCTTATCTACGGCTTTACTGGCATCCATGAGGTCAGTTAGCCCTTTTCGCCACTGCTGTGATTCCTGTTAATAGTGGGTTCTGTGCTTCTTGAAGCATCACGTCATCTGTCTTGACGTCTTTCCGCACACTATTAAATATCACAGGATTGACACGAACAACTTCAAAGCTTTGGCAATTTCCCGGGGTTGGGTATTTTTCAACCAGCTCGTCGCGAAATTCTTTACTCGCACCTTGGCATACCAGGTCCGTTAGCAATATTGAGAGATCGGCATTAAGATTCTCTCCGTTATGCTGCGGCTTATTGACAACTTTTACCATACCAGCTAGAACTCCTTTGAGTGCTAGTTTACATTTTTTTTCGCTGGCGGCTTATGGACGTCTTCGTCCTTAGCTTGCTCTTTTTCTTTAGGGACAGGTTCAATGTCACTTTCTGACATATTTTCCGCTGCCTGATCATTATCATTGACATATGCATTTTTAGCTCAGCTATGACTGGAGTGATACTAGCTAACGATCCAGTTATATTGGATACCTGATGTTTGATATCTTCAATATCATCGGCTAACCGCAAGGCAACTGTTATAATTCCTGAGGTGACCTCCAACCTCCCCTTGTCACCACCAACGCCACCTTACAAACTATACCAGACAGTTCCGTAGCAAAAGTAACAATACAGAATTAAAACTACTAACAACTAGTTAACGTACACTCTAGTACACTAGTTAAATGTACACAATAGTACAAATAATCAAACAAACCACTTTCCTCAAGCCTACAAACACGTCTTGCCAGCACAAGCGTGCAAAGTCTTCCTGTTTGATCGAGACAGCCGCAATGCACGCCTGCGCATTTACCATCTTTCAGAAATTCAAGATGGCGGCTACATCAAGATGTCGGAGAATCTCATAAGAGAATTTCTGGAGGTTGTTCAATGCACAAAGTACCTAGGTTTTCATATAGACAATTCCCTTGACTGGATGAAACAACTCCAGTAAACATCTAAAACAGCCTCGCAATCTATAGAACTGTTGAAATATGCTAAAAGATATCTTCCTCTTCATGCACTGAAAAATCTCTATACTAGTATCATTGACCCATATTTCCGTTACCGCTGCTCTGTGTGGGGGGTGGTTGGAGCTACCAAAATCCAGCAGCTACAGAAGCTTCAAAATAGGGCTCCCAGAATCATTAAAGGCAGCAACAATGACGCCCCGAGCAAGCCTTTACTTGAAACCTTAAGTTGGAAAACAATTAAAGAGATTATTCAGTTTGATTCATAAATCATGATCTTCAATTCAATTAATAGACTTGCCCCACAATACATGATTGATTTGTTTGTACCAAACTTTACCAATTCCTTTTACAATTTGATAAATACGGCCACAGACCTCAAAATACCAAAGAAAGTTTCTCAAAAAGCCAGAAAAATCTTTCATATAGAGGTACCAGACTTTTGTAACAGCCTACCGGACCAATCAAAGCGAGCTACTGACCTCATGTCCTTTAAAAAATCATTATAAACATTGATCTTCAACATTGAAGGGCATTAGATCATTTCATATTTGCATATTTTACTCTTCCTTTATATGCGTTTTTCCATACATTGTATACTTTAGGAAAATAGTTTTAGACGTTGTAACTTACTCTTGATTTTATGTATTTTCTTTGTTCAAGTATTGTAGGCAAGTAGATAGACGGAAAGCCTCTTGAAAAACAGCCACAGCTGAATGAGCTACCCTCCTTAAAAATTTGTAATTTGTAATAGCGTTGTTTTGCTCGCCTCATCATGTAGGCGTGACTTTGGCGCCGAGCCACTTTGGTCATGCTGTTGACGTTTGACTTTAAGGCTCGAGGGAATTTCTCCAGCCTTAAAAGGTCTTTCTGACCCTTTTGCTTTTTGAGATACTTTTTCTGAAGGAATTTTCCCTTTCGGGATTCCTTGGACAAGGCATCGTTGGCACTTGCTGGCCTTTTAACAAGACCTTCGTTCTGACTCTCCTCGTGGTCTTCAATCATTTCTTGAGGTCTTGGACTCGTTCAGAAACTGCTTGCTCTCGCTTAAAACTTCTTGCTCCAGCTACGACTCAATCAAAAACTACCGTTTCTGTCGCTTCTATAGGATATTTTCCCGGTAAAGGTGTGATTTTCTTTCCATTATTCAATACTTGGACAATCATTCACAAAACGCTACGCGAAATGACATTCACTACGCATGCGCTCTCTTACGGGATCTCGAATATGCAAATGAGGAGGTAGAATTGCGGGTTTGGGGCTCATCTCCAAATAAATTTTTGCGGTCACGCCCTTTAGATCATCGGAAAACGTCTTTCTGCAAAATAGGAAGCAAGTTACTTTCATCATTGTTCTTTATGCTGAGAAGAAAAGGCTGACCCCTTAACCTATTTTCATGCACAGAAATTGAACTTATTGTAGGTAACTGAAGATATGGCATGATATCTCTAGTGGAAGTGGTATAAAAGTACGCGTATTTTTATAAGAAACCTAACTTATTTTAGTTCTGAAAGTTTCTTAAAAGTTTCTTACCTTATCGAACTAAAGTGCTGTGAAACCATACGATGAACGTGAATGTAGCAAACTATTCCGTAACAAACGAAATGCGTCAGTACGAGTTAATTTCTAAAGTTATGTCATTGTTTTGTTACAGCTTTACGTTGAACCAGGTAACGAATTCAATGTGCTATTTATCTAAAGTTTCTTAGCTCTTTCCTTGTGGGTTTTAGAGGTTTCTTAAATTTTTTGGCTCTCTAGTACTAGGTTCCTCATAAAGTGGTTTCTTAAAAAACAGTACGTCAGTCGTTAAATGTGCATTTGCTAGATAGTCCGGGATCATGCTCCCCGGGGAGCTTATTCATTCTCATAAAAGTTTGATACATTTTGCATTACAAGTTAAGCCATTTTTTGTTATCAGTCATATTACTGTTCAGCCTACTCTTATAATTTTTACAACTCTGCAAGGTGGGCTAAACCGAGGGGCAAGTCACTCGGACTATTTGTAGGCGATTTTTTATATGTTCACATACAAAATTAAGATATTTGAAAGACTTTTGTATCTCAAAAATTGTCAGGATTTTACAGATCTTTTGCAATTTCTTGAATATTTTATAGAGTTACAGCTGTACTATGTATGTTATTCAGGAACTTAAATGAATTCTCTTGACTTAGTATGAGATTCAATGTTTCTCCACCCAGGTCTTGTATGTGTTCGTAAGGCTTTGTCGGTTCCCTATCTACAGGGGAGCTAATATGACGTATAAAAAGGTTCGGTGAGAAACGACACAAAGTTTTCAAACTGCTGGCTTTAAGCAACAAAGGTAAAAATATGCGATGGGTTTATATATGAGGAGCATATGAGCAGAGAAGGTCTTCTATCCAGGGAAGTAACTTACTTCTGTAGGGCATCAGAGGCTTTCCCAACGAAAATGAGATCCATAAGTAGCGAGGTTACCACATTGTTTTCTGTGAACTTTTTTGTTTGGTAGCATTAGTTGGTCAAATGGTAAAAATATGCTTAGTCACTAGACCTGGGCCCGGTAAGTATCCTGCAAAAATACACTGTCAATTTTCAAGATTAGGGGATGACTCACCCCAACCCCCCATACACCCTTAAAGTTTCGTCCCTGATTTTACCACATCGGAAGATGATAACAATGGTAGTATAATAATGGAAAATAATGAAGTATCTTTACATGGTTTTGTTTTTCATAGTTATTTTGTTTTTGCGGTTTTATAACAGTAGTTAGACTCGCTTCTATTGCATTCAATTTTGTTCCTCTACATAGTTATACTGCCCTCGCGGAGGAGGCAGGCGTTGTCTCTTTTTACTCAATCTGGCTTATGTTTTTAACTATTTGGCTTTTTCCAATATGAATCTGGTAACTCTTAATTAAATTATTCAGTATCATTTCATTCTAAGACACTTTACACTTAAACTNTAGGAGGGTTCAGATTCTCGACTTTCATTTTTTCATTCCCAATCGATGTACTGATTAAAAATCGATGTACTTTTTGTGAAATTTTTGGATAAATTGTTTTGAAAAATTTCTTCATTTTTGTAATTATTACATCAATTATGAGTGAAAAAAGTGAAAGTAGGCAATCTGAGACTTGACCCTATATAGCTTAATTAAACTCTGCAACCTTTGTCACAGCACAAATAATTTGCCTTGTCTTGCTTTATGTCGGTGATTAACAAAATCATTGGCATCTTCCAGATAGTAATTGGTAAAAATACCCGGAAATCAGACAAAAGTCGAATATATCCGGATAGGAGACCCTAGTTACTATAGATGGCGCAACCATCTTGATAAGCAAGTAGCATTTGGGGTCTTTTTGCATGAAGATAGAAAGGCCACTCTTCTAGCAAGGTCACTCTAACAGAGGGGCCAAAACATATTTATACTTTACAAGCAACCTCGACAAGCCAGGGTACCCTGGGGATAAGGCTTTTACTTTATTAGCAAAGCTCTCTTCATCCTGTTTCTTTTTGAGAACAAGCTCATTGCAAAAAAGAAAGTGACGTACAAGCGACTTGTTGCTCTGCAATTAGTTTTGAACTGGTCGGTCGCTACTCAGGGCCGTTCCTAGAAAATTTTCTTGGGAAGGGTCTTTGTAGGGCTTGGATTTTCCCGAGAAAAATGGACATGACCTGTTAGAAATGGACGTGGCTGGCAAAGATGGGAGGAGTTTATTCAATAAAACTCTGCCGTCATGGTTAAACTTGATAGTCACATCTAATGATAGAGAAGAGCATGATTGGAGAGGAAAGAAAGAGCATGCCCGTAAAAAGATGAACTGGATTGGGGGGGGGGGGACAGATTCAGAAGTTCAGTTTAAAACCTTCGACACTCTTCTATGTTACATATCTGCTCTATTAGATCAAACATTATCTGCCAAAATTATCGTTTTCATAGGCTCTTCTTTGAACAACGGGGTCTGATAGCTTTCCTCTAGGAAAATTCTTGACGTAACACTTAACACGTCGGAAAAATCCCTTTTGCAGGAAAGACTATAGCAGTCTTCATAACTGATCTCCATGAAAAGAAGGAAAACTGATCCCTTAGCTTGATTTCATCGACGTCAGCTGATGATTTAGAGTGACAAAGGAAGAAAGCAACAAAATCTGATGTCATGCTGGAACACCAGAAGAGGGACTAGCTTAATCCAAATATCCAGCATGGAATGTACTCAGAGGGCAAACATTCCCTCTCAAATAGCACCATTGTTAGCTGTGCAGGGGGCAGGTGAATTCAAGAATTGAAGAATTAGCATCTTAAGCTCTGACTGATCTACAAGCTAAAATTCTTTTGAGCTAGTTTGCAAGACTGAAAAAGGTTTTTGTTTATGGCACAACAAAACCAGGATCTCCACATGCAGTATATGTTCAATGAGGCTCCTAAATTCTAGAGTAAGTAGAATTCAATTGAAAAATAATTACAAAAATGCAGTGAGCAGCTCTGCTATATACAACCTCGGTGAATTAATTAGGGCATTGACTCCTGCCCTCAGTTTGGTTGGTTCTCAGACAGATTCAGGGGAGACTAAAGGCAGATTTCGAATTAAACGAATACAACAATTCGGCAGAGGCGGCCAGTGTTGGTGCATGCGTAGTAGGTTCAAATGTGGATTCCCCTTCGGCTGCCCTCCGCCGAATCTGCTAAAAGTGAAGTTCAAATGGTTTGAATTTTTCATCGTTTCTATCGACCGATAATCCCCTGACCAATCAAATGCAAGATGGCACTATCGTCACAATAGCAAGCAGGCATTATTTGCATTCCAAAGCAGGCAATGTATCAACTCGAAAAGAAAGGCTTTGGAAATGGCGAGTAGCCGTGAGGAAGTACTAACTTGTAAATCCCGATGTAAACTACATCGTGGAGCATTCAAAGAGGCTTTTGTGGAAAATGTACGAAGGTAACGATGATGGTGACATCCTTCAAGCAGGGGTTTTAATGACAATTGAGTGAAGAACAACGCGTTTGAAGTCATTGGTTTGGCACACATTTATTTAAATCATCTCCCACTCCAAGATATGATAGAGTGTGAAAGTCTATTGAAACTAATGGCAAAGCGTTCTGCAGATGAAATGGCTTCTCTTTTCACATGATTTTGTGATTCTGGGGCCTCTAAGTTTTAACACAGGGCTTCTCAAACTATGGGTCGCGACCCCAAATGGGGTCGCGTAATAAAATTTTGGGGTCGCGTAAAACTAGTGAGGAGTTGTTCCATGGTCATAATAAATTATTTCGACACTTTTAACGTCAAATTAATAGGCTATCCGTTTCCAAGAAATGTGTTTTTGAGGATTGACCGCAACTGCCGTTTTGAAAAATCGAGCAATAACGTGTAACCAGTCAATTGATGTATTGTTATGCCATTATTGTAGTGACATGCTGACTAAAACTAACTTAATTGCTCGCCTAGTTTTTGAAGGAGGCTTTTTTACTACGCCACTCTCGCTGATAGCACTTAAACCTAACTATTCCGAGACCATAGAAGGAGTTTAGAGTTAGACTAAAGTTTAA
>OLMO02000238.1:14292061-14306084 GCA_900291935.2 Cassiopea xamachana | reverse complement strand
ATATATATATATATATATATATATATATATATTTATATATACATGTCAAGTTAAACCCTTTTGAAAATGTTCTCCATACGAAAGCCAAAAAACATCCGATTTTCATACAATAGGCAATTTTCATCTATTGTCTTATTTTCAAAAACGGAAGGAAGCCTGAAATTTTCTGGGCACAATAATCTGCTATCTGATTTTTGAGCTGATAAGTAAATTTTCAGTTTAAACAAGACTGGAAAACTTCAAGGGAGACAGTATGTACAAACTTTATTTACATTTTAGTGGGCTTTCTTAAGGTTGGCCCAGTATTGCGTACGAGAAGCACACTTAGACCATGGCAGTCACTCCCCACCCCTTTTCTTACTTTTTCATTAATTTCGTCTACTTCTGATGCAATATAGTTTTTGACTGCAAAAACAACACACACAATGTCTACCTCGGGGCTCACTCTTAATTATAAAGTGGTTTTACTGCTGGCTTTAGACAGCATTTCAACAGTCCTAGAACATGTTAAGATCCTTCAGAGCTTACTGGCATAAAAGGTTATTCTCAATGTATCCATGGGTATGAGATCACTGAAGGTTACCAATCCAAACTCAAGATAGGCTTCCTGGCGTTCCATGGGAGCTATTTATCCCAATCTAGCTGCACGATTTTAAAGCTTCTGGAAATTGGAAATTGCTGTTGTGCTAAAAGCACCCTTGACAGGGCAGCAGAAAATGACATGCTTCTATACATGGTCTTGGTTATAGTAAGACCAGGGTAGGTATTAAGCTTTTAACAAAAGGGGCTCAAAAACTTTGCAGACAACAACCAAACTTGTGTCGGACTATGAAAATACTTTGCATTGTGAAAAATTGTGGAGATGAGTTTTTAAGTATGCAAATATTGAGACACCTATAAAAAAACAAGAAAAAGGTTTTATGGTAGGGCCTGTGCCCTCAAAATCTTTACATAGATCTGGCAAGGGACGTTGTACTTCTCTGAAACCCAATAAAGCATCCCTGACATAAAGGGATATATTGTTTTTCTTGGCATATCATACCCAATGTCTTTGAAGTCTTTTTATCACTCTGGAAATGTGAACAGCACAATTCCAGTATTGGTCAATAGGCTCACTTAAGTGTTCAGTGTTCTATGTAATCGAAATTCCCTCCCTCCTTATATCAATGGAAGAAAACTGGATTGACATACTTTCCAGTTGTCAAATCTGCATAGACTGGCATACCCTCAAAGCCATAACTACGGTGTCTATGGCCTAATAGAGGCTGGATCAAGGCCTTTTTATTCCTTAGAAACCAGACCAATGAAAACGAAATTGAATCAATCAGAACCTGAAAATGGATTAGGCTCTATAGAAAGGTGTTAGAAATAGCAGGTAAGGCTATAGTACGGGTTCAGGTACAGGGGCGTTTAAATGCCTTTAACCATGATTACTATCAAAATTCATATTATATGTGTGAGCTACAAAATCATTTTCAAAACTTTGCAGCAAGAGAAAATGGGAAATGATGCTTTATGGTACTCTCTTTCTAACAGTAGGGAAGCAAGTAGATTATACTCTCCTACCTTTTGAAAAACTAGTCTCTGATCAGCTGTACACATATCGTAATTCAAACACCTTATCTATTCAGGCCAATCCGGATTTCAATCTTTTCATTCAGCTTTCACCTACTTACTAAAGTGCACTAATTACTGGTACCTTGGTATAGACAAAGGGCAATATACATCCGTAACAACTATTCTTTTAAAAATGGCATTTGATACTGGTAACCAACAAATTTGTGCAAGTAACTGAAAGTGTATGGACTATCCGGCAAAGACATAACCTAGTTTGATTCCTAGGAAACTGCAATCAGTGCTGCAAAGTTAATGGGCAAACTTTCCACTTACAGCTCATGACATTAGGGGCTCCACAGAGTTCCTGCTTAGGTCCAATCCTTTTTAAATCTACATTACTGATTTGCGATTGAAACGTAATGCTGCAATGGCTAATATGTATGCTGATGATACGATTATCTTCAACTCTTCAAACTCGACTTTTACCATCAACGCTACTGTCAAAAAAATTTACAGTCACTAGACATAACTAGAAGAGAAGAAGTTGTCTCGTTATATCGCGAAAACATGTAGCACTTTCTTAGGTAGTAAAAATAAAACAAGAGCACTTGAACAGTCTAGCTCTACAATGCCGGCCAGATATATTGGAAACGGTGAAGTATCTGCCATTGCCAGCATAAAATACCTAGGAGTGCAATTAGGTCAGTTACATAACTGGAAGAAAAACGCATTGACAAACAAAAGAAAGCTTCTTTTGGCATTGGAATGGTCATTTATCCAAATGCTACATAGAGGCAGATGCACGCGTACTTTTGCATGCAACAAAATGCAGCAAAAAGAAATCTGAACATCAACAAGCTATGGATCAACTTTGGAACTATTCTTATGCTACTAAGCTGGGAGAAAGCATTTGCATTTAAATGTTTGGTTTCCGTTTACAGGATATGATGCAGTTTTGTCATTCTACAAAAGAGGAAAGCAAATCGGTTGGGAGAGTTGAGAATCATATCCAGGTAGTACAGATGCTTTTCTCGGGAATTAATTCTGACCTAATCTTTAAATTCATCATTGTAGCAAAACTTCAAATTTTCGGTTTTCTATTTTCATAATACCGAACTTGTTTGGAACTACATAGACAGCGCAATGTTTGAGCTTAAACTTTACTTTCCTATGGACTACTTTAACACCCCGAATTATAAATTATTTAATATTTTACTTTCCTATTAACTCTTCAATTCTAGGCTGTCACAAGGAAATATTTGAGAGTTTACTGGTTATGATGATAAACAGATTGAGAAATTCGCCATTCTTTTCTACGACCGTTCTTGTTACCTGCAGTCAGTAGATGAGTCAAGGAGAATGTTATTTACAAAGCAGGGTTAAAAATGAGGACCTGCCACCAACAACAGACGCATTACTGCAATACACCAAGACAGCTTTATATCAAGGTGGGTAAGGATAATGAGATGATATATGTAATCAATAAAAAGTATGCAACAACATTAGTTACCACTTTTGTTGACAATAACTTAGAACTAATATCAAGGATAGTATCACACAGATTCACGAAAAGTATTGCTTCAAAGATCTGGATGAACAATGTTCACTCAGTGTTCGAACCACCAGAAGCTCTACCTATTCACACCCTTTCCAAGGTACACTACCTAATCCACAAACTCTATCTCATAAATCTTATTTCATTCCTAAAGCTTCTTAACTGTGGAACTCATTGCCACCAACTACTTTCCCTGAATCCTAAAATTTGTCATCTTTTAAATCAAACATCACTAAACTTGATCTTGTCTCCCTTTCTACTTAAACTTTCCCTCATTTTCTCAGCTTTTTCCTTTGTCGGGGCTGTTATAGACCCTACGGCCTTTCCCCGACATTACTTACTAAAAACAGTACTTTCAGGAGTATCACGGATCAGTCTCTCAGGGAGTGCCAACATTTACCCAACTTTACTGAGAATGGATGGCGAATGATGGAGAGTAACGAGCACTCAGCAGCAACGATAATTTGGAAACTTATACTAGAAGCATCCAAGACATGCCCCAAACTGGTTAAAATCCCCCCAGGAATGCTTTTGGTGTAGCGCCTTTCACTTTCGTTTAAGGTTGAGATATGGCAGTTTTGCATTTTTACACCCTTTGTAGCATTATTGGAATTGGAACTATAATGCTGAAGGATTTTTAGACAAAACTCTCGCAAAATGATGATTAATAACAAAAGCAAATTTTAAGAGCTTAAAATATATGATCACGTAATCTTTGTCTATTCCACAGACCAGAATAGAATGATGGTGAGATATGCTTAAGATATTATTTAAAATCTGGAAAAAATGTTACAGAAGCAATCTATATATGAAACAAGCTCCCGTAATTCACTGATTTTTTTGTATTGACAAGACATTTCCATGGCCAATGTTGCCATAGAAACTCAAAGAAATGTCATTTTTCTGGGACTTTGGTCCATAATGTTGACATGGCAAAAATTTGTCTATACAAAGCAATAATCTATTATTGCTCTTTCGCCTTGCCAAATTTGGTGTTAATGTTTTCTATTACTCATTAGATAACCTTCCTTGAGTGAAAGAACCTGCAAATTCCAAAGGTGCATTTAAAGTTTTCAGAATAATAAATAAGGTGCTTTTGGTAGAGTGAAAAAAAGTTAAGTTTTATGTCCAAAGAGTGACTTATACATTACAAAATAAACAAAATCTAAGCCAGGTTGCAGCTCTCATGAGAAATTTTTGATGGCTCTATTTTGCTTGGTCTTCATTTGCAAACTGAAAGCCACCAATTTCTCTCGCAGAGGGTCTCTTAACATGTTACCTTTTCTCTGCTCTTGATTGTCTCTCTGTTGTAGACATCCTAATCTGGTGCCCTGTTTTCTTTCATTCATTAGGGTCTATTGCTTTCAAAAGAACAAACTGTTGCTTTCTTGTTGGCCTCATAAGTCTTGTTGACATTGTTCTTTCTGATTCAGTCTGATTGTATTTACTGGAAGCTTTTTCACGCCAACTACCCTTGATAGGCTAACATAGCTCACTATGTCATCATCTAGCATTATTCAAACTTTTTGAAGGCTTTTGAGAGTGTTGCTAATACAATAGCATACTATTTATATTTCATTGCTGTCTGGCAAACGCTCAACTTTTTCATTTGCATGAAAACCTACTGTATACTGGAAGCTTTGATATTGCAAGACTAGTCCAGATCTCTTTTGGAAGAGATAGCGGCAGCTCTTTCGTGACTTGTATGCTTTACAGTTGGCCATCATGTGTACGTCAACATTCATTAACCATGAATAAATCATACTAAATAAGTTACCTTGAAATGCATCTGGTCTTGAACTAAGTATTGTGCATGCAAGACTGAACGAGTTGTATCGTATCAAGGGTTGTTATCTCTCTAAAAATAAGAAATTTCAGTTCTCGTATACCTATCGCATGGTCTATTTAGCAATATTGTGTAGTACGTGTACCTGAACAGAGTTAGCTTCATTAAGCTATTCTTGGTTATTATCGTTGTTCACAATAGTCTCCTAATGTTTGCATACTCTCTGATCTTGACGTATCTACTTCTTGGATTACCTTATGGCATTCTCAAAATAAATGTACTGATGATCCAGGAACCGCAATATCTTTTTCTTCTATTTTTCATATTACAACAAACCACGAGCTGCAGGAAGCAAAGCTGTCTTATCTTTTTACATGCTTAGTATGCTTGTACTCCACGTAAAAAGCACAAAATCTCTTCAATTCAGTGAAAAACTGGAAGCAAGTGAGGTTGAACGAAACCTGTCACATTTTTGAGCGTAAAGTCCTACAAATCTTCCTCATCATATTCCACTTTCTCCGGTATAACCAGATTGCATACTAACATGAGAATATAACTTCCATTGATTCCGGTCTTTTGTTATCAAGTATAGTTGGTTTAAGTTTAGCTGAGACCACGTATAAACGTTGTCGCGCCAGCGCTTGTGTGGCCTTCCTTGTTTTCTCTTCCCTTCAACTATACCCTCCAGACATATCTTGGATAGTCCAGTTTTAGATCGCTTGACATGCCCAAATAATTTCAGAACCTTACTCTTAATTATTGGAACGATTGGAGTCAGTGTTGCTGTGTCAAGTAGTTCTTTAATTGAAACACGATATGTAAGTCTGTTACCAGTCATAAATCTCATCACATGATTTTGACATGTTTCCATCCTACGCAGGAACGAAGATGTCCAGTTCACGCATTCCAGACCATAGAGTACAACTGGAAGAATGTAGATTTTGTAACGGCGGGCTTTGATGCGAAAGGGTATTCTTCTTGAAGTCAGTAATTGCTTGTTTTTCTTAAATACCGCCCATCCTAGACCTATTCTGTGCTTCACAGCTGTTAATCCATTATTGGCTGATGAGATTTTGTGTCCGAGGTACACAAATCTGTTGACTTGCTCAATAAAGTTGCCATTTATTGTAAGATTGAGTTTATTGTGCGAGTCAGTTGTCATGAATTTTGTTTTTGAGATGTTGATGTGAAGTCCAACCTCTTCTGAGTACTGCACCAGAAAGTCTAGAAATTTTTGAAGTTCTCTCTGGGAGTTGCTTGTGAGTGAAATATCATCTGCATAGGCAAGATTTGCAATCAGTTGGCCACCAATTGTGAGCCCTAACATGCAATCTGACTCAGCTTTCCATATTACAGTGGTTATTACGATGCAGAACAGCAATGCCGAAAGAACATCACCCTGCATAGCTCCATTTAAAATCTTAACTAGCCTAGTGATTGCAAGGTCAGTTTTAATTTGTGCAGTGGAATTATCGTATGTTCGTCTCAGAATGTTGAAGTAACCTCGGTCTACACTTGTTGTTTCCAAAATGCTCCACAGTTTTTCAAGTTTTACACTGTCAAAGGCCTTTGTGAAGTCGATAAGTGCAATATGAACAGGATTGCTGAATTCCAATGATTTCTCAAGTATTTGCTCTAAAGCAATGACTTGTTCAATTGTTCCTCTTCCCTCTTGATATGCTGCTTGTGACGAGGGGAAGGACGCATAAAGGTCTCGCTTAATACGATTGGCAATGATTCTGATAAAAACGTTGTAAATGTGACTCAACAGGCTAATTGGCCAATAGTTTCCGCACTCCATTCTGCTACCTTTTTTGAAGATAACCACAATCAAGGCTTGTTTGAACTTATCTGGCATTATTCCTGTTCTCAGTATCTGGTTTTACAGGTAAAGAAGAGCTTGTACTGTAGAGAAGGCTCTCCGCCTGCTTTTATGTATTCTGAGTAAATGTCATCTAATCCAGCGCGTTTTCCAATTTTCAAATTAAGAACAGCATTTTCAACTTCACTTCTTAGTATTGCTGGGATTGGATCATCATCTTGGGATGAATTCTCATTATCTCTACCAGATGGGGTGTCATTGCACAAGTCTTCACAAAACTCAGCCCAGCGCTCTAACACTCTTTCTTTATCAGTTACAATGTTTCCGTTCTAATCCTTCCTAGCAACAAAAATTACTCCGTTGATATGAGTGGCTGGCAAATTCAAATGCCCATTTTAGAACCTTATGAATAGGTTTTCACCGAAATCAGGTGTAATCGACATCTACAGATGTCGAACCATCAGAAATCACAAAAAAGCAGATTTTGATAACATTTTGACTTTTTCTCAAAACTTGAAATACGTTCAACTTAAAATGTGTCTCCAAATCAGGCATTCTAAGTTACATAAGATATCCATTTTCGAACCATGGTTGATTCGGTCAAAACTGATTTCTTCAGTTTTAAAGTAAGCATTTGGTAAAAAGGAATACTTTCTAGGGGAAATGCATTCACTAGAGAGAAATATTGTGGATTCAAGTTTGTTTCTTGAAAAGGCCCTGTTACTTGTTTTCTGTGTATAATCACCCTAAATTTGGCTCAACACTTGATACAGCAACTCGAAGCTCGTGATCAACATTCTTTTTGCAGGATGGTTTATCGTCTTTCATTAGAAATGAAGGTGAAAAGACTTTTCGCACAAAAGGAGCAAAATTTCGACAGCTACATTGGAAGTCTGATTATATTCTTCTTTGAATTAGATCCGAAACCCTTCAAGTTGAGCTTTGTTTAATATCAATCTTAGTGTTCTGCCGTTGCTCACTCTAGAGAAATCTTCTCCAATATGTAGGGGCAATTCTTCTTTCTTTGACATTTCAGCAGTAGCTGAGAAAGAATTTGGGATCCAGTGTTCATTGCTAATTGCGAAAATTGGTTGTAACATTTGTTCATGTAGTAAAACTAAGTGTTCTTTGGACAAATTTAAAACGGAACCCTTTTCAACATGTCGTGATTTAGATAGCTAGCATTAAATCATTTCATAATAGTTCTAGTATTAACTCTTTTTGCAAGAGTAGTAATTTTTTTGGAACCCATCTCTTTTCTCACAACATTTCAATGTACTTTCACTTATTCCCTACATTTTTGTATTAAGCATATTCTTGTGTTCAAATCCTCAGCCATATAAGTAAACTTAGCAAGTCAATGGCCGTGTTCAAGATTTTTATCTAATACTTGCTTGTTCTGGTTTTAATAACAACTGCCTTACGCCGCAAACAGATAGAATAGAATTCAAACAGGTAGACAACCATTCAAATTTGTACACGATGACAAGTATTTTGAAAAAACTAGAGAGAGGTTACAGCTACTCTGCGGTACACCTGAAGTAGTTTCGCAGCACAGCTTTTGCGGAGCAATCCTCTAGATGCAAATGCAGGCAGCTTGGACCGGGTCTGTAGACAGCTGAACTAGATTGGGGGGGGGGTTAAGATATAGAAATTAAGTTTAAAACCCGACAGCGTTCGCATATCATATATCTGTGCCAATATATAATACAGTATGCCCAAAAATAATGCATTTTAGTAGATGCACTTTAGGACTAGGGGGTCTGGAGGCATGCCCCAAGAAATCCTTTTTGAGATAACACCTTCTCGAGCGTTGGAAGAAGCCATTTAGAAGACGATTGCGATTGGAAAATGATTGCGGAACGGAATCTAGGACCTTTCATCATTGACCTTCATGCTAAGACAGAGAAATTAGTCCTTTTTTCTACTTTCATCGACACATGAAGATTTAGAACGACGAAGGAAAAGGCTACTCCAACTTTTTCTTTCTGTCATTACACGCATGTGAACAGGTAGTAGAAGCAAAGCACTCTCATATCAGTATATTGAGGAAAAGACATTTCTTACGCATGGGCTATATGGTATGCACTCAGAAGGAGCACTGCCATTTTTCCAAAAGAGTCGCCACTACACAAACCGAAATTCCTACAACACTCATGCCAAGACCATGGAAGGTTTAGAGTTTATGGCACACTAACACAAAGGATATCTGTATGTCCCATATTTGTATTGTGGTGCCCATAGATTCTAGATTTTGTAGAAATCAATTAAAAATTTATTAATAAGTGCAGTGTAGCGCACTTCTACAAACCCTCACTCAGTGTAGAGTACTTCCACATACAACTTTGGTGAATTATTAGGCGCCAGTCCCCTCCTCCTTCCCCAGTGTCTACGGGCCTGGTTTGGACGAGAGTGCGCTGTAGTTTATCAATGCAAAGAGCAATGCGGTGAATAGGTAATGCGAAAGTAGTGAAATTCAATAATTGGATTGCCATCATTGCATGATAAGGAAAAAAGGACTTCTTGGAGAAAATGAAAACTTATTTTATTTTACCCCCTGAAGCTACTTTGTGGAGATGATGACGCTGCATACGATGTTGCCAATGTAATTTTCAACAATCTATATCATATTTTCATAGAGAGCATTGCTTCGAGGGGAAAATGGGGAGGGAGAGGCAGCAACTATTTTCATAACAGCCTCAATGTTTACTATGCAACAGTTGCTTAATAGTTTTGGAAGATTTCATTGAATTTCTCTCAGTATCATGCATCAAACAAAATATTGGCATTATGCTGATGTGGGAGAGAGGGGTAATCTCACAATTTTTGTGAACGATTGTAGCCTTGCATAACGAGTCTCTGATGCATCATGCTTGAAATGTACACCAAAAACAATGGATTTTGCTATGTATTTTTTACTTTTGTTATATACCACTTTTTATAAGCTGTTTGCTAGAGATTTTAATTGGGCTTCTAACGTTCCTTTTCCGATTTTGTTCTGTATGGAAATGAAGGACCCCTTGAAAAACAGCTTCGACTTAAAGGCCACTCTCCTTAACAATGTTTTCTTTCCAACTTCATGATATATATATATATCAAAATCTGCAAATACAAATCTTGCTAAATAGGTAATCTGTATTTAGTTGGCTTACAATAGTAGTTGACTAAAAATTGAAAATAAAATAGCAAAAACCAACATGCTTACATATAATAGATTATAATAACATAAAAAAATATATACACTATACGTAGTTCAGTAGAGAAGCAGTAGCGATGTCGACTAGCGTGATCAATAACTCAGAAACTTTGGGTTACACCATGGTTTGTTTCTCGTACAGAAAATATAGTAGGTCATAGGAATGGCAATTGTAGATAGCTTGGAGATAGTGAATAGGAGATGTCGCTTATCAAAGCCAATTTCAGTACACATTTTGAGAAAAGATTCTGATGCAATGCATGATTTAGTGTATAAGCCTTGACTTATTGGCACAGATCTGTGACAAACTACATCTTGCGACTTTGCAATTGGACCTTTACCTATTTGTAAAACTGATGCAACCTATGCCGATCTAAGAGGGCCCACTCAATGTTTGGGCAGGGACCTAAACAGAAGCAAAAGTGGCCCTGACCTTACAAACAATTGATTATAATTTAACATGAATGTCTAAAAAAGAAAGACGATGCCCATAAGATAACGAAATATACGTGTCTGTCTACAAATTTTTGTCTGCAGTTGGCAATTGGCAACTGAAACTTTTGCTATACAAACCTTTCTCATGAGTTTCACCACTCTCATTAGAAACTATGTCGTACTCTTTAGCCACGTCCACAGCAACTTCTATGTCATTAGACTCCCCAATAGATATTTTTTCTGTAATTCCTGTTGATTCTTTAACTGTAGTTGCAGCTCCAGCAATGTCAAGCTTCCCCTCATTCGCCATATACTGGGTTTCATCTGTTACTTGAAAAAAAAACAATCAACCAGATCACGAGTATTAAAGATAGAGGATTTTCAAATTAATCCACATATGCTACTAATCAAGGAGGGCATAAGAGATGGATATTGGAGGAAAGGGGTAGGATTTTGAACGCTGTTGGCTCCCACAACCTAAAGATGCCGATCTTTCCCCGGAAGCCAGACTGATTAGCTAATCATTCTTGATCCAGACAATAGAGATGCTATAAAGATGGCAGCCGCATTTCAGAGGATTTTAAAGCCCTTTCCACACCACAGAACGTACCTAGATTCGCCCCAGATTTCAACTAACCCAGTTAGAATTTCATAGTGTGAACACGACTAACCTAGGTTCGCCCCAAGATAGTTTAGCCCTGCTTTGGAGATGGGTTGGACCTAGGTTCACCCCAGGTTAGTTGTGAAAAATGTAGTGTTGACACAAACCTGGGGCGAACCTAGGTTAGTTTTACACTTAGGCATACGCAATGGCGGCTTCAGTTATTTGATCGTTGCTTTTGAGAGCTTCTCAGAGTGTAAATTGTGCTTGTGTATGTATAATTATTGATTTACATCAGCAGCGGAATAATGACGTTCTTAACTCTTTTCAAAAGCTCAATTCTTTCAACTACAGTATCGCAAGCTTTGTTATCATTGCGATTTTTAGAAAAATACTTGAACTGCAAGTATTAATACCGTACACGTTGTTCTCGGCTATGTTTGATTCAAATTTGTACTGAGGATTCAGAATAACATGTCTCCTATACATGGGTAAATTCTCTTAACCTAGGTTCGCCCCAAGTTTCTGTCCACGCTGTAAATTAGGTACCTTCAGTGTGGACACAACCTGGGTTCGCCCTAGATAAAACTAAACTGGGGCAAACCTACGTTGGTTTGTGTAGTGTGGACACGGCATAAGCTTTCATGTTCCAGTGAAGTAGAAAGGGGTTCATAGTCAGTTTTCCCCCTAGCCTACTGCATCTGTGCAAAGAAAGAACACGGACATAGTAAAGAAAGAAGATCAGAAATTCCATGAAAGATAGTGTGCCTACAAATGGTTGCATAACCAAGTAGAAAAGGAAATGCGTGGCGCAACCAAGAAGTATAAAAAGATATGGAAAGTAGTCAGCAAGTACTAGACAAAACGAAGACCTCTGCAAAACTTTCCAGTATCTAAGTGGAGGGCAAAAGCCTTGGGGCTTCCACTTGAAGGAGATTTCCTCGCCGTAAGGATATTTGCCCATTTGGAAAGAAAAAAGATGGAAATGAAAACTGTGGAGAAATATGGGCCTGATTATGTGATCATTTTTTGTCCAGGTAGTCCGGATATCTCGATAAGCCAGGACAGCTTTACAGCCCAGTATTACATGCAGTGGCATGGTGAAGTAGGTTTTGTTTGGGGCTAAGGTGAAATTTGGCGCCTCTTTGCAACGAACATCTTATATAAGTCTCTTCAAGCCAACAAGATTCAAAAACTCTAGATCTGAAATTAGGGGTGATTAGAGCTTCAACTTTTTTTAAAGAACATGACCATGCCAATTATAGGTGGGGGTATGGTACGACAGCAAATGATGAAATGGGTAAGCCAGTCCCTAAATGTACACTAACTCGAGGGGTCCAGGGGCATGTTTCTCTGGAAATTTTTGAGCTTAGATCTTCAGAAACCGCTGGAATTGGTACAATTCTATTTATTTTCAGAAAATTTTGCTGAATTTTGCGATGCAATTATTCACAGGAAATTAGAAGGAGTTTTAATCAGTCAAGTTATTTTGGTTGGGTTGAACCACTGCAAAGTATTCAACTTTCAACTCTCCTAAGACAGGCTTACACGCTCAAATTTGTTTCATCTAATCACACCTGCACACACTCACTATATTTCTATACATTCAGACTGTTGTAGTGAAAGACCTTCAAATTCTGAGGGCTTAACATTAAGGATTTTCTCTTTTAATTTTGTTATTATTTCGTTGCTAATAAGTAAATAATATCATATCTGTAATTTTCATCTTTGACAGCCAGTCAGGGGTGCGCTACAACATTGGTATGTTGTTGGCCGAAATGAGGCGTTTGGAAGAAATTTGCTAGCATGAGAGCACGCTTGGCACTCTAAGCCAGTCACTGCTAAGTTCTCCTCGTCCATGAGGAGAAATCTCCTGCATTTAAAGGAGAGTTTTGATTGTTCTCTTATAGTATTTAAAATCTATCGCTTAAGTGACCAACTTGTCTTATGTTTTAAGTATATGTTTAGAAGATCTGCCTACGTCTTCAAAGTTCAGCGTCTGTAACCTGCAAGTTCCAACAAGGGTGCATTGAAATTGTGATAGAATGCGGAGCACTGCTAGCCTATCATTGGTTCATTAGATTATAGAAATCCCATGATACAAAAGAGGAAGTGTTATTTCCACGAAAGAAAAAGACGTCTATTGCATGAACGGAAGCCCATTTCTATGTACAACAGGAAGTCTTACTTCCGCGAAAGAAAAAGATGTGCATTGTATGAACGGGAAGTCCCATTTGGATTTGTCGACTAAAGCAGGAAGGGGGTAAATGCTTTCAGTCAGTCAGCTCATTTGTTTACACCAATGATTTTCACCCTCTGTGCCGTGAAAGATCGTCAGGTGTACCCATAGAGTTAGGATAGCTAGAGTGCGTACTAGACAGCATAGCGCTCAAATCTTGATTGGTTAATACATTTGCTCACAACCAAATTCTCCTTACCGTCTCAGCCAATAGAAGGCTGCGAATTCATCAACAAACGGCTTTCGAAGCTAAAGTTAGGCCAATTTCACATGTTTTGGAGCGTTTTTACCACCCATACTAAAACAGCTGTGCACGCTCGAGTTTATTTACTTTGGTCGAAATTATACTTGAATCATTAAGCTCATACATTTGACTCTACGTGTTCATAGCATGAGAGTCGGATCTCGTGGTTTTGACATTCAATGATACAAAATAAAATTAGATCCAGAAAAGTGAACCTACCTAATGCAAGCACGAGCTTTTGTTCAAAATAAATACTATCTAGTGATCTATAAACGCAATCTAATTAGTTAAACTGATGCCTCTAACTTCGTGAAGAAACACTAATGCCTCCTACCTTTTATTTTCATGTTTCTTCCTGAAGCAGCTACCCATGCAATAATAGCATCCATACAGCACTATATAGACTATTATTTAGCTGTTCATTCGTCTCCAAGCTAAGCTCAATTTGATCATTATGTTCAATTGGTTTGTCCGACTCTTTTAACCAGAAGAAAACAGTGTTTCGTCCTCTCTGAACACATTTCTACTAGCTTCAATAATCGCTATTGCAACCACACAACATTATGGCAGTCACGTAGACGCAAGATA
>OLMO02000238.1:14255379-14284598 GCA_900291935.2 Cassiopea xamachana | reverse complement strand
CCACTGGGTATGACATTGATATTGCGCCCAGTGGTATCGTTCTGTCAATGTAGTAATGTTTGTATTAATAAAGTGCATAAAAAAAATTGTCACAAATTTTGCTTCATTTCTTGCGTAATTCGCCATATTGAATTTACATGTTGAATAAACAATTCGCAAATTTCTAAGATGGTAGCTGTTTATCAACATCAAAATATGATGTCTATATACGTTTTGGGTGAAGAAGTCAAAAATAATCTCCAAATTTAAATATAAGTATGATAAAATGCATTCTGAAACATTTGTGATTTTGGTTCTTTTACAATTATAGAAGAGAGGTCTTCACTTTTCAGCCAAAACGTTTACTTGACCAGAAAAAGACTAGAAAGGCATTTAGTTAGAGTATTGCTGAACAGCTAGTTTAGCTACCATTGTCTTCAAAGTATTTGAAATATGAGTCATGAAATGCAATTTTCCTTTGGAATTAAATTGAGTGAGGATTGTAATCAAACAAATTTTGCCGGAATACTGGTTTTCGGAAGCTAGATAATTTTCCCAGCAAACTTAGATAAGTCAAAATGTGTAGAAGTGATTCAAATATTCTTAATGTGAATGCTAAAATTTGCTGCCACTATGAACAAGTGACTGGCAAAAGATATAGCTTATTTCAGAAAGTCTGCTGTGACTCATTGAAAATACACAAGAAACACGTAAAAGGTCTGTTTCAAATGTAATGATATTGAATATTTCAACATCTATCTAAAAAGCACAACTAACTGATGTTTACCGGGTCCTGTTGTCACAGACAGTTTGTATAACAAAAGCATCCATACCATCCATCACAAAATCGCGGTATTATAAGATTGATTCCAGTGAAATGCAGGAAATAACACACTGTACTGAAAGGAACAACTCACATTGAGCCCTTCTTTTCTATCACTCAAATGCAAATGGTTTCATGCTACAAGAATTAATAATTGAATACCGTCAATCAAGCGGTTTTATAACATTCAGCTGAATCGAAGCACTTGAGACTATACTCGCAACTAGTTATGGCATCATATGACTGATCATATAATGGAAACTTCGATGTTTTCGTAACAGAATAGGTAGCCCTCGTACATATTTGCTGGCAGGTAGCTTGATATTTCTACTCTTAGCATGCAACAACTCAGGCCGAAAAACTTAGAGAAACAATAATATTTTGGCCTAAAGTAAAGACGTATTTGAGGCTATATTCACAACTAGTCATGACGTCAATTAATGGTTATGAACTTGACATTTTGATTTTTTTGAAACAGAGAAAGCAAACATCGCAAATTTTTGCCAGCAGATAGTATAATATATCAACTCTTAGCATGCAAAAGTTCAGACAGAAAAATTTAGATAGACATTGTCACATTTTGGCTGAAAAGTGAAGACCTCTCTTCTATAATTGTAAAAGAACCAAAATCACAAATGTTTCAGAATCCATTTTATTATACTTATATTTAAATTTGGATATTATTTTTGACTTCTTCACCCAAAACGTATATAGACATCATATTTTGATGTTGATAAACAGCTACCATCTTAGAAATTTGCGAATTGTTTATTCAACATGTAAATTCAATATGGCGAATTACGCAAGAAATGAAGCAAAATTTGTGACAATTTGATTGGTTCTAACTAGAAAACGGTAGACGATATTAATCTATAATTTCAGAATTTACGTTATTGCATGGATTGTAGTAAATCGTGTTAAAATTGTGGAAGTCTGAAGACTATGGTTATATTAATGGATATCATTGGCAAGAATAGCTCAATTGCCCTGTGAACTAAATTTTTAATAAGGCCAATCTTTCTTGTCTTTAGGCTAGAGGAATTCCAATGGATGTATTGCCCAGCAAAAGTTGGTTTCCTGTTTATGCTTGTCAGGGATGTGCCGATGGGGGCATGGGGGGGGGCGTCGTGCCCTTCCAATATCTTCAAATTAGCAAGAAATTTGGTTAAAGTTAGCCAGGCAGCAAGGTATCTAGTCACATCACTGATGCCGGCAAGAAATTTGGTGCCCTATTTCTCTATCAATAAATCTAAAATGTTCAAGGAGTGGTTTTGCTCCTTCTCTACTGTGAAATTTAGAGCTGCATATAGCAAGTTCAGATTTTCTTGAAAGTGGTCATAGTTCAGCTCGGAACCAAAGGTGACAAAACTATCGTTCACGTATCGAATGTAGGCACATGGTTTTACGGTGTTGTTATATAAGAAGTTCGCTTTTTTGTGCTGCATTAGAGTTCTGTAGTGCCAACAGACTATGTACGTTCTTATGTACTGCATTTTATTGCATTTTGTAATTGAGAAGAAGCTGATATTATCTGCCAGTGTTTGGATGTAGAATAGGAGCTTCAAAATTAGAGCTCTTTTAATTACTCTCTCTCATATACATATATACATATATGGTATGGCAAGCAAGTTCTTAGGGTTAATAGTCCAACTCCAAAACGAATTCATAATCTTCTAACAAGGGGGATGACATGACCTGTGGGAAGCCATACCTCCTCTAGCCCTCCCCTGTTGCCACCTCTAGAACATTTAGAATCAATGAATAACATTGACAGTGTTGGACACCCCTGTATGCAATATTAGTGAATCATCGGGGCAGTGCCCATTGTACTGAGGCAAATGGGCTTCAAAATAAGATTGTAATAATGGCTAAGGATGGCGCTGTTTGTTGTATTCTTGACTTGCATACCTGTAGGTGCAAATGCGTCCCACTTTTATCTGTGAAACTGAAGAACAAGCTGCTGGGCTCAGTGTCACTAAATGTTATATGAAATATGACAGCATTTTGCAACGAATAATACGTCTTTGTGAATGCATGTACTGGAAATATTTGTCAAAGGAAATTATTGGAGAATTTTCAAACTTTGGCGAGGAAATTCTATCCAAACAAGAAAAAAGAAAAGAAATTTGGATATTCAAAAGTGGTAGCACTGTATATTGCATGAGATGTAGCACCTGCTAATGGACAGAACTAGAATATCCCAAGAAAGACCTTGGAAGGCGTTAATTGTTTTTGTGCAATTTTCTCCGTTATGGAGCTTGATATCCTTTTGCTCCTGTTGGCCCCCTTGCTACTCTGTGGCTTTGGAACCCTTAAAGTACATTGCTAATCTAACAGATTTTCTCTCACCTGAACTACCTAACTTGCTTCTCCTTGTATATAAACTTACCTGAATTCTTCTGCGAAATAATATGAAGCCCTTATATTTAGTGTCAGATCGTCAACAGCGATAAATTTGCCTAAATATGATTTTAGATCCAATAGTACAAGCATATATATTTTATTATCATTCGAAAACATTTTTAAGAACAAGCAACATCATAATGATTATTGGATAGATATCAGGACAGCACTTGGATCAAACGATAAAAACTCCTCGAACTTTCGGCACTGTTCAAGTTGCACTAATACCGCAAATGTTGCGTATCAAGAAATATTGAACTGTGGTTGAACAAATTAAGCAACTTAGCATACTTTGTTTCATCATCCGAGAAGACTTTCCTCCATTTTGCTACAATTTCATTGTGAGCTTCGGCCAAATAACTCAACACCAACTGTACTTGTTTTCCAGTGGCTTTGTCTGACGGTAGCAGATGTCCAACGGGAGAGCTGCTTGTCATCTTGCAGTCATCAGATTGAAGCAGTCTTCCTACGAATTCGAAACAACATATCACACAATAAACAAACAGTCCCTTGAGTACTATAATTGTTACTTACTGTTACAATTTGATTTGATGATGTGAGCAAGATCCTTCTGCAAGCTGTTTTGATGAAAATATTTATTTTGTAATGGAAATAAATCAATTACTAGGATTTTTTGTAGGAAGGCCAAAGTAGACATTACTAAAGTCAAAGCCACGAACAACTAGTTAATCCCGTTGGGAGGGGAAAATTCGCAGTATAAAATGAATATAAAGTCCCGCTTAAAGGCAATGAGTATGGTTTCACAAAAATATCAAAGATAAAATGCTGTGGAAGGAACAATTGAGTCTACTAGTGCAGAAAAAGAACGAGAATTAATTTCACAATGATACGCCCCTCCTTAATGTTGCGCTTTATGTATTAACATACAACAACGATTTTCAATATTCTGCTAACAAAACAAGAGAAGGCTAAATAGTAAAGTAACTGAATGGTTCTAACATGAACCACTGTAAATCGTTCTTTAAGAAACAGGAGATTGCAAAATATAGTCATGGCTTGCCAGTAGAAAACGACCTTTCTGATAATAAAGAAAGCTGCGTAGGTTTGTTCATTATTTATACCTCAGGTTGGTACTGAAGAGAAAGGTTTATTTGGGTAATTATTTTGTTACCCAACCTTGTGCAATATAAAAACAATAGTTCCCAAGAAATATAGAGCTATCAAATATGCTACCCAAAAGTAATAAGACAACAAAGTAATATGCCCAGCCTTAAAGCCACCTGAAATATTAACCCAATCAATATCTCTTCGGTCCCAGCCTGAGGCATAAACAATGAGCAGTCCCTTACTCTCCTTTGACAACACAGCATTGAGAATAGCATAGCAAAATGGCTTCAAACTACAATTAAAGCACAACCTACCTTTCGAGAGAAGGATTGATTTCAGTGCTCTCCATGTTTCATAGAAAATTTTCAAAAGATTCTCAATCTCTTTCTTGTCTTTACCTGTTACACAATACAAAGTATCTAATTCGCAATGCCTCCTGGTAATTGCATTTAAAGAGCATATAATGTCACATTGAAAAATCCGCTATTTCAACAGTTTTTTGTGTGCTTTATCAGAATATCAAAATGAAATTTGCATTTAGATTCAGCAAAGTGGTCCAAATCATAACTGACATTCAAATTCTAGCAATGTTTTGCCAAAAAAGCGCGGAGGCAAAAGGGCCCGGAACAAGGGAATCGGTGACGTAGAATGAGTCACACAACTAAGAGCTATTATAAATTATAGTGCATAGTTTTTGTGTTATCCATCGCTTTTATCATAGTCATCAGGCACGCTGGAGAGGGGAACAGAGGGGAGCAAACCCTCCTCTTGCTTTTCATTTGGGGGACTTATGCGGACGGATTCATTTCAGTAAATTATGCTCGATATTCATACATCGTTGGCGGACGGAGGTATTCATAACATGGAGACTGAAAAGCTAGCACAAGCCTTGAACCTAACTTAGTGGGACAAGATAGCAACGCTAGAGTACGGAACTAATCTTCCCAACTCAATAATAAGTTTTTGAATTTTTACAGTCCCTATTATTATCCTAACCCCTTGTTAACAGCTTTAGAGAATCAGTTCAATGCTGTGCGCAATGAAATAGAAACTGCATACAGAAGCGCAAGCAAAATGTTGAAAAAGCGAATAGCAGTGGTGTTGCCAGACGGCAATGGGATGTGGTTGCCCCGCGATGATAAAAGGGTGTCTAAGAAACACTATAATCTTCAATAAATCGATCAATTCATTGCAATATAGCATTGACTAGGAAGAGCATCTAATCTTTTCTACATAGAAAAGGTGTATCTTTATGTCCGATAGGATGCTTCCCAAATGTGTAAAGATTTGGTCAAAAAACTTCATGGAATGGCACCTTATGCCATCATTACTCTCCTGGGTCCACATTCTCTCCCCTGGCCCCTGTCTGCACCCCCAAAGATGGAACCTTGGCTACCCCAGCTTGGTTGAAATAGTTACTTCAAAAATCTGTGTTTTTTTTTCATTTTCAATCCCACACTCCATTATTACTTTTTCAAAAAGTTTTACCCTCCCAATTATGACCCCTTGATTATTGAATACTCTAGAGTGCCATGCTTTAACACAACAACAGTATCCATAAATTTCTTTAATATTTTCAATTTCCTGACAACATGAATTTGTGAACAAATACTATCAATTTGCTAAATTTTGGAGGTAAGACCCATGAGCCCCAATTTGGTGTCATCCATTTGCATTGGCTGTGTCCAGTGTGAATATAGCCTTGTGTCAACCATCTTTAATCAAAGTCAATAGATTATCAACACCCAGGAGCAGATCTAGATTTTCGCAAAGGTCGCACATGCGACAGTCAACATTCACCTGGAAAACAATATTTTCAGTCATTTGGAAAAGCTTTTTTTGAATTGTACTTCATCGAATCAGCTCTAAGATGGATTTTTTCTGTTTGCTTTTAGTAGGTAGGGAATTATATAGAAGTGTCTTACATTTTCCTATTCTGTGGAGGAGCTAGTCAGAAAGAGGAGATCCCATGTTTGTAATCTTTATTCCGGATTATCAAATCTTACAGTTTTTTTCTGAAGCCCAACAAGGTAACAAAGTAGATAGAGTAGATGTCTGTGCACAGTATGCTTCTTACCCACTGTCGCACAACTGTCGCACAACTGTTGCACAATTTACATATGAGTTCAGGAAGCCAATCATATCGTTTTCCTGTGCGACCGTATGCCTAAAGGATGTTTTGTAATGCTGTCGCACAATCTTAAAGTAGATTTGATAAATAGATTTCATTAGGTTTCTTAGCACGTGAAAGACTGCAGAATTACATTCATGTTGCAATCTTTATTATCTTATGATGGATTTACTGCAAAAAGTAAATCACTTTATTGAAGAAGAGAACTACAACGCGTTGGAGGCAGTCTATAATGCTGAATTAGCAAAGCTCGGCAAATGTGCCGTAATCTCAAAGAAAGTCCTCTTAGCTGAAGACTCATCTGCTAGCAATGACATTCCAAAGAATGATGCATGCCTCCGCGTTGTGAGTGATAAAAGAGTGGTAGCTCCAAGGTGAATTTCAAAATATCATTTTCAATATTAAATCGTGCTCTCTTGCTCCTTAAACATGCCTGAAACCAATCTAAAATCATTTGCAGAGAGCAGGTAACTTTCAAGTTCATATTTCATATTGCTAGAGAATGATTCTGAGAATAGTAATTCCCCGTGCTCAAAGCACATTTTTTGTGTTGACATTTCAGTTACATGGAATTTGTGAAATACGTCGTGAAATACTTTTGGTAGCTGGTTATGTCTTATAAATCAGGGAAGGCTCTAGTGCTGGACTTTGGGGACCCATCTGCTTCATTTTATTGTTTTTTTTATGTTGGAAGTATCTTAACTCTATTGTTTGCTATAGGAAGTATTGCCATTTGGGAGGGGACCATGACCCTCAGCCCTCCTTGGATCCACCCCTGCTTATAATCAATCTTGAAGTAATAGCAGCAATTTATTTATAACTCTGAGTACTGTATTGGGCTAGATCATTGGCTAGAGTTAGGGTTATAATTACAATTAGAAATCACAATAATATGAGTACATTAGATTGTAATTAGAATTAACTTTAATGTGTTATGGTGTAATATTTATGTCCTCAACATGTGTAATGTATTTTGACTATCTTCACCAGCCCCACAACGAACAGTTGCAGAATTCCTTGGTTGACCACGCCTACTAACGAGCCACGCCCTACATGCGACAGTCATGAAATTTTCTAGATCCACCCCTGTCAACACCTAGTGGTGACAGAAAACTCATAATGGTCAAATTCAACTCTTTCTTAGCACACATTGTCAATCAATTTATTCTTGGCGCCTATTGTCCAAGGAGTTTGCGATCTTGTGGTCAAACATGATGGATGTGTTTTGGTAGAGATATATCATGGGCGGCAAGATTACCGAGAATTGATAGGTATAGTATTCTTTTCTAATTCGCCTAAGGGACTAAATTCTTTCTTATTCAAGATAGCTACATTATAAATTTGTGGAAATAATGACAAAACCATGAAGAGCATCTAGTGCAAATGTTCGGATAACAATATGTTCGAAATTCATTTCGAAAAACTTGAGAAATTGGAGAATAAGGTAGCAATGAAGGAATGCATATGAAACTTAATGACAATCATCAATAGAGAACAAGAAACAATTTCAAAGGTCGAAGATAGTATCGCCGTCCTTGAAAGCCATATTGACCACCTTGTATATGAGGTAGAACAGTACCAAAGGAGATTATGTTTGAGTTCAAGGTGTATTTGAGGAACTTGGGTTTTCGATTCCACCCTCTGTTATTGACAGGAGCAATCGTGTGGGCAAAGAAGTTGTGGTTAAAGGGAAGAGAGTTCGATCGATTATTGTTTCGTTAGACAACATGCAGACCCATAAAATGATTTTCAGAGCGAGGAAACATTCAACTAAATACAAAATCAAACTAGATTTAACAAAGCGTCGTTTAAACTTGCTAAAAACAGTAAATGAGAGGCTGAAGGGGAAACCTGACCCTTTTGCTTTTTGCGACTAAAATTTTCTTCCTTGCTGGTATGATCAAAGTCATCAATAATACTTCAGTGATGGAAATAACTTTGAGAAATTACTTCGTAAAGTCGATCATTAGGGGTTGACTTTGGTTTTTGTTTTCTCTTGTTTTTTATTCATTTTTGCATATTTTTGATACTTATTATTCTACAACGTTGTTGTTTGTATCCTGTTTCTAGTTATTGCATTGCATCACAAAACGTTTATGCCCATTCATTCTACCCCACATAATAGGCAATTCTATAAACCATGACTTTCTAATTACAAAATTATTGAAGTCCTCGTGGTACTTCAATCTGCCCATTTCAGATGACCCTTCAGGCACCGAACGTGTTTTGATATATGTACAATCCGGAATAATTAATTGCGAAAGAGTTAACGGTGATCTTAATCCATTGATGCAGCAATTAGCTACATAAACTCGTTTGGTTCACATCTTCATTTGCATCTTTAGTAGTAAACACATTGCGTTTTTTCTACCTGCAAAATTCATAATATCATTTTAATTTCACTTTAAGTATCTATTGATTTTTGGATTGCATGATAAGTATACAGAATCATAGCATGCCCTTAGGTATCGAAAGCCTGCCTGCATTTGGATCGAGCTCTCAGCTAACTAGACTGCATAATTTGAGATACTATGACATCGATGAGTAATTTTCTTTAAAAATGCAATCGAAATATGTTACTAAGTCAGAACTTGCTTCTATGAAAACTAGTCCTAACTACCTTTTTATACTTCAGACAAATATGCAAAGTCTATTACGTCAGACTGACGAATTGGTTCTCCTTTGTGGTCAGACTGAGAAATTATTGGGATATCATCATTGGGACTTCCGAAATGTGTACCTCAATTCAAGATGAAAATCTTGGTAATATCGATATTGGACGCTATAAATTCTACAAAAAAATATCATTCAGCCAAAATGGTGGTGTTGGGCTTTATATAAAGAATTATCTGTCTATACTTCTTGCGAACAATTAAACTTTAAGTGTGAGGAATTTGAAACTATATGGGTTGAGGCTAAAAAAAAGAAATAACAAACATTTTTTATTTTGTTGTGGGTACAACATCCAAATTGAAATATTGACCTTTTCACTGCTCATTTTCAATCGATTCTACGTAAGTTGTCAAACATGCAGGTCTTTATCACGAGGATTTCAATGCTAATCTTTTAAATTATGACACGCATACCGCCACAAATGACTTTGCCAATAGCCTGTTTTCTAACAATTTCTTAACTTGCATAAATCAAGCAACACGAATTTCTACGAATTCCTCGTCCCTTATAGATAATATATTTACCAATTTAATAAATGCTAATATGGTTAGTGGGAATTTTTTGAAACAAATTTCTGATACTTTGCCTCAGTTTCTTAACTATACAACGAGACAATCCAACGGTGGCGATCTGTACTTAATTGGAAAAAATAGGCTTCGACAAGGATTGGGCTCAATTCAATACATGGGGGCCAAGCTATGGAATGAGCTACCGAGAGAAATTAAAAATTCATCTTCCAAATTTCAATTTAGAAAAAATTAAAACAGCACCTTCATACTTCAATGTGAGCCTCTTGTGCTTTGTTTCCTTTAATGTTTCAAAAAAATTGCTTTAAATTCAAATTAAAATGCATCTGAAAAACTTATAAAATGAAGCATATTCTTTTCCAGATCATGTCTCGTAATATAGAATAACCAAAAGGTGGGGGGACAGGCTCTCTCCTCAATTAGTATACCTATTGAGGGAACTCCTTCCAAAGAAATTCAACTCAGAAAGTCAGCAACCAACAATTTATATATATAATAGTTAATTGTTGTTGTTTTTGTTGTTGTTGTTGTTCCTATTGCTGTTGTTGTATAGTATAATCTCGTTAGTTGAATTTTTAATATACATGAATGTATATGAACCAACACGAGAATAATAAGGGCCCATTATTCAGCAGATGTACAAGTGGGGATGACATTGCAAAGCAAAAGTGGCTAAGAAAAGGTTTCTAACACTTCGAAATTGACTATGGGCAGTTGCAAATTGAATAAGCGGCATGACTGCATGGCCAAACATGGTTATCATAAAATATATTCTTTCTATAACAGTACTAATGCATCTATTGCAGAGTCAGTTGCATATGAGAATTTGGAGTCCGCTCTATGCAACAAATTTTTGAAGAAAGGAATTGAAAAGGTATCACCCCTTGTCTACACAAGTTGTCTAGAGGGATTTCATTCTGTTAATCCCTTTAATCCTGATATTATTGGATTTTCGTATGCTGTACTGTTTTGCAGGTGGGATACTATATCCATTTCTTGAAGCCAAAAGTTTTTTTATTTAGTAGCCATTATTAGTTTTTGCAACACGAGCTCAACTGTTGTTTTTGCACATTGACACCAACTTAGTTAAGTATTGACACCTACTTTTCCTTAGGTAAATTTTATGACAAATAACCTGTTAGTTGTGGTAGTGCCTTGGAACTTCTACTCATTGAAGTCCAACTCCTACTTCAAAACTATTGAAAACACTAAATTGTCTTTCTAACCACTTAAATTCCATATTTTCATATTAAGAATGTATCTAATCAGATATGCACTAGTTGCACTGTACTTAAATGAAAACTTATACTGTGGCATGCAACACAAGGAAGATAGATCATTACGAGTAAGGGTACACAGTCTAAAGTTTAAAATGGAGAAGCAACAATAAGAGATGTAAGAATACAACAGAATTCAGGTGATTTCTTACTTTCTGTACTTCTGTTCTTGTGCTACATCTCTCAATGAACAGATAGCAATTAATTTTTTAAAACATGTGACAATGCCTTTCAACTACACATGTTTACTATGATCTTACCATTTCTACAACAAATGATGTTAATGAGCTCTTTACAACCATTATGAAAAATATAGAAAATGATGGTTTACAACAAGCATTCTTGGAGGTCAAGCAAGCTACACCACCACCCTTGTGGGCTGATATGAAGAAGCAGACCTGGTAGGATACATTATGAAAAGAAATCACAGACAATGAATGCAGACCTTGGAAACACCTGCAACTTCAACAGGTATTTGGTTCAACCACTCAAAGCTTGTAAAACATTTTCCCAGTTTAACAACATGTTCCATACTTATAAAACTACCACAATTTGTGCTTAGCTACCTTACTGAAAAATACAACTGTTGTAGTTCCTTTTTAGTTCTAATGTTCATATCAACTCCTTAGGTTTACATCCAATAGACAAGGACGTTCACAATAGAAGTGCCCTACTCTGCTCTTCATGTCAAAAGTCAATGAAGGGTCATGGAGCTGTGGCTGATGTTCCAAGAAAGCAAATTCAGCCATGAGATAGGTGCTGCTTGGAGCTTACCATCCCAGTCCATCTTTCCTTTCCAAATTCAATGTACAAGTTTAGTTACTTAGTCTTTTTTTGCTTGCTATAGCTTATTAATTTGTGAACTATAGTTAATTAGTTAGCTAGTGAGTTGGTTAGTTAGCTACCAAGTTAGTTAGCTTAGCCAGCTGGTCAGCTTATTAGTTTGCTACTTTTATACTGAATTGTTGTAAGTGACTTTCTAACTAAAAGTATTCCGCTATAGGACAGGACTATCAAGTAAATGGTCCACGAGGAATTTTCTGCTGCATCATTATCACATCCAGTTGATCAAACATGAAACGTGGTGATGCAAATTATTTTACAAGAAAAAATTTTCAAAAATGAGTTTTAAATGGCCACAAAAATTCAGAAAGTGTGAAGCCTCAATTGATGCTGTCAATTCACAATTCAATTTTTGTGCATGCCAAAAATCAATACCACCCCATTCTTTGATAGCTGAAGAAATGATCTGTTTTGTTAATGAATTGGAGGACCAAACTGTAGTGCATATACTCAATTTGCTATACTATTATTATGTCTGGGCAGAAATCTGCAAAATTTGAGCAATTTTCCTGAAAAACAGAAAAGTTGGGCAACTTCTCTTACTGCAAATGTCATCCATGGTAAAAATTCAAGTCTGATGGTACAGTAAATAATGCTTTCAAGTGCTTGTTGATAGATCCAGCAAAGTGCAAAACTGTTCCCATTAACTACACTAGCTTGTAAATTTATTCACCTTGATAACAAAAATGTATAACAGAGATGTATTTGCAAACCTCTCTTTGGAACCAAATTTCCTGCATCGAATCTGCTGCAGAGTTCCAACCATGTAATTGAAGGCAGGGCAGAAGTCATATTTTGTTAGGCTAATTAATCCATTAGGGGGGCAAACCATGCTATATTTTTCATTTGGGGACATTTGGCCCCCCATGTTCTCCCCATGCAGGCATGTGCCTACAGTTTTCTATATTGATAAGAAACAATATCAAGAGCCAATGAATTGAGGCAGATTGAACTGAACCCTGGATGTTTCATACCACATGTGGGGTGTTCGGAAAGTTCCAGGACCCTGGAATCAAGCAAGAATTCAGCACATTGTCAACCTATTCACAACATTGATATTCTCTCGCAATCACTAAAGCGTTGGTTTAACTGGTGCCACACCTGCACCTTCAATGAAGGGACAATAGGTTGGATATCTACTGATAGAACGCTTAGTGCATATCAACAATTACATTGTTACACATTACCTTTTAAATCTCAAAATCTGAGACGATAAATTACGGTGTACAGAAGATAACTTAATACCTGCCTTGCTGTCCCGTAATAGTGAAATCTAGACTCACCATCTGTTTGATGGGTCTGTGCCAGCAAATCTTCTTTTAAGACTTTCTAATTCTCAGGTAATTCGATAACCACTCCTTATCCGCCAACGGCTCTATTAGTTATTAGGCCTGCACATGGACTCCATGTATAGGCCTAATACATCGGTTCAATCGACTGCTGCGTTTAGCTGCACGCTCTCTGCCTCCAGTGAAAATTGCAAGGAGACATCGGTGAAATCTTGCTCAATGCCAATTTCGATAAATTGACTATATCAGACATTCTGCTACACCAAAAAGAGTAGTTAAGATTGGATTGGCTTGATATAGTGGTATAACAGTCCTCTCAGTTACTTATGACTCATTCTACGTCACCGATTTGCTAGTTCCAAGCCCTTCCTTCGACGAGGCTTTTACGGGGTAGACTACTTCAAACCCCAAAACTCTACTTTTAAACTTTTAGTTGCAAAAACGTACAGCACCAACGAATTCACCACATTTGAAAGTTACATATATCAAAAATTGAAATAACCAATATCTGCGCTTTAAGAGTTTGACGTATTGAGCAAATTGTTATTGGAATTGAGCTGATTATAATACAAAGCTACTATTGTTAGCTTACATTTCAATGCAAATTCTAGAAATATATAGAAAAACATGCTAATATTGTTGGCCAGCATACCCCTAGTCTTTTATTAAACGCTTGCCCCGGCGACAAACGTCCAGAAGCTGTGCTAGAAGTAAGCGCATGGCCTAGTTGATAATCCTGATGAACAAATAACGGAAAGAAGGAATGTCTCTATGGAGAAAGAAGGTTGGGCAAAGTCTGTAAACCTAATTTGAAGCCCTAACAGCATAAAGACAGATCATCATTTTTTTCTCATCATCAAAGGGGCATGCACCTAAGGCATTTATAATTAAAAGGCAAGGATACAAGATGTAGAAGGAAGGATAAATCCGCAGTGTATTCGCCATACCTAATGTGAAAGGTAAGCAGTTGCTTTTATTAGTGAAAACAAAGGTATGCGCATTCATGAAGAATGCATATACTGCTTATGCTTATTTGGACCAACTGAATGGTGATGTGGTCTATGCAAGGTGCAACTGCAAAGCAGCTATAGGTAAATGCTACAAGTTTGTTGCTGCTTTGTTAAACAGACATCTTGACTTCGTTCAAATGGGGATCCAAGAAATTCCCATAGATTTAACATGCATCCAGGCTGCACAGACATGGCATGCTCCCTCAGGAGCAAATAATGTCTCATCCAGAACAATTAAGTATAATAATGTTTCGTTTGAGAATATCAAAGAAGGCAAGAAAAGAAAAACATCAATTTCATCTGAAAGCTGAGAACTATACTGTGCCACTCTACAATTTGCTCTAGACACAAGTAAAGTGAACTGCAAAGTTTGGTGTCAAGTCCAGGTCAGTTGGAAAGGCCTCATTACTTTGTGAAGCTATAGAATCAAACCAATTTCCCTATAGGGACTTTGTTCATCGAATTTTAAATTATTGGAGAAGATAGACTAAGCCAGCCATCATATGGAATCAGCTGAAGGCCAGTTTCACTATGTTTATGACCATTTTGCTTCTATGCCTAGTAGTAACCAAGACAATGACTTGCTGATGGACAGAGTTGTGTTGCAGACCATTTATGAAAAGTTGGTATATATGTTTAGCATTCTATTGAGATTTGCTTGAACACAATGAAGCAGAAGCACTGAGCCATTATAGTACCAGGAGCGCTCCAAAAGAATAGCTGCCTCCATATTTGGAAAAGTTCCAGATAGAAGAAATAGTATTCAACCTTCATAATTGATGCAGTCAAGTACCGCCAAAAGTATGAATGAAGCATGGAAAGTCGTTACTAGCAGCACTGAGCTGGGGTATCAACAATGAAGATGTTTCAATAGAAAAATATATTGAGAATAACCCAAATACTGTGGTTAAAAAATGTGGATTTCTCATTAATCCAAAATGGCCCTGGTATTAGGCAGTCCAGATGCTATGATTGTGCATAGTTATATACCAGTTGGGTTTCTTGAGAAAAAGCGCCCTTTCTCAAAAAGAGATAAGAAGTTACAATACTTGCCAAAAGTCCCTGGGACACATTCAAAAAATTATGAAAAACTCTAGTTTTCTCAGCATTTCAACGATTACGCTTTGAACGCACCTCCCTTCCCCCTAAAACAATGTTGGTCTGTCCCTGAGACACTTGGCGTTATTGCATACAAAAATATTTCCATTACCGCATGTACTTCCAATTTTAATGTTTACAGGGCTCCTGCTTTTCCTTCTGTATGCCTTTGGTAAGGTGTAGAAAGAGAACTCAGGATCTCCCACGCTATTACTGAAATATTCTAGAACACAACAAGTGATCCCACAAACAACTAACTTACGTCTGGACTGCTTGTTCTTTTTCATATCACTGTTCTCTTTGTAAAGCTATATTGCTCTCATTACCTTCTGCGTTTTTTCCCCTGGGCAAGAGTTTTCAAAAAAGCTAGGGGTATCTTAGTCAACAATATTTGCTTGTTTCTAAATGTATTTTATAAAATTCGTAATAACTTTCTATGAAAATCAATTCAAATCCCATACCAAACATCATCAAAATATGAATCCTTAAATACAACTACCAGGATGCATTGGGAATATCAAAGGGCACAAAGGAGAAAGGCTTTTCTTGATGTGAACAGTAAATTGTTACATATTTAAGAGTCAGTTAGCAAGAAGAAAATATCATCAATAAATTCGTTGAAGAAGAGAGGCCCTGGAACTGATCCTTAGTGGATGCCCAACTTCATTTCTTTCAAAGAGCTGGCAGACCTATTTACTTTGGCTCTCTGCCTTCTACCTGCTAGATAGCAACACATCACTCTTATGGCATTTGTACTAAAGCTTTAGGCAGTCAGTTTTTGTAAGCATGATTACGACAATCAAAAGCTTTGGATATATCCACTGAGACAGCTCCAAAAAAACCTTTGTTATCTAAGGTCTTCTTACACGTCTCCACCCATTTTATCAGAGCATACTGGGTATTATATCTTTATCAATAGCCACAAACTTTAGGTGAGAGAAAATTGTTCACAAAAGGCAACACTTGTTTAGCCAAAAGTCTCTCAAATATTTTTGAGACAGTTGATAGTACTGTTATTGTTCCTAAGTTCTTTTCGTGAAATGAATTACTTTTGTTTAAAAGTGACTTACATCATCGTACTTTATTTCATTTGGGAACAAGTTCCCGTCTACAATGTTATTGAAAAGGTCTGGATGTGGTAAAGATGTTTACATTATCGTTAGTAACTTTGGCGGGTATACTATCAATAGGCGATGCCTTCTTAGCATCGAGGATATCACATAGCTCAATAATTTCTGACATTTTAACCCTCTTAAAATAATAGGCTTTAGCATTTGTGTAATGACTTCTTATCAAAATTATTTCTCTTGGCAGCAGTAACTGGATCTGAGATTCCAACAATAGGCAATGGATTTTCATTGCTGTCATGCACTATTAAAGGATTCCGTGATAGCCCTATAATATCCATTCAACATGTCTACAACCTCTCGGTCTTTGGAGACAATCTTTTCCGTTTTCCATAAAATCAATTGTTGAGGAAGATATTTAACTTATCTTGAAAAGGGGCTATACTGATTTCCAAAATTCTCTATAAACTGTTGAGTTCTTGCTGTCAATATCCTTAAAATAATCTTGTTTAGCCCGTCGCAATATTTTAACACATTTATTTCGTTGCCTATCAAAAGCTTTTAGATATTCATCTTTGCAATATATATTCCCGAGTCTGACTCTATTCACTACTGCCTTCCTAAGTGATTATCCAGAACATCTTTAACTGCAGTGTTAAAAACTTCATAATCTCTCATAGCAAGAACTATCTTTTGTTCCTAACTCGGATACCTCCATAATTCAAGTTATGCACGTTCACAAACTGGCTAGTTTTTCCTTCATTGCGTCCCAAGGTAAGAATAAAAAATGAACTAACCTTCAAAATGCTTTTTGACAACTTCTTTTATTGTCTGTTTCTTTGCACTTTCACTTGAAAGTTGTCGGCTGAGTTTTCTTGCTAATAGAAATTGCAACTTAGTAATATCGGGCAAATTCTTCACCAACTGTAATACTTCGACCTATAAGGAATCAAATTAAGCAGTAACACTGGCTTTCATTGCTATATGTAAACTTATTCAAAATAATTTTTCTACATTTAAAGTCTGATAATAAAATGCTAAACTACACGTTTCAGACTCTACAGGGGACGTACTTAAATTCTATAGTGTGCAAGCCACAACGTGCTTAATATATGAACCTCTTTCCCTTTTACAAACAAACATAGGGCTTTTGCTCAGCCACAAAAGCCAGGAAGGAGCATAGGGGCATTGCCCATTCAGCAGAAAGATCGTGCACGCCCATAAAATCAAAATTGATCCTTTCCTAATGGAAGAAATATTAAGAATTGACATAGCACATCAATTACAAGGATAATAGTAAAAGCTATCTTGTCGTTTCCATTATTCTAGTGACTATAGTAAAATTCATATCCAGAAAAAACATGTCATAGTAGTTTTTGATCAATACACCCTACGATTTTTCATCAAATTTTCCAATATGTTGTTAAGTTGTTCTTAGCAGCTATCTACTTCTAACATAATAGACTGAATTTTCTGCAGTGTTAACGATTCAAATTTGCAGTGATTGATCTGATTAATAGAGGGATAACAAGAAAGGAGTCCCCAATCAATTCCCTCTCTTCAAAATAACATTTATTCTTTGCAAGACACTCACATTCCTCCTTATTTCCTGGCCTATATGGCTACTCTAAAGCAGGTTCTTAGAAGGAGAAGGGAGCATTGTATCGCAATAACTTACAAAGGTTATATATAGACACAATCTGCTCTGCAATTTCTATTCATAGCAATGGCATTTACCCACTCTGCACTCAAAGAGTGCAATGCAGCAGGTACATAAACTTTCAATCATTTGGTATCGCGTTCTTGGTTAACGTTTTGTTGAATAATGCATATTTTTATACCAGCATTGCACCTAGTAAACCTATAGCGCTTGATGTACTGAAAAAGCTACGTTTGAGACCTCATCTCAGAAATTCCCTAAAAGACACGTTTAGAATAGGTTACTCAGCTCCAGTTTTTCATTAGCCCATATCATAATTCTCGGAAAAATTGTGATACCAGAAGGACACTTGGGAAACTTATAGAGTTATTTGAGCCGAAAATAATAGGATCAGGATCTACTTCAAAACTGGCCCTAAAAGCTATGTGTGGAATGTGATACTCAGTTCCAATGTTTTTAACAGTCCATGCCATAACTTTCATGACAGTTGTTATATCAACATGAAATTTAGTGACCTTGTGGAACTCGATACACTGAGAAAGACAGGGTTAGTAACCCACATCAAAAATGCTCCTAAGAGCTATTGCTAATTATGTCACTCGGCTCCAGCCCTTCTCGATCTCACTACCAGTACGAAGCTCTGAACGCTTAGACAGAATACTACTCTCAGGTGCCAAATAAACGTTTCCCACGCTCACTAATTTTCAATTTTTTTCCAACCCCCCTTCACCTTATTAGGACCCCCGTTTATTAATTTTAAGGAGATTGAAGTTTTTTAAAAACCCTTCATTTCATTCCTTTGTTAGTACTATTTGCGCCCAATTTTCTTGGCAAAATAGCGTACTGCTGTATACATTTTAGTTTTATGCTTTATGACAACATGCTATTGCTTTTGCCATCATTGTATAATCATTTAAAGCCCTTTCGCAAAGTCCAGCCCCCCCGTTTTTTTGACTCCCTCGTGTGTACTAAATATTGGAATTTTAAATATTGGAATTTTTTCCGACCCCCCTGTCTGTTAGAATTCTCCGTTTATTTGGCACTTGAGACTAATCTACATGAATAGGACGTAACATTCCCATAAAAGATCATTCTGAAGTGCTAATTTTAGGGTTTTCTTATAAGGCCCCTGCCCATAATTAACAAGTTTCGGAAAATAACATGCTAGAGAACATAAGAGTACTGCGCGGCAGCACTGAGTAGCTATGAAGAACCTTATTCTAGCCTATCTAAAAGAATGCACTGTGAAATGCAGGTTTCGACCTAAAACAGGAATCTATTCGGGAGCTCCCAATCTGTCAAGGCTCTAGGAGAGCTCTACAATCTTCAATGTGTTTTACATTGTTTAAGTCAATGCTAGAGATTTTTACAAATTTTGCTGTTTGCTGGAGCTCAACTAGAGACAAGCTTGAAATGCTGGAATATCCAGCAGAATGCGGGCGAATTATCAACTATGCAGCCCCTTTTTAACGGCATTAACCTTTTAATATCAATGACACAAGCATGAAAGTTTGAGTATGGACTAGCACCTGAAGATTTTTTGCCATTTACATTCATGCTAGGAATAATTTCTAAATTATCCTCAAATTGAATTACATACTGCTAGTACTTATACAGATTACTGCTAATTATTAATTTCAGCTGTGTATTAGCAAAAGCAGAATTTGTCTTAGAACTGGTTTGAAACATGCTACCCTAAGATGTCCCTGAACTTGCTTGTGGGTCATTCCATGTAAAATAGTGAGGAAAACAACATTTTGACACTCACCATCTGACATTTGGCTAGATTTTTTATTGTCCAAGCTAAGCCATATGAAGCTAAAACTTGAGTCAAACATTATTCATCGCTTAGAAACTGCGTGCATTTAAAATTTGCAAATTCTGCTTTAAATAGCAAGTCAGCCATTATGAACTAAGGCCACGACTTTCAGACGACTTCAATTTCTTGTCTAGTTCAAAGTCTTTCACCATATATTTTTAGAAGTCGTATGTTCCAAAATCAACTATGGAGAATCAGAATATCAACTGAGATTTTTCAAATTTAGCAAAGAGTTCCTAAAAATAAACTTTCTCTCCAGCCGCAAGGTTTGAAATTTTCGGACTTTTACAGAACGCTTTTGGCTATAACAAGGTCCAAGAGTGCCAACTAATTTTAACTCAAATTTACTCCACATCTTATACGAACATAGGCAATTCTTTGATCTACTTTTCATCAGTGTCTTTTTCCTTATTTTGGAGATATTTGCCCCTAAAGTCAAAGAAAGTATTTTACTATAGCTTGATATTGATGACTACCAGTGTACTGCATATGTTGAAATATTGATAACGGACATCCCTTTAAATCTAAGTGAAACTCAATTATAAAAACTTTCAATGTATTGTACCTACATTCTTTGTTGAATTTTACTCAGAGTATCATATATTGAAATTGCTCTGTGGGTAATTCTATTTGCAATGAAAGCATTGAAAATCCACCTCTTCTCCTAAATTTAGCAGAAATTTGGCAGGCTAGCTATTTTCTTTCCTAAAATGAGCTTTAGCAATTGCTATGATGCTACAACTAGTCTCATATTTATCAAAAATTGGAGATATGTGCAGTTCCTAGCTTTTTTGAGAGCCAGCAAGATGGAATATGCTCAGAATGGTAAATGTTTCCATGGAGTGTAACTTCCCTCAAACTATTGAATCTTGCTCTACCATTGAATGCCGGCATGTACAAGTCAAACATAATGTCAAGAATAGCATCAAGATTATCCCTCTTAAGATATGAGCATTTGAGAAAATTTATTTTGTTGCTAGGCAAAATAGTGATGCTAGCTTCAGCCACCTGCTCTTTTACGGTCAATTGATATCAGGTCAAATTATATATTTATTTGATGTTGACTAGGAGATGCGCTTTCTGTAGAAGTTTGATCATGGTGTTGTTTTGATTCCTTGAGAAAGTGGACACCAAAAATCCACAAAATAATTAGTATTAGGCTTTGTATTAATGCAATATATTGCCTTTTTGTAAAGAAGAACGTTGCAAGTGAACACATAAGCTTGATCTGATGTGAAGCTCTGTTCTGAGAAATCTAAAAGTGGTTACCTTGATTTCAAACACCCTGAAGATAGCACTAGAATAATTTTTTTGTCGCTAGGCAACTCAATGGTACTAGGTTATAGCCCTTTTTCTTTAAGGGCCAACTTAGACCACCAACTGACTCAGTGAGAACATGAACCCCCGTACTGCAGATAATGAAACTAAACACCTACAACCCCCCTTACAAATTAACTAACATATTTGAACGCTTGTAACCATCCGTAGCATAATTGCCTGATGATCGAGAAATCGTGAAACTAATAGTCGCAATCCCGCAGATTTATTTTCTGTGTCAATCTACCTATATTACGCCCTACGAAATGTATTGAGCACTCTTAGTTATAGAGGATACAAGGAATTCAAGTTATATATATATATGTATATATATATATATATATATATATATATATATATATATATATATATATATATATATATATATATATATATATATATATATATATATATATATATATATATATATATATATATATAAATTCTGCCACCTTTGCGCCACGGAAAAATTCCACATTATAACATCAAAGCGCAATCTCCTAAACAAAAGAACTGAACTTGTTTCAACCTGCCGACACGTCAACAAATTCCTCCTCAATAACATCAAAGTATTCCCACAGGACCCAGCCAAGGATATTTAGCACTGCTTCGACAACAACTTTCAGCACATCTGATGATCGCAACCAGCGTGAAACTCAGAGTTATGTGATTTTAATTGTAGTCAAACAACAGTTTTTATCTTGGTTTTTAAAGTTTTATTCTTAAGTATATATATATATATATATATATATATATATATATATATATATATATATATATATATATATATATATATATATATATATATATATATATATATATATATATATATATATATATATATATATATATATATATATATATATACATATACATATACATCCTTACAATGTTGACTTGGAGATGCACATTCCAAAGAAGAAGGTTGCATGTGGACCCATTAACTTGATTTTAATGTGGAGCCTTATTCTGTGAATTGCGCCTTGGAGTCCACTATCTGCTTCCTGTCACAGAGAAAGAAGCTCCAAATTAAATCCTGTTTACGTGCTCATTTGCAACTTTCTTATTTAACATAAAAGAGAATACTGTATTCTGAATTATTACAATTACAATTATTATGCTAAACATTTTGTGCAAAGATGGTGCTATTGGGTATCTTGGGGGAACAGCTGCTCTAAATATTTTCAACTGACACCCCATCAGGAGCCCATTTGCAAAATTGTGCCAAGTTTGTCGACACTATGACCTGCCTAAGATTGAGATTATTATTTGGAGTTATCGGTTGGTTAGCTTTTGCATAGACCAAAACTTGTTCACCACAGCAACATTGCTCTGCAATCTGACGACATTATCAATTACTGGGCTATGGACAGCTGCATAAGTCATTTAACTCTATCGATGAATTCTTCTTCAAACAGGGACAAAACCTAAGGGTTTATGGGAAGTTGGTCCACCCCCATCAACCTTGAAAAATTGCTCGCAGTTTGAAAACGGCAGTTCTTTGTATGTTGCAAGACAGCTTACTAGGCCTTAGTGTAGCAGCCGAGCATATTCCTACATAGAGAAATGCCCTTGTACTATGTCTAATAATAATGCAAATATTTATACAGGATAAAAACACTTCAGCATATCATTGCTCTTATCCATTTGTGTCCTGTGAAAATCAGAATAATCTAAAATCAGTAAACGGTCCCCAGTTACAATTTTACTATGAAGTGAAAATTTGAAAAGCATATGAAACTGGTCAATAAAGTTGACAAATAATTTCCAATAGTAGATTTAAAAGGCTCTATTATGTTTTCTTGTAATAGGCGTTAAGGCTCTTCTCATATTCAGTAGCATTTGCAACTGTACTTATTTTTAGAGGCAGGTCATTGTAGATCTTTGTACCAGTGTAATGAAACGACTTGTGGGCATATTCTGTCCTAATTTTCTCGCAATTTCTAACTGTTGCTAAAATTTCTTGTATGTTTTCCATGGTTCTGTACGATGAAATGATCTTTGAATGTGTCACCATTCTCTTTATTTAGGGGTGAATTTGAAATATGGCCTTACCTATATCTTCTGCAGCCTGTTAAACTACATCACACTATCAACTATCATACACAGATAAGAATTTTTAAAAGAGTTATGTTACAAACTATTGAAAAATCTGGAACCGAGTATCTCAATACTCAAAACTGTACTATGGGTAGTATTGAGTTAGACGACAATCCCATCCTTCTATGTGCATCAATTCAATATTGAATACCAGCCATAGGTATCAAAATTTCACAAAGGTATTGAATAGGCTGCTGGAAAGGCATGAGACCGAGCATCCCCAGTCACAAAAAATAGATCTTTGGGGTACTTATAAGGTGAGGTGCCGCACGTCCCGTTTCAGTACATCCAACTGATATGTAGTAGAGATTCATGCTGATATCACAACTTTCATGAGAGTTATAGCATGAACTAGCACAAAAAATTGGAGTTGAATACCTTACTAACAGTCCTGACTATAGCCAAAAATACGCAAAAAGGTCTAAGTCCTGAGGTCAAGATGTCTACTGCCAACCAAGACAGAAATACCAACCAGGAGCAACTTTGAATGAAATATTTTGCGAATGTCATTGTTAAGATTAATATGAGACTTTGCCTGTCTGCAATGTTCAACATGATTTTATCAATAGTTACCAATATAGAGGCAACATCTTAAGCATGCGCATGGCTGTGTCTACACTACTTAAGCATTTAAGAGATGGACAAACCTGGGCTAGGAAGTGTTGTAGTATTTGACACGTAGATGTACCCTCCTTTGCTATGAAGCTTTGCAATGAGCATCCAAGATGAGTTACAGTTATTGGCAATCTATATCGCCAAAATCTTACGTAATCAAAAGGATGTCTTTCTTGATCGTTCTCATTGTCAACCAGATTCTGCTCATACAATCGTCTCATCAGTGAACTGGAGCCTAAAAACAGGAATCTTTGTAGCTTAGATTATGTGTTTGTAGGCGAGGTTATATACTTTTTGTTTAGATCATATGTCTACTCTAGAGTACAGCAAAATCAAGGGGGTGTTAGGAATAGGTAAGGGGCTCGAAAGTTTCAAAAAAATTGACAAAAAGGGGCTGGAATAAGTAGGGGATTTACAAAAAGGACCCTGTGTGCATCGATGAGCTGCGTCTATTCTTGGGTACATCCCCAATAAAGATGTCTATGGAAAATAATAGGAATGGAAGTTGATTTGATTCAAGACATCATAGAAAGAACTCAATACTACGAATTGAATCCTCAAGGTCATAAATGCGATTTACAATAAAGGTGGAAGATAGGGAAAAACTACAAAATTTCAAATCGGGAGACAACTATTCAGTCTTGAAGAATAAAAACGCAGCAATTTTGACTTCTCTAAAATATACTGGCTACCTACAGTAAGTAACTCTCTTAATACCGCAAGACAGATAGTTCACTTTGCTTACCTACAATCTGTGCCAAAAGATTTGGAACACTTGCATTATTTCTACTGCTCATCTAGTAGCATCCCCTTCTCCCCCTCAAAACAATGTTGTTGTATACAGTGTTGACAGGTACAGAAAAAGTCGCTGTGCTTGCAGACCCTTCTCTGACAAATAAACCCTTAATTCAACATTGTTTTAGGGGGAGGGGATTTCAATTTTTTGACATGGATAAGAAATCATTTTTATCAGAAATTATGCATTAATTAATTGGTGTTCCAAGGACTTCTGGCAGCGTTTGTATGTTCGAACACTCGGAGATTTTGAGTGTTTTCCCGAATTTCCTAGAATATTGAAAGCTTCTACTTCAAAACTGGCATTGTTGAAATTTTGTTATATTTTTTGCTTAATTAGTGTTATTTGACTTATGATGGCAAGAAATAGGCTGCTTCCAGTATAATACTTATAGTTAACCATTCACAGTTATGAGTATAGGTAGTACATTTCTTAACTTTGTCTTTTATATCCTATTTAAGAATCTGGACATACTATCTGAAAGCTTTCTTTAAATGTTGTTCACAGGAAATATTTCATTTAGCCTATATGTCTGCAAAAGATGACGTAACATTAGTTTCACTTAAATATTCCTGCTGGATCAATTGCTCTTTTGCTTTGGCATATGGTTTTGTCGATGGCAAGTAAATCAACATATATGGGGTTCTTTTGCTTGATATTCAGCCAATAATAGACATGTTGTAACTTAGGAACCCTTTAACAACGTTTTTACCTTCTTTGCCAGTATTCACGAGAATTTTTCTACACTGAGCACAGTAAAGACATTACTCTAAGAACAAATTTCCACCAGATTGTCAGTTTTGAACTACAGAATGGAAATTTTTCAGGTTGATCACTGGGCTTTAATGAAGGAGAGTAGCTCATTTAGAAGAAGCTCATTTAGCAATTTTGCATTGCAGTTGCAGCTTTTTTATGAATTGGAGAGCCTTTTTCCTGAGTTTGCTGTGGAGAAAATGTGAATAACTGTTTGATTCTGGAATTTTTCATGTATTACTTATGCTGAAAGACTTCATAGTTACAAGTACATGCATTATGGTGTTTAGTGTTGGGTCAATATTACATGTTTAGGTCGTGTATGCTATGCAATAGGCCACTATTAGTTGTACGTTCAATGGCCAATATTGCAGTTAAGGGGGTAGGGCTATTTGAAGTGGTTCATTACAAGTTTCTTCCAGTAGGATGGGTTTACGTCACTGCAGCAATATCACGGACAAACAGCAATATCCAATTCATTCTACAAAGAGTTAGTGTTTTCTATGTACTATGTAACTAGGAACTTGTCACTAAATTCCATACTATGTACTAATGGATATTGCTTAAGAGGGAGTATTAGCAGTCCCTTATTTAGTACAGGCATTTTTATGAAGTTCTTTAGCATCTTCCTGCATTTGCTATAGAGCAATTATTTGTATAGATACGTTATACGAGATTTCATGGATGGGGAACAGAGGCTATAGGATTACAGTATTGGGATTATCTTGCCTTTGCATATTGCTTCTCATTACAGTGGAGTCTACCCTTTGAATATTCAGTGCACATTTAGTTGTTGTACACAATTTACTAGGTTTTACACAGTTTATGGTGAACAACCTGTAATTCAGGTGAAATGTGTTTCTTGCTTTTTCATATAAGTACATATCAAGGTGTCACATTGGTGTTTACAGGAACCTATCATCAATTACTTTCTTTGGAATTTGCAATTTTTCACAGAGTAGCTATGCTGAAGTCTGAACCAAATGCAAGTACAGGAAATATCCTGTTTACAAATTTTAGGCCACTTTGTAATACAGAAATCTGAGTTTGAGTAGACAAGTTATATTTAAAAGTTGTCAGCAATGCTCATGATATGTTTCCTTCTCTAGAGTAGGGTAGCAATCAATGAACCTTTATCAATTATCAATTGATTATGGTTCACTTTTTCCTTTATTTTTATGTATTGCTTTTTCATAGATATTTCTTAGAGTGCATAGGTATTATCAATAAAGGTGGTATGTCCAGAAGCTCATAAATAAACTCACAATACCAGTCATACAAAGCAAATGCATTCAATGCATGACTCCTGTGGAAATTACTAAAGCTTTTATTCATTTGTCTATAGGATTGCAAGACATGCTGTTGCCCTAGCAAGAAAGTGGTATTTATGCAAAGTACTTTGCTGCAATGATTGGCATGGCAGAAGTCCATTTGATACTCTATCCTTTATGGTCTCTACAGCAAAGTATGATGGAAGGACTGTAGATTCTATATTTTCTAGAGGACTTGCTATCTAAGGACATTTAGTTAGCATTTATGCTCCTTACTAATGGGATCTGATTCCATGCCTACTTATATTAGCTGTTCTACATTAGAGCATATTTATACTTCAGAGTGTTGGTTACTGTTTCACAGATTATGTACTTTACCACTCTTTGTCTTGTGAATTGCTTTTATTTATCATGGTAGTGTACATCAATAGATGTCATTTAATATTCTCTCTGTCATGCTTTCACACTGTAGTCTAGCACAATGATTAGTATTTGCTTCCACATGAAAGCTTCAATGGACTGAAGACATGAATTCCATGGTATAGCTGAGTTTTACCATTGCGTTGTTAGTTCCAAATTATCAGATCTGTTTTCTATGATTTTCATTCTGTAACAGGATATAGTATATACTTTACTTGCAGGTTGAACAATATGAGAGACTAGCTTTGTGAAAAGGTGCCTTCTTTTATTGAACCATTTAGCCTTCACAGTGTCATGTGCTGTTATCAATCCAAAATTTTCTCAGCATAAACAGGCAATAGAGTTATGTCTTGTCTTTCCAAGGCTAATTTGCGGGCGTGTCGGTGGTGGGATTGCTTGCATTTAGCGGGCACACTTTTAAAAATCACTCTATACTAAGATGCCTAACCAATTAGCTAATTAAAAGTGGTCCACTCTGCCTGGGGATAGGATGAAAAGTGGATGTTTGGTTAAACAACAAATATGCTATGGACAGAACACAAGGTGACTAATTCGTATTTTTTAGTCATTTCAAATTGGATTAAGACACCTTCAGAATTTTAAGCAGGGGGATGTCACATGATTAAAATTGACTAGTGTTACTGTGGTAGCTGGCTATGTTAATAAAGTCTTCCTGTAAGTTGAATGATGTGTTACTGAGGTTAGAGCAAGTGACCCTGATAACTAGGAATACCAACACCACCATAACGTGACATACTTGGAAAAGGTAGGTCGGCATTTCATCTACAGTTTGTGATTAGTGACTTTATTTACATATAAGAAAAAATGTCCCTTTCTGTTGTTGAATCTGCAGCTAGGAAAGAGACGTGCTTATTCCAATTGCTAGGGAAGACGAAGAAACTATTGGAACAGACTTCTTGCATTCCATAAGGTGTTGGATTGTCATTTGCTCATTGGCTCACATTCTGCAAATTATCGAGAAAAATGGTATTGAACTACGCTGTAGCAATGCTCCCATTCTAAGAGGTGTAAAAGAAATTTCGTGGCAAGCAAAGCTAAGTGCATATTGTCTTGAGAATGAACATGACCTAGCAATTACCCGAATACTAAAAGAATCTACTACCTAATCTTTTATCATTGATTATCCTTCCATGTGCAGAGTTTATTGCAGCATCAACATTCTAAAATTAAGAGAAAGTTAAAGGTTAATTTTGAACGACTTTGAAACAAAATATCCATTCAGGAAGACACCTCAACATAATAGGATCATCTAGAGACACCAACAATATTAAAATGGCAAAGAGCGGTTTGTACTTCTTATACTTAGTGTCGCAAGAAGTAGTAATATGCATAAAATTCTTTTAAGATAAAAATGGCATCGTATGTGCGGAATGCCTTTCATCCTTTCAATAAGGAATCTTCAACCTAGAGATGTGTACAACAGTGCAGTTCTTATATATAACGTGTTATTATTTGATGTCAAACCCACTTTTCATAATCAAAATCTGTGCAGCCTCACTTAGCTATACCCGTCTCGATTAAGTTTTGGGTTAAACTTTTTAAGAAAGTGTTGTTTGACTTCTTCACGAAATATATTATTGTCAAGGCTGATTGCATAAACTGGTGCTATTTGGAATAGGTTGGGTCTACCTATAGCACAATGAGCTATGTGATGGCTTTCGTATAGTTGAAGTAGACGGGGTCCAGTGTTTTTTGTCTGTGGACCCTAACTATTGCTCTTGGATTTGAGACTTCCCTAATGTATTCATTACCATAACCTATTTACTTTATCAAAGAGATAACTATTGTAGCTGCGCAGGCCATTCTTGATTTGATTATTGACTGCTTACTTGCGTTTGTGAAGTTAATCCCATTACATTCGAAAATATGTTCTGTTGTTGCATTTTATGATTTGAAGAGTTCTATGATTATAATATTGCAAAGTTGCAATATTAGAAGTAAACCTGGCACTAGAAACCATTTGCTTTATATTAGAGTGCTGGCGTTTGCTGTTGAATAGCTTAACTTAGGGTTAAGAGCTCTTCCATGGGTATGCTATTGGTTTCCTTCATCCCATTGCTCATAAGACCACTAGGGTAGCCTGCTTGCTTTGCCGGTTCCGGGTGACATCGGTTCCATGTAAAACGTAATTCCTGTTTTCTATAAATAAATATGTAAATATAATAAATAAATAATTAAATATATATCTATATATATACATACATATATAAATATATAAATATATATATATATATGTATACAAATATATATATATATATA
>OLMO02000238.1:14238863-14253339 GCA_900291935.2 Cassiopea xamachana | reverse complement strand
ATATATATATATATATATATACATATATATATATATATATATATATATATATATTATATACATTATATCAAGTAGGTCAAATAGCAGTGAAAGATCATATACCGATAGAACAGGCAATAGGATCTCTTTATTGAACAAGTTCTCCCATTGACGTCGGCATTTCTTACTTTTAAGAGATCCAAAGTTGTCACCTACAACACAATTGAAACCAGATACTCTCACAGGCATATCTAATGAATGCAAATGGTGCACATTCCCTTTTTGTCAGATATAATCTATAAAATAATTAAAGTATCAAACTAAGAATAATACAGCAAAAGGTTTAAAAATTAATATGTCTGGCAAAAACACTAAAAGAAACACAGGAATTTCATAGCAAAAAGTTCATGTGCTACCGGGTAATCTTCAACTGATCTTCTGTGACTGAACAATAAAATATTACATGAAGTAGAAAAGGTGTAACATGGAACGTGAGGACCAGGTTCCAAGGTGGAAAGATTGATAAGGTAATAACTGAAATGAGGAGAATTATGATTAGTTTAATGCTCGTTTTCAAAGTAGGGTAGACACAGTGTGGCAAAATTAATAGCTTAAGTAACTTAATTTGTATACTTAGGAGGATCAGTACACAAGCACAGCGTCTAAAAAAATTCGAATGAGGGCACTGAAAAACTTCTAGTGTATTTCAGAAAGAGCTATTGCTGTGAGGCTTAATTGGAAGCCATTTGACATCTCATTATCATAGTGCTATGCACCTATAGCTGATAAAATTGATAGAAATGTAGAAAAATCGTTACCAAGTGGATGAAGTGCCAAAACAGCTTAGCTCACAGGATAGAAGAGCTATTTGTGATTTCAACACAAAAGTAGAAGAAAGAGCGTTGGTAGAGCAGTTGTGCTCTTTGGAATAGGTCAGAGGGATAACACCGGTGGTGGAAAGTGAATAAGCTTGTAATCACAAAAACATAATGATAAAATCACACCAAGTACTTTTTTACTTGCAGAATCCCTGGTCACCAAATGTAGAAAAAGCTCTCAAGGATGTGTCCCTTAATGTGAAATGACAGCAAAGAAGTCGGTGGCATCAGAGATTCTTGAGAAATTGGAAACGAGAAGCACCTAAATCAATAACATGAAGATAATGCAGAATTATAAAATGGAAATGGTGAAATAATGCATGAAAAAGTGAAAGTTGTTGCTAAAAGGAAAAAGCAAAAATTATATCCAGCTGTATGTCAAGAGCATTCGGATACAAATCGAAAAGACAGACCATAAAATTGGCATTCGGTGATTGGAAAGTCAGTAACAACATAAGAAAAAAAGATGCATGAAAACAGATTATTCGTGTTCTCGACAGTTATCTTCAAGCGAGAGGCACTTTCACACCTGGTAAAAATTGTCCTAGAAACATGAAATCAGGCTTATTCTTAAAGCTAAGCATGATTCCTTGAGTTGGTACAAGGGGAAAGCTAGGGGGCTTTAGCTTCCTCCTAGATACTGTACCCTCCTTTCAAAAATCATGAACTCTTGTCTCTAAATTATTGCAACATTTCTCGTAGCCTGAATTCTGTTAATTTGCATTTTGACATCCTACACAGCTTTCAGGAGGCCATGATAAGAATTGCAAGTACAGCATACACCAGATATTCAGGATCGATTGGGGGTATAAGTAAAAAATCAGAAAAGGTATAAATCTGGATAAACGGGAAGATCAATTCTTGACACAAAAAATGAAATAGAAGTTGAAATAATGTAAATAAAGCTTGAAACTAATCAAATTTTGATATTTCCTATGATTTCCAAAAATCTTTTCATGATATTCTTGTCAATTGATAAAATTGAGCTGCAACAGTAGAATAGTGACAGGGTCCTAACTATTATTGACAAAAACTTCAAACAAAAACAACTGCTTGCTTATGAAATAGCTGAGTAAAAATCCTCTTCATATAGTGCTTAATGGCTCCTTCCTTTACCAGGACGAGTTTTTGTGAAATTCGTTTGATATTTTGGCAATTTTGAGCATTTTGGAGATCAAAAATTGAAAGAAAATCTGGATAAGGCAGGGTCACTTCTCAAAATGTTAGGAATAAGCATTAAGTTTACTACATCAGATTTTGGGAAAATGGAAAAGGTCTTGATTCTCCTAACATCCGTATTATCCAGAGTATAATGTAGATGCAATCATGATCATCCAGTGTCCTGTCTGTTCCACACATTGATTGCCTCATAGGTAACAATTTTAATGCTTTTCTGTCATATGGGTAATGAATAATAGTGGTTGGGCTTTCACTGCACTATCATAGATATTTTTGTCCTTCTCTACCTTGTGCTCTTTTTCCAGTTGTCAATCCAGTTAGAGATAGATGTTCAAATTTCTCTTTTCTGATAAAATGATCCAAAAATCTCATCTGCAAAATTTCGATCAATTTCAACAACTTGTATTATATCCAATTTGCATGAGGATGTTTTGTTTTCATTTGATTTTTTCGCTCTCCATGAAATTCGCTGCAAACTGAATCTTCAAATGCTCTAGCTAAATACAGCTGAGAGTTTTCTGCAAAGATACCTTTCACATTTTAATGGCTATTGTTTAGAAACTTGCTTCAAGTCATCTCATTATATTGATGGGCACCACGACAAGAAAGTGATTTTTCTCAACAGCATCTTGTATTGATATTAAGGGACACATGAATCAGTAGTGTAAAATTGTACTGTCACAACATCCCTAGAGGAATTAAAAAATAAATGGGAGAGGTAGCTGGATATAAGTATATTTATGGATCTGTCCCAATGAAGCCTCTAGAAGAAGGCCACTTCCATCTTTGCAACAACTTGGGAGCAGAAGCATCACAATGGCTACTTTTAGCAAGATTTTACCGCTTAAATAATTTGCTAGGCTCTTCATTAGGGCAGTTGTGAAGCAGGGCTTGATGAGGAAGTAGAGATTAAGAAATTGCTTGAACAAAGCAAATTTTACAAGAAATGATCAATTCTCGATGGCATTAAAACATATAAGTGCAGTTTGTCATATTTAGATTGCATTGTAGAGTCATATAGTGGAGAGAAGGTTGTCCAAGTGACAAAAGTTGTTCTCCATTCTTCTTCTTCAAGTATATGCTTCAATCACTATCTCCACAGAATGCGAATATGGAGGAACTATCGGTCTGGCGCTTTCCCCGAGAAAAATTTTCAGACATCTGCTCTCTTTAATGTCAGAGAACGCACCTGCAAGAATTGACATAGGCCTGCCAACAGTAGTTCACCCCTTGGTACCACACATGGTTGTGGGCTGATAGCTGATGAATCGTACCTCCTTCTTCTTCGCTCCGTTGCTTCCATGTGCATTTTATCTCATCACCACTACAGTATTTCAGTGAGAAAATTCTCATTCCTGCATGGCTGAAATGACCCTTGTTTCATTTCTTATGTTCAATTTTATAAAATCTGGTCTTTAGAATGATGGGAGAATGAAAGGAGGAAGATGACATTTTTATTGCATTTCTTGCTACTTTACTAGCACCCTATCAACTTTCTACCTTCTTAAAACTTTTTCTCAAGAGGCATGTGCCCCCTGGCCCCCAGGTCAGCACGGCACTGAAACAGATGTAGAAAAAGAAAGCAATGGGAAACGGTGAGATAGTATTTGAAATAATAGCGGCCTTAGAAAAATTTGGGCTCAATAAAACACTGATATTGCAAATTATGTGTATGAATCTGCAAAAGTACTCAATGAACTATTTTTGGCAGTCTTATTGCCATTCTAAAGAAGTCAGAACCAGTAGCTTGCACAGCGCACAGAGCAATTAGATTTATAAGTCATGCAGTGAAAGTAATCCAGAAAGTGATATTATCTAGGAATACGCGCATGTACGTAAAAATGTATCGGGCCAACAGCTTAGATACAAGCCTTTGAGTGGAACAAGAAAGTCCAATCTATGTCTGTGAAAGGTTAAACAAAACTACTGAGAGGTAAAACGACTGTGGATATACATCATATACTATGTTACGTCATTTGATTGAGTGAAACATAGCAAGCAGTAGGAATTGATTGAAAAGGACTAAAGCTGTTAAGAAGTTTGTGCACAGAAGGAAGCGCTGAAGGAATGCATTCTATTAACAGATTTATTTAACTTGTATAGTGAAAAAACACTTCGGAAATTAAGGGTGTGATGCTGAAATGAATGAATAATAATGACTTGAGAAATGAAGACTGCACTCTATTAATTGCAGACAGAGAAGAAAACTAGACAGATTATTGAATGTGGTGACAAAGAGAAGGGAGAGCAATGGTTTGAAGATGTATTGTGAGAAAAATATGCGAGGATTGCCACTAAAGCCTTGGCAAAAGGAGCACCACAAAAATACCCAACAAATACCAAAAATATTGGGCATTATGGCTGCGCTGGTTTGGCCACCTCTGTTGGGCACTATTTGGTGATGTTGGATAAATTTGAGCCATATTGGACAAAGTTTGTCAAAATGTTTTGATGCTGTTGGATGATGCTGAAATGGTTTAACCACTCTACCTAACAAAATCACGTTTGACAAAGCGCAATGATAAAGCCCTTCATGTATTGAAATCATTTGCTTGGATCGAGAGAAGCTACAGGTGCGATGTCCTAGAGGTTAAAAGCAATATCAAATGAAATCCATTTTACCAAACATTGTTCAACAATGCCAAACAGAGGTTCGGCAATATCGGGAATTGTTGGGAGAAATATAGCGCTGGTTTTGCCTAGGCCAGAGCTCTGCAATCTTGTTTCAAATCACGGCAAACTTGTAGAGACTGTTAAGTTCGGCGGGACACCATAATAAAATGTAACTAAAGGCATAAGAAATGCAAAGAAAACAATGTGATTTATGCTCGTACTTCAATAAGGTATTTTTGCTTGTTCTTTACTAGTACTAATGTAGTTATCCGTCTAGATGTTTTTATTAGCAGTAAAGATGGAAAGCCTTGATTGCACAAATCAGTTGTGCAAAACTGGAGCATAACTGGAGCAAAAAATTAAAATTTGCAAGCATTTTGTCAATACAAGGAAAAGGTTAAAGCTGCTCTGATATCAACTCTGGCACACTGGTTGCGGAGCACTGGCCTTGGCTTATGAATCTGTAGATTCCAGTATTGTAATGCGACAGAGAAAAGAGCCAGATAGAGCAAGTCAGGAACAGACGAGGCTTTCCATCTATTAATTTTTGGAACTTTCATTTCATTTCAGTGTTTTGAAACCTGTTTACATTAAGACTCAAAACCCAGTCTTGTGTAGACAAAACGAGTTCGTTTTCTCATTGGGACTCTTCAAGTAAACAATGGTTAATAGGTCCTAGTTGGCTACACTTGGGGTCAATGAGAGGCACTCCATCACATGCAACAGCATCTGGATATATATTTCGGTTAACCTTTAGGTCACTACCCGACGTTATCATATTCTGATGGGTGTCGGATGAATCAAGCCTTACGTATGTGAAAAGAATTTTGCTGCTTTTTTGTGCTGTGGCAAAGTTCGGTAGTACCAAGACTATTTAAATCTTAAATTTTCTTGTAATAGTTTAAAATGATTTAAATTTTCCAAGCACCCTTAGATTTCATTTTTACATGTTTCAGGAGGGTATTTCTCTTTTTCCAGATGCCCTGCTTCCTTTCTTGTTTGCATATTCCAGGCTCCCTTTTTATTCCAGCCTCTTCTATTATTTTAACAGATCGGAAATTCCAAGCACCCTACTCATTCGCACCTACCCATCTATTCCGGACTCCAGAGTGCTTGGACAGCTAGCAAACTTCAAATGGGAACTCTGGTATGGATGATAGGTGTAGAATTGATCTGACAAAACAAGTGATTATGGATATGAAAAATGTATATGTAAAAGGATATTTTGGAGTAGGCGTAAGAAAGCGCCTGGTAGAGTGCTATTACGCTTTGCGTGCTTTTTAATACCCAAGTGTCTGTGGGCACTAATGCAGAATCGTAGCTCTCCAATAAAGTGTATAGGGAAGGTCTGGAAAAAGGTTTGAAAAGGCTTGGGGTCAATAAGGTTGGGTATGAACTTTGGAAAGGGTTTGGCTTTGGTTTTTGGACAAGTATTATGATAGGGTAAGGCTTAGAGCAAGAATTAGGGCTAGAGTAATCACTCATTTCCCATATCCACCATTGTAAAATTGCCCATATGGCAAAATATGAGTAAAATATGGTTAAAGACGATTAGCCCACACTACAATTTAGTATTCCCTTCCTAGGCCCTAGTAGTTTACAACTTAAATCTCGCATCTCTAAACATCTTAAACAATGATTTCCTGTTTATAAATTGCGGGTTGTTTTCTCTACTCCTAAGCTTTTATCCCATTTATACCTTTTACTGACTCAGTTCCAACACTCCTACGTTCTTCTGTATTTTACTTTTATAAGTGTCTGAGCTGCAATGCTAAGTACTACGGGAAAATTATGCGTAACCTAGCCATTCGCTGCAGACAGCACATAGGACCTACCAAAACAAGTCATAAGACCAACAATAATTCTTCCACTGTGCACAAGCATTCGTCTTTCCCTGGCCTCCCTGTCTCCTCTAAGCACTGTAGTATTATAGCAGTATTAAAAGCCTACTCATCCTTAGAGACCATCACACCTTCAATTCTCAAACGTCCTCTATTTAGCTAACGCTTTTTTGAACTTCAATGTTACCTCTTGATTTGACCGCGGATTTCATGGTTTCCAGTCCCATTGATTTACCTTTTCATTTATTTTGTTTCCCTAGTTTTTTCAAGGCTCCCCTAGTTCATTTTGTTTATTATTTTCCCCGTATTGATTGCCATCTCTTTGGTTTTTTTACATTGATGATGGATCCCAGGAATTGGGTTCGAAATTATTGTAGGACTGTGCCAAATTTTAAGATAGTAGTATGCTAGCATGGAATGTCTTTATGAAATATGGGAAAGAGTCTCAAAAATATCTCTGGAATTGTCAATAAAGTAAGACCTGAATCTTGATCTTACTTTTCGTCATGTTTTTTCTTCGATTTGTTTGGTAAATTGCAATTCCTGCTAAGTGAATCTACTGCATATTTTTGTAAGTGATTTTTACCATTTCCCATTACCCAAAAGCAAGATAGCATATGAATCTACTTACCAAGAGCTATCGAATGACGTATAATATATTGTGACAGTCTCTCTTTTTCACGGAAAGGTACAAGTCTGCATTAGTGGCGTACTTACGGCTGCAAACTTAACATATAAAGATTTTTGCAACGATAAAAGCATTTAAGCTTGCAAACTTTGAATAATGCAATAGCCATGAAAAGCAATGGATGAATGACATATTTTAGCCTATAATGAACAAGAAATAAAAAAACATCAATTGAATACCAAAGAAAATTCAAGTTGGTTCACTTACTAGACGTACTTTGCGTAGAACTCTCTGCTAGCATATTCTTCAAAACCAAATGAACGAGAATGATGCTGTCTTCAATACTTCTTTCAAGTGACTTTGCAAGAATTCTTACACTGATTCTTAAATGCTCCCAAACAAACATACGAACGTCAGAGCTGCCTTGTTCTAAGTGAGCCATCTTAGCAACAGCCTAGTAAACAATGTGAAAGTAGCATTCACGCAATTTGCAGAGATTTTTATCCTTTTCTAACAAATCTGGAAGAGTTTGGAGCCATTCAAAGCTGATAAACATAAAACTAGAGAAGATTAGAATGCGCTAAATACAAACAATGAATGGATTTGCATTGCAACGCAGAGCACTCACTTTTTACATCTGCGCTCAAAGCCAATGGAACTGCTAGAATGGAGCAATTTGATAATTCCAAAGAAACATAAGAACGGCAATCATTAGGTACAGTAACAACAAAAAACTTACATCTGAGTCACAACAAGCGCCAAGTACTAAAGCAGCATGAAGTAAAACGCTAAGCAAAGAATGCGAAGTTGAAAGTAAATCTCTTTCAGCTATAGCAAAGTCAATTCTGCTGCTATGATCTCCTAAAATGTATCCAGTTCTAGTGCGATCAGTTCTACAAGAAAGGAAGTAACTAAGCAATAAAATTATAAAAAGATGAAAAACTATCGCATTTCTGCATTCATAAAATATAATTTTGTATGAAACAATTCAGCTTATATGAATCTTACTTCATGCAATCACAGCAGCTCACAATAAATCGTAGAATATACGATAATTTTGCTCAAGTAACTACATAGGAAGGGTATTGGGCTATAGTCCCATCATTGAAGCGAAACAGCCCTCTTTGGAACGTGGGACGTTTTTCGCAAAATTATCAACCTGGTTTAAATACCCTGTTTAGGGGTGCCGGAAGCAATTCTGAGTGGCAGGAGCTGGCTCCCAAAGTGCACATTCAAATCTGGCTCTTCCTGAAACGATGCTGTAGCAGTATAATAGGCCGCCTCTGTTGTTACTGATCACTATTCATTCAAATTTTCTAAGCAAAGTTTTCTGGCTGTTTAAAAGCGGGGATGGAGTTTGGGGGCTAGTCATGAGACTGTTAGAGCAATTTATGCATATTTTTACCTACTCTGGGACCCAACATGGTTCGGCCGGAAGAAAGTGTTCGTACAGTCTCTTAAATGTTTTTCCGATAAAGCTTCTTGTGTACGGTGATGAAGACCTCTCAGATAGTCTCAAAAAGTATACTTCAATTCACCATTAATTTTACTCACAAACCTGGTCGATTTGGTTGATTAAGCTAGTGTCAGAAACTCTACTGCCAGGCATTTAGTCTTCTTCCGCATCTTTTGGAATATCTTTAAGCATGTTTTGCAGTGGATAGCTAGTGTCACAACTAGATCTACCGTATCCGTCACAGAGAGCACCAGCTCAGCACTGGAGGAACTTTATGAGAGAGGACGGCAGCTGCCACCTACATTTTTGTACTTGATAGGCTCAAAATCCACTGCAAGACAAGCTTTCTTTAGTATTTGCTTTTTATGCAGTTTGTAATCGTATTTTTAATTGTAGTTTAGTTTTAGGTCGTATATGGAATGGCCCCAGGGCAGTCAGGGATTTTGCTCCCCAGGGTATCGTCTTTGTAATGTAGTGAAGTGGCTTTTTACGCATTGTTATCAGTAATTTTTTTGTAAGAGTTTTATAAAAGTTTCAATAAAAGAAATTGTTCATAACTAGAGTTCCCAGAAGGGTGGAATATGCTATTTTTGGATTTTTTGGAAATAGTACACAGAAACATGTAAATTGAGCTATGTCTCCAACGCTGGGAAAACTGTTTTTTAGAGCTGCTGATGAAAGTATGCGTAATTTAATTTTCCTCTATGAAGGCCTGCTTTTAAAGATAAAGAATAAATTTACATGGAGACAGTGTCTACTTTTTACAAAAATAATGCAGATAGCTTACTCAAGCATCCTCTTTAAATGGATTTAACCTTTGAACAAACTTCTATCTACTAAAACAGGGTGGTAGACTGGTGAACTAGATAGAGGAGGGGGTATAGATGCAGAAGTCGAAATCAGAGTATGAAGCTCTTGCATGTCACAGTTCTATCATCAGTTGATCAAAAAGTTTCAGCCAGCTATTCTTGCGGTAACTCTTATGTTCAACAATGGTGGCTTGCCGCTAGGAAGTAACTTTGAGCTAACGTGCTCTTGACACGTCGAAAAACGTCTCTTTGCAAGTAAAATGTTCTAAATTTCATAATTGATCTTCATCCTGTGAAGGAGAAGCTGCTCCTTCAGCATGGTTTCATCAAATTTCGAAGATTTTGAATAAGAAAAGAAAAGGCTATGCAAAGTTTTGCTTTTGCGATCACACGCTAAAAACAAAAATAAACTCACGCCAGTACGCCAAGAAAGAAGCAGCTCGCGCTGAGATATCTATCTACATTATCTTTGCACTGGATAAGCAAAGTCCAAAACTGAAGTGCTAGTGTGTAACTGCCCAGCTAAGGCCCAAACTGCCTACAAAAACTAGAGCCAAGACTGAAAGAGGGTTCAAGTTTACTATCGCACAACCATTTCAGAATCTCTGCAAATCATATATCTGTTAGCTACTTACAAAATTAATTCAAATATGATTTGCCTTTCCGCTACTTCTTGTCCCCATATTAACGATTTTAGTGTAAACCGCATTGAAAAAGTTCAAGAAGGAAAATAGAAACATTGATCAAAAGTCAATAGAAAGGTGGCTGATTCAGAGTTGCTGATGGCTTTGTGATCAAAGATGAAAATGCAATAGTTCCTGTTGCAATACATGACTGACAAATAGCATATAGAAACTACTTCTGTGTGAAACCTGAAAACATTGAATGACATAAGTGAACTTTCTTTCCTAGCTATGGAAATGTAGCATTCCAGTTCAAGCAACATGCTTCAACTCTCTCACTAAATTGGTAAGGCGATTGAGAAGCAGAAAGCAAATATAGTCGTGAAATACAATTTTAGCGGATCTTATTGACAAGAATGCACCCGAGCAGAAAAAATCCATTACCGCATGCAGGAAACATCAAGTGTGCACAAGGAAATCAGAGATGTAAAGAGAAATAGGAGACGGCTGGAGAGGCGATGGAGAAGAACTAAGCTGGCTATTCATAGAGTCAATTGTGTAAAACAAAAAGAAAAGCTAAAGAAAATGCTAGAAGACGCAGACACCGAATTCTTTTCAACCCTTGTGATGGAAGACTCAAGGAATTCAAAAAAGTTGTTTAATGCATTAAACAAAATCTTTAGCAAATAAGAGGTTAGCTTGCCAAAGCATCATTCCGAATTAGAACTAGCAGATAGCTTCATTAATGCCTTTACAGAGAAAGTTGCAAAGATCAAAGATGAAATAAACAGCAGTGCATCTGTTAATAATTCTGATGCTTTTCATTGCCAAGCAGAAGATCAAAAATACGAGTATTCAATCACTTCATTTCGCGAGCTTGAGGAGGCTAAAGTAGTTAATCTAATAAAAAGTCAGCAACAGCATCATGCGATTTATATCCTATTCCAACCTCAATTATTGAGCGATGTAATAAAGCCATATCAAAAATTATGACTAAAATTGTTAATTTATCTCTTCAATCTTCTACTATGCCTCTGCCATTTAAGTCAGCTATATTAATTCCTTTACTTAAGAAACCTGGCCAAGAGTTGGCGAAATCAAGTTTTAGACCTGTGTCAAATCTAGCTTATAGAGCAGAAACAGCACTGTTTAAGGTACAGAGTGACATGCTGAAAGCGATGGACAATCAAAAAGTTTCCATTCTTGTGTTACTTGATTTATCTGCTGCTTTTGATACTGTAGATCACAAAGTTCTATTGAAGCGGTTGAAAAACAGGTGTGGTGTACAAAAAGATGAACTACAATGGTTTGATTCATACCTCTCTAAGCGCTCTGAAATGGAAAAGTTGAATGACATACTATCTAAGAGTGTTAGCTTAAATTGTGGACTGCCACAAGGTTCTGTTTTAGGGCCTTTGTTGTTTCTTATTCACACCTTACCGCTTGGTGACATTGTTCAAAGTATGGGACTCCAGTATCACCTTTATGCGGACGATATTCAAAATACATGTCTTGCGTACCAAGCAACACTGAAGTAGTTTACTCACTTAAAGTGCTTATGCATAGAAAATTTCGAATATGATTTTTTAGCTAAAATCAAAACTTCGGTCTTTCTTATGCATGAATATCATATTATTTTTGTTCTTACTGGCGAGAAAGGTGTAGAAATTAGCGCTTGTTTTGAGTCACTAGGTGCGAATTTTGATAGCCATTGCTTGATGTCATAACGAGGATCAAAACGAGTGCATTCTTTAGGCCTATATCAGTTGATAAAAAAAGCGTTAAAAAGCTTTTCGTCTTGGTGTGCTACGGCTCACTAAAATCGCAAACAGTGACAGTGAATCGTCATTTTACGATGAAGCTACTGATTATCAATTAGAAGATGATGGCAATGATGACCATGTGCTTGCACAGCCAAGCCTACTACTACTTGTAAACGTGTAGGGTAATAGATGCATGCCACGGAGAGCCACTAGCTAACGATTCAGATGCCCAAGATAAAGAAAATGTTGAGGCAAATGACTCCGATGGACTGCTACCACAAACTCTTGAGGCTTGATTTGAGAGGCAAATCCAAGTTCAGGAATGGTGAATACCAGTATCTATTACGTATTGCAGCTCAAATTTTGTAAACAATCACTTAGGACCTATAAGCAAAGCGTTAATGCTGTACAACGTGTAGGGTAATGGCTCCTTCGTTAGATGAAGTAGAGTTTGCATTGATTAGAGTCTTCTAATTTACGCTTTTATCTTCTAAGCCAACTGATCTTTTTCTGATAGAATACAATTTCCTGTTTCAAACTGAATATCCGGTACAAACAGTATTAGGGCTTGCAAACATTTCTTCCTCCTCCATTGTGTCATCCATTTTTGAATACATATCACGGATAGTCCATGAAAGGAATTGAAATACATTGCTATGACATTATAATTTTCCTTTACTAGTAGGCCATTTCCAATCCACTAACTCAACATACCTCTCTGCCCTGTTTCCCTCAACGTTGTTAATTGATACTACTTGACCAGGATCTAAAAAACAAACACATAGATAAGTCTCAACTGTCTTTTAGCTCTATCTGTCAGTGACTGATCAATGGTATCTGCTGTGTCTGCCAACAACAAATCAATCAACAGCATCTGGATTTAGCTTCCTTTCCATTTCACGTTTGGCAGTGATTTCCTGATTCTTCGTAAAGCAGTTCTCATTGAAATGGTCAGAGTAAAGAAAAGACGAGTTGGTGCTGCTCCACTTTGGCCTATATCTTTGCACAAAACTGACCCAAGCTTGGTGTCTTTTCCAGTCTATTTCCTTGAATGGAAACGTATGAACGGGTTTCCCCTCTGTATGCTGACCATTTGTGCAGCTTATTCCGTTCGGGAGACCAGTCACACAATACCGTACTCCACGACGTTTGCAGGACTTGCTAGTGGAATCCATGCTAACAAGCGATCAAAATTATTTTCCGTACTCGTTATGACATCATGCGCAGTGACTAGAATTTGCACTTGAAATGCTAAAATAGCGAAGTTTGAGGCCTCATAACTTTTTTCCATATAAGGTATGATACTTTAGTGTGTAGCATGATGATCAGAGCACAAAGTTGCATTAGAAAGTGCAAAAAGTTAAATTTCGAAATTTTGGATCCATAAACACTTTAAGAAAATTGAGATGTGCATTCAAGTAGTCAACTCGTGGATGTCAGCTAATAGTCTCAAGCTAAATGGCGATAAAACCAAACTACTGTTAATTGGAACTCCACGGCAATGATTGAAAGTCTCTAATGCAATTCTTAATGTGGCTGATAATAGCATTGGACTATGTGAGAAGGAAAAAAACTTGGGGGTCCTTTTTGAAAAACATCTCAATTTGAAATCATATGTTAATATACTATGCAAATCAGCCAGGTACCACTTGCATAACATCAGTCTGGCCAGAAGGTTTCTAATAAAAGATGCAGCGGCAAAGGCAATAGAAGCGTCTGTCATTTCAAGGCTAGATTGCAATAATGCCTTATTGCATGGATTACCTTCTTGTGAAATGAAAAAATACAGAGGGTTCTACTAAAGAAACGCATAGCCCCATGGGCAACAAGATCAGCAACAGTTAGACATTTACTTGAAACCAAGAGAACTCATTTAGTGACAGCAGGAGAACTTTTATTTGCGCATGTTGATTCAAAATTATGGAATGAATTGCCGTATTCATTTAGGACATCGAGCTCGCTTGTTTCACTTAAAAAACTTTTAAAGTTACTTTTGTAAATATTGATAGTTTATAAGTATATTCATTTATAATGTATGTTATGCGCCTATGAGCCCTGTGGATATATGGCGCACTATAAGTTTCTTTATTACTATTATTATTGGTGTTATTAGTCAATCAATGGCACCAAAGAGCAAGAATTTCATTTATTCCCACTACCTCATGATGCAAGAGCCTTAAGATTCATCTTTTGCTGGTCGTCTTTATTGACGGACGCCAATTCCAAATAAATGCTAATATAATCTTGAGGAAATGTTTGGCTCAATTTCAAGAAAAGTCAAGAAAATTAAGGCTCAGGAAAAAGAGTCTTTTCTTACATAAAAAGCAACGTGCATGAAAAATATTTTGGCAAAACACCTAGGAATCATAAGATTCGTTCGTTCTTTAGAGCACTTTGGAAGTACTAAAAGCGGACGTACAACCTTCGAGCAGAGAGTCTATATAACCTGCATTTCTAACTTGACTGAGAATTAAATACTAAAAAGTACAAAGGATAAAAAGAACATAAAGGTGCGGACATGGAGTAGAATGGAACGCAAGGGAATGCATAGCAAAATCCAAATATATATATATATATATATATATATATATATATATATATATATATATATATATATATATATATATATATATATATATATATATATATATATATATATATATATATATATATATATATATATATATATATTTTTTTTTTTTTTTTT
>OLMO02000238.1:14214606-14234783 GCA_900291935.2 Cassiopea xamachana | reverse complement strand
TTACCACTTGATCAACTACTGCTACTAAAAAGAGGAGTTCACAGAAAATACTAGGACCTATTCTCTTTTTGAAAATGTTGGGCGCATGGCGCCCCTGCGCCCAAAATAAGCACATCCCTGCCACAATTTCTAAAACGTTTCCTGGAAATCTAACTCTTGCGTTCCCAGAGGTCCCTATGCATGGAGGATGATGTTTTAATAGAGTAAAGCTAAGGGTTCTATAATGGCAACAATAAGCATCTTCGGTGAATAAAAATCATCTCTCATTCTAATTGTCCTACAAATAAAAAGGTATGTAGACCATATGCTTTTTGAAGTGGTACTGCTCCAGTCACTTCAATACATAAATATATTCCTTGTCCTTATCTTATGAGTGGGCGGGGCCCATGGGAGGACATCCATCACATAAGGAGAATCCTTGATGAGGTTACAAACTAAGAACTGACATGGTGGGTAAATTGCCCAATGCTGTTTGAAAAGGGTAGATTTCTTGTTGAGGATGCCCAGGAATGCCCCACACTGTTGAAGAAATATTGCTATGCAGCTCAAATTCAAAGTCAATAATTGGCTGGGAATCTGTGCGAGCCATGCACTATCGTACAATAAGTCAATGGCCGTTCCTAGAAAATTTCCTTGAAGGAGGTAGGGCTTCCATTGCTGAAAAATTGGGCGTCGCCCTTGTACATGGTTGCGACCGGCAAACATGTGCATGGGTTATTCAATGAATTATGCGTTGGTACGAGGCTATTTTGCGATTCTTTGTCTTGAGGTTGTCGCAGAAACTTTGACTGTCTTCTGTAAATACCGTAAGAAGGTGTGTATACAACCCATACTTACTATAATGTGAAATCACACTAACAAGTCAGATAAGAAGAAAAAGGGGCTATGCAACAATTACTTCACATCCAAATTCGCTCATTTTCGCCATTCATCTATCCCTTGTAGTGCATCTCAACAATTTTAGTAGCACCCACCATTTTGATGCAACATTTTGAGTCCTGAGACCCCATCCCTATCAATGTTTTTATTATCTGTTACCTTCATGTAGCAAATAATCACTAAATTTAATGTTCCAATGCGTGAGAATAATATGACAAGACCATTTATTTCGCATAAAAGATTAAATTTCTGGTACTTTTGCATAAGAACAAATGTCACATCCATGCTTCAGAAAAGTGGAGAATATATATATATAAACAAACAGTCTTAGATTTAAAGCCCACCCTTGTTGTAGTTGCAAGAAAGAATGCATTTCAAATAGAATCTCTGTTACATAACAAAGGAGCTGTGAAGTCTAAACGCCTTAACTTTTTGCATCAGTTTTTGACAAAAATGGCCATACCCACCCCACTCTAAGGCGTTACGTAATTTTTGAATGACCCCAAATATCGATGTATAAATGTAAACTCACTATTCCATCACTGTCAACAATTGATTTCTTAAGATCACTCAGAATATTCTGCATCACTGCTGCAATCGACAAGAAGCATTGAATTCTTTGACAGAATGCAGGGTGGTTCATAATAATATGAATATCCACAATATTCATTGATGCTGTTCCAGTATAGTTTGTCCTTGTTCTCGCACGTGCCAAAATGGACGCAATGATCAACTACAATATAACAACATGAGCAATATAATATTGGCAATTATACTTTGCACATAGTCTCTGGCAAATTTTGAGGTGAGTCTAGGAATTGACCATGCAGAATAATCACCTAAAAATTGAAGCAGCTGCTAATAAAGTAGAGGACTGATTCTTATGATAAGAAAATCTATGAGCGCAGACAAGCAAGGCAAAATATCATTTCAATTCATAACTGTAGGCAATCATGAAACAAGCATTTTTGTGTGCTTTTCCCTGTCGAATTTCCAACTATATTTCCATAGCCCTCTACAACTGAAAAACATTAGTATGATAAAAAAAAAATCATATGCTACAATGTCTGCCAAGAGCCCTTACACCAATAGAGCGCAAGGAATTTTCTACCTTTGTCCTATTTTTGCTGCGGAAATGAGATTTCAAACCCCCTTTCCCCTTCATATAATGTTGAATCGATAGCAGATGCTCTTAGCTATTTGGAAAAGCATCACATCTCCCACCAGCACTATTCATTTGCCCTTCAAACAGTATTGTTTTATGGGGAAGGGGATTATGTAGTTTCTCTATAGCATAAATCACATGGAATACTCCAAGATTTTGGCAGACACTTTAGATCTATGCAATTCACTGCAGAATGCAATCCTGTCTTCTACTGCCACAGTCACAGTAAAAAGCAAAGTACCCCTCAATTTAAAAATTGCAACCTACCTGTCTTTTAATAAGCTATAATTATTCTATAGTAAAGTGGATAGTGCTCATGGGGAAATGAGTTGTGCATCTGGAGAGCAAAGGGCGTTTAGCAATAATATGAAATAATTTTGTGGAATACAGTATACCTCATGTTCTTCTCTGTTAACATCGTATTCAAGAAAGACTAAGTCATGTATGTAGAAGTTTAACTGATTGGGAGCTAATTTCAGTAAAACATTTCCAGTGGGAGATTGTCGCAGTACCTGTCGAATGATCCTCTCAGCTTCAGTTGACTGGTCTGTGAAAATAGAGAACCGGTTAAGGTAAAAGTGAATCAGTTATAATTTCTTAGTGAGGACTTGTACAACCGATGTATTTCATGAACTTGCAGTGTATACAAACCTAAAAGGCATCTCACAACATATTAAAGACAAAAACTTTGGATTTTAATTAATTGGTGATAGACAATATTTTCCCAACACTGGTAGATAACTATGAACATGCATTGTGTAAGGGTTTAGTAATGAAAATTAGCTAGATTTTTGAGGGATAAGAGGTGAGTAAATTGAGGAAAATATTTTCTGGCATCTGTGTAAAGTATTTGCGGATAGAATGTCAGAGCATGAAACGGGTGATAGGGTTAAGGCTCAACGTGGCCAACCAAGGAAGAATTGAAAGCTTGAGACACTTGCACCTAATAATAAGGAGATAGCAAAGGGCCACAGATTGATGCTATAAACCTGCTATTAAATTGAAGAGTAGTTGAAAATTCGAGATTATAGAATTGTTGCCTTGGAACATAACACTCATTGACGGACTTGAAAAACAAATTAATGATGATGAACAGCATTTGAAATGTGTTTGTTTTCGAATTGATAGCATTACTCTCTGAAATGGAGGAAAGATAGTCTAGACAATTCAAAAAGTACTTCAAAGTAATTGCAGCACTATCTTTGATTCCACTATTGTTGTATAACCATAAATCTATTAGGGCCTACATACATGTTCCTGCCTAGCTAGGATATCTCTTTTCAACAATTTATTTATAGTAGGCAAAAGAAATTAAGATAGCAAAATTACTGCTAATTAAGGCCTACTGGCTTAAAACATTAAAAATACACTACAAGTGTAAAATACAAGTTGATACATATCATGTTAGGTACCCAACCTGTGGTATATATATATATATATATATATATATATATATATATATATATATATATATATATATATATATATATATATATATATATATATATATATATATATATATATATATATATATATATATATATATATATTTTGCAAAGTCTACAGTTTTAGTTCTTGTCCTTCCAACATTTAACATGGCTTTTGAAAACAGACAGTGTGCTTGCTTGTTTGATTATATTTGGTAAAGTAGACCAAAGTCTTTTTCCAAGGAAAGATATAGTCTTAACTCCATATGTTGTTGTATGCAATATTGGAAGCTGCGAGTTGTTACCTTGCCATAAATGGTAACCAGCATTCCGCTCAGCGAAAATATCCTTCATGGAAGGAGGACTTAAGCCAGACCTTGCTTTATAAATGTCAGTCATAAGCAACTGAAGATTCTTTACGTGGATAGATACCGAATTCCTTTGCTCCAGAAGAGACTCAAAATCTGCTTGATAATCTTTATACGCAAAACGCAATGCTCTTTCATGGATACGATTTATTCTATGATTTAAAGTTCTTTCATAGAACATGCAAGCCAGAGGACTATAGCTAAAGTGAGATAAGACGAACACTTGCATTACCTGCTTCAACTTTTCTGTGTCCATGTAGCAGGGTATTCTGGCAAGGGCATGAAGTTTTTGACTGGCTTTCTTACAAAGAGTGTTAACTTGCTGTTTAAAGCTCAGTCTTTGATCAAAAATTATCCCTAGAAACTTCTCTTCTTTGCTTTCTTTCACGTTAGCCTCATCTATTTTGACGAAGACTTTGTTGCTCTTTCCACCAAAAGTCATCAAATGACATTTATCTTCATTTAGCTTCATACGATTGTTTGGAAACCTTTCACTTAGCGCGAGAGCATCATTCTCTAATTTTGCGACAACATTCTTGATGTTAGGATCACATGTACAAACTGCTGTGTCATCCGCGCAATTGCACACTTCAGTCTCTTACAGGAACAAAAATAAGTCGTTCAGATATATGTTAAACAAAAGAAGTCCCAAGACAGAACCTTGTGGTGCAAAAAGAGAGGCTTTTGTCCACATACTGAACGAACCATTTATCCTTACTCTCTGCTTCTCGCTATCAAGTTAGCTATGCACGAACAGCAAGGCAGATTTAGTGAAACCATATGCATTCAATTAGTAATTCGTGATCTAGACAATCAAAGGTCTTCGAAATGTCTGTCACAACAGCCCCTGGGAACTCCAAGTGCCTATCGACTTGTTACAGGCTTCTATAAGACGTAGAAATTCATGCTGTGTGCCATTTCCCTCTCGAAAGTCACATAGGAGTAGAGACAGGAAGCTTTGAATAAAGGGTAGTATTTGACATTGCATTAACCGCTCGAAAATCTTCGAGACCGCTGGTAAAACAGTAATTGTCGATAGTTCTTTTTAAAAAAGTATCCTCTTCTTTAAAGAGAGAAGCTATATCTCCAGCTTTCTGTTCTTCAGGAAAGGTGCACTTAGACATATGCGAGTTAAACAAAAATTGGATAACCACACTAGATGCGTCGAAATTTTTCTTAAGGGTTCTTGCTGATATACTATCAACTGGAGTATACCAGCAAGAATCCTTATCTTGCCTAGCCGAGATATCTCGCCTAGCCAGGATACCCTGGCTGCCTATAGAAGCAAAAAGTTTTAACTTGGCATTTATATGAGAGCTATCCTGTCCCGTCTTCCTGGGATAGCCCGCATGCCAGTACAATGTCTTACATGCCAACAGGAACAGGCAGGATAACCCGTCTTGATGGGACGCAATTGACGTTACTGCACATGTGTTATGCTCAAGATCACCATCTACATCGCAAAGTAAAGGACAAGATGTCAGTTTTAGTTTCAGTGTATTTAATGATATTAATCAATAACATGTGGAGCGCCCAGAGTTCAGTTAAACGAGGCATAAAGTTCCACCGGTTAAGCCCGCAGCAGTCAGTCGAGGGCTTTTCCTTAAATGCAATCTCACCATCCATCTTTAAATTTGAATTCGGTGTGATAGATTTGCATTTAGTGTGCACCATTTAGAATATCACGTCTTATATCATCATATATATTGCAGAGCAAGAAATAGTGCTCGCTATCCTTGACACCACTTAATTTGGTATAGAGATTTCATACTGCAGTTAATATTGTACTTGAAGTTATAAAAATATAGCTTGTTTAGGCTAATATTTAGGTGAGCTAGAAAGGACAGGCCTCTATGGCTTTTGATAGCAAAAGCTAACTTTGCAGGTGAAAGGCTTGTGGAAAATAGCCTTCACTTAAAAATAGTTAACGAACGTTTATTGCCCTATATATCTTGATCAAGCATATCCCACTCAAGCAGGCAGTTTAGATAGAAGCTGGATATAAAATTCTTAGTTTTAGCAAGCATTTTTCCTATGGCAGTACGCCTACAGAGCTCTTCAATCGATTCCTGAAGATATGGAACAGGATACATTCTGAATTGTGAGTCTAACTGTTAAAGATTTTGTGAAAGAGAATAGGACGCCTACTCCAATACCGTATGCTTAACGATTCACATCTGATTTCGTCATAAAATTTCTTCTTAGAAGTTTCTCTCCCACCCCAAGTCACTGCTAAGGTAGCAGAATACTGCACAGATTCAAACTTTTTCCATCTGATGTGCTAGTCATGTATTTTAGTGATATGCTATTGTCAATGATAGTGTTAGTGGCAGGTCAAGTTTTCTTAGCTATTCAAAAGTTTCTTGGAAGTCTCTTTGTTCAAAGAACAAATGTGCAGAGAAAAAGTGAGCAAAGCGTGAATGTAGCAAACTGCTAGCAGTATAGCAAACACTGCAGCAGTATGAGTTGAATTCTAAAGCGAGATCGTGTTTACATTTATCTCGCTTAGTTTTACCTGGAACTAGGTAGCATGTTGCATAAGTCTTAAGTTATTTGTCGTACGTTACTTAGCTCTTTCCTTCTAGTTCTGAAAGTTTCTAAATTTTAGGGTTTCTAGTATTAACAAACTTGAAAGTGGGCATGGCACTATAGGTGCATTCCTCATTCTAGATGATCTTGCAAATGTGAGGATTTGCTCAGGGTCTACCCCTACCATGAAATAATAACTGAGATTTTGACAGGTTTGCCATTTGATATAGATTTTCCACCGTAGGAAACTAAGCACTGACATAAACAATCTGTAAGAGTAGACCTTTGAAATAATGTAAAGAGATCTTAAATCGACTTCTGCAGAGATTTTAGGACTTTGGTGTTAATGTTTCTATTCATCACAGTTACTAGATGAAGAACTTCATAAACTACTTACAGTTATTTGTGATATACATGTTAGCAGACAGAAAGACCTTGGACCGGATAAGAAGACCTCTAAGGTCACATCTGGCAAGCGGCCTGTACTATGGAGATCCATGCCACAGAAGTAAGCATTAGGCGCTAATCTTGCAATCAGTTAAGTTCTACGTATGTAAAATCTAAAAGCAACTACAATATGAAGATACAAAAAGAAAAGGAGCAGAAACATAAAACTTTACATTTTTCCTTCAGCAGTGCCTAAAACCATTGATTGAATACATTATCAACAATGCAAATGAGCAAAATAGTAACACAGGTCTGAATTGTACAGCAATTCCATATCCCAAATGCTGTAAATATAAGTACAATGGCCACATACCGTCCTTAACATGCTCTTCTATTATTGATGAAAACTTCTCTCGAACAGCAGATGAAAATGGAAACTGACAAGTTAGGCCTGCATCATTCTTTCTTTTTCGTCTCATTGGTTGTGGCTCCAAAATTGATCGTTTGTCTAAGCGTATGAACTCTTCACTTGAAAAGAGTTCCAGCCAGATGTCTCTTTTCCAATCCTCCTCTTCCTCAGCAAGTAAATCCAAGTTGGAATACAAATCAATTTGTGATATTAAATGCGAAAGTATGGGAATAACTTCCTTTTCTATACAGAAGGAAAGTGCCCGCCTAAATGTTCCACATTCTTGAATGTTGCTACCAGTTGCAGCTTCATCATAAAACCATTGCTTCTTTTCAAATGCATGATATTCTTTTTGATGTAGAGATTTGCAAACTAATCGAAGAAGCACAGTTGCAAATCTATAGTTAAACTTGGCTCCTAAAACCCAAGCAATACATTGGAAAAGACCCGGAAATGTACCAACAAGGAAGAAATTGCTTTATCTACAGAGGCATCAATAGCGATAGTAAAAGTAGAGGGACTTAGTAGCTAGGGTCGATGATAAGCTCGGGATTCTTCTTCTCTATTCTGGCTACACAATCACCTTTAATGAATTTTAAATATGACCAAATGAAAAATGGTCTTTCATTCTATGTTCTTCTGCAAAAAGATTTTAGAAAACTGAGAAACAAACCATTTTACACTAAAATAGGAGAGCCAGGACCCCTCAGTCCCTCTGGTTTCAAAATCTCTATATCATCAACTGCAAACACTAAAATCCTCGCTCTAACTGTATAAGCTAGAAAGATTATCTAAATGGAGCCTTCAAATAAAGAGAGTGTTTAAAATTTAATAAAATAATGTTTGTCAATATTGGAAAAAAAAGACAGCAATCCGTTACAATTAGAACATTTCCCAACAGACTTCCTCCAATGCCCTTCAACGGCTTAAAACATTGATAAGAGGGAAAAAACTAGCTTAGAATCCTGAAGGCTCTTTTCATGTGGTATTTAGTTTTGCTATACCTAGTGTTTGTTATAGATCTTCCCTTAATTGGCCGAATTCCAGCAAGAAATATGTTTGCAATGTCCTACAAATATTTTACTAACGGAAAATTTTCATACCTCACACTACACTCAGAAGTTAATTAACAGCAACATCAAAGAAACGATGAATAAGTGCTTGTAGCTAACCTTGTAGTTTAGGTGATAATAAGTTCATCAGTGTATGTATCTTCTTGGTTAAAGATGATCGTTGCTCGTTGCTAGCTACGGTTTGAACAATTGCCGAATGAATGCAACGTCTCAAAATTCCAAGCGGTAAATGTCGTTCAACAATGTGTTTAGCTTCAAGGTTAGTTATAATTGGCAAGACTGTTAATTCCTTTGATCTTTCACTGACTGGGCTCCCCAAATCCATCGTTCTCTCACTGATTCGCTCTTCTTCATTATCTTCAATGTTTTTAACCATACATCCAGTTTCCATTTCATTGCTTGTAGCTTGTATGTAATTGTCATTACTTTCGAATATCTCAAAAATAAAGCTTACTTTATGATTCGCATATGGAATTAGAGATGGAAGGTCTTCACTAGATGGTCTCAGCTCATCAATATGAACGCAGCGCCAATTTACACCATGGAAACTGCCAAGATTTCGGCAACCACCAGCCACTCGTTTCAAGTTTACAATAAAAATCATATGAAATGAAATATTTTCCTTGCTACCATGAGTCGATTTTGACTGATGACATAGGTGCCTTGCTGATGCAATTAAATTGCTGTTTTCATCGCCATTATTGCATTGGAGAATCAAAATTTTATCTTTCCTTACATTATCTGCAATGTAGCTCCTAATAAGGGTACATACATATGCTATAAGATTATTAATGAAAATTGTACAATATCTTGAATAGTAAATCATTCAATACACAACAAAAATTGATACACCATAGGTTCAAGATGAAAGTTGCGTGCAATCAGATGGATTTCACAAGGCTAATATTGCTATTCACTACCTGTAACTCACATTCATCAATTACAGTCATTGATAGGGTTGTCAAATGTATATAATATTACCCAGGGTGAGGTATCCATGTACGCTAATGACATAAGCCTACAAAATTTTCATAAGAAACCTAGCTCCAGGCCTAGTACTAAAGGCTTCTTAATTTTTTCCCTAGTTTATTTCTAAAAGTTCCTAAAATGTTTCTCAAATTACAGACCTAAATTGGTGTGAAACTGTACGCAGAACGTGAATGTAGCACATTTCTTTATAAACTTTGATATCAAGTTATATCTAATTGCAACTATACGTCTCACTATTTCAGGCGACGTACAACTGGCTGCCAATATCAACCATACAAGTAAAATACACAGATACAAAAGTTACTAACAGGTTTCAGATCTCAGCATGATAAAGCAAAAAAAGAAATAAAAGAGAACAAAAACAAAAACAAAATAATAAATATAAAAGTACAATTGCAAAAGGCAAGCAATTTCGGGTCAGTCCAGGGTTCATTTCAGCGACAAAATATAGCATATGTGTATTTGAAAGATTTATTTATGATTTTCGATAAAATAGATTTTGTAAAGGCTTATTGGACTCAAGACAGATTAGAAGGTCAGTAAAATAATCTGAAGAAGATTCTACCGTACCAAGCATCCCTAGAGATAACTTGATGAACTTACTTTCTTGATATTTCAATCGTAGCTCCTATTGAAGGGAACTGTATTTAGAAGATTTTCATATGGAATCACCATTGACGAGAGAAGGAGATAGAAAACTGAAGGATAGACATTGTGTTTGCAATAAAGTTAAAAACTGAGTCTTGCCTCCAAGTGTACCTACCTTCTTCAAGATAGGATTTACAAATTGAAACAATATGCTGCAATGTTTCAGACAGAAGGCAGAAAGAGCATGCCAATGATCGTGTGACGCATCATTTAGAGAGATTTTTTCTAGTTGCAAGGGGTGTTTGACAAATATTTCAATGGGAAGTTGAAGGTATTTTTGGGCATATTCATTTGTAGATTTTACCAAAGGCTGGTAGTGCTTAGCGAGGCATATTTAGGAATAGATGTTATGAACAATCCTTGGGGGAAGTTAGTTCCTCTGTGATCCGCTGATGATGTTTGGCTTGAATGGATTTTAATGCATGTTTTGCGTTCCTATATTGATTATATAGAATGTTAGTAGAAGTATTTGAATCCTGCCAAAAAGACCTAATATCGGCGCTAGAAGAAGATTCTAAAGCATTTCGAATTATTGTTTGACATTGAATACACTTTGTAGAAGGAAGGATGAGATTTAAGCCATAATATCTGCTAACAATTAGGCCACTGATAGAAATACTTATAAACAAATTGAAATAATACACCTCTCAAATACATGGCAGTGTAAAATTGGGTTGCTTGCAAAGAAATACAAGAACATAACATGAGAAGAGGTAACGAATAAAGGAAAAGGGGAAACTAAAACGTTTAAAGTTCTGGGTTAGTCCATGGCTTGCTTCGACAACAGAAAATGTAGTAGGTGGATCTAATAGAAACGTTCATGGCTTTCATGATGATTCGCTTTTGAATAATCCTATCGACATGTAAATCATTTAGTAAGGATGAAGGAGGATTGCAGGAAGATCCCATAACTGATTGTAATAGTAACAATTTTTTTTAAACTTCATATGCATATACTAACAAAACAAAAGTAATAACAATGATAATGGACATAAAACATAACTCAAAGGTAGAATTGTAAGAAAAGGTGGTAACTGTTCAGAAGTTCAGGAGTTCAGAGTGGCTCCATGGTCTATTTCTTTAGCAAAAGATGTAATATGTTGACCTAATGGCAATACTAATTGTTTTCATAATATTTCTTCTCTGTGTAACTTTGTCAAAATTCAGATCTTGGAGTAGAGTAACAAAGGAATTACTGGAGGGGCCCATATCACCAAGAGCACCCGTGGAGACATTGATGAGATTAAATTTATTATAGGAAGAGGACAAGTCTTGAAGTAGTGGAGTATACTTATTGACTTTCCTTGCGCTATCCGCCTTAATATTTGTCTCAGAGAGTAGTGTGAGTTCAAGAATGTAGAGTACATTATTCTCTGTGAGTAAAATGAGGTCAGGACGATGGAAATCACCAGTAATCAAAGACGGAGACATAAAAGAGGGCAACTGGGCATAAACTAAGCTTTGGCTAAGAGGTGAAAATGTATTAGCAAGGAAAAGAAGGACAGAGTTGTGAAGCCAAACATATCTGCCACTCTCAAGTTACAACTTGAAACTAGATATCGCGTACTGCAAAGTTTCTGATTGAAGGCAGAATGAACATGCGAACGATTGAGATATGGACCATTTGAGTAGAGTAGTAGAGTGTTGTTCAGATATTTTACAGAAAAATTAAAAATATTTCTGGGTATGTTTTGCTGAACAATAGGCCAGATGCTGGTTAATACTTGACATGAATATTTCAGAATAGATAAGATAACCAAGCCTTGAGAACAGAGTGTATTTTTGATGCGATCTTCATGCCCGTGCTATACAGCCTTCAAAACTTGTTTGGATTTCCGGAACTGGTCATACTGAAGAATAGTGCATAGCTTGTATCTGCCCAAAGTAATTTGATGTCGGGATCTGGTGAAGATTTCAAAGCATTTCGCATAATACTGAAGGGAGGATAAGATTGATGCCGTATCTATAGGTATTTAAGATAGGTAGGCAAAAGAGAAAGCTAGGAAAGAGATTTTATCAAATTTTAGCGAAAATGGTTATCGTCTAAGGCAGAATGTCATATCAAACAAGCACCAAATTAAGCCTCAACACATGTTTCTTCAAAACATGAAATGATAATTTTACAGCTTCTACTATCGCATTGCTATAACAGCCTTTTGAATATTCCTGTCATTCCTAAGTAGGAAAAATTAGCTAGAGCAAAGGCTACAAAACGACTCATACAGAAATGCCCTGATCTGTTTTGAAAAATACTCATGTTTGAAAAATGTAGCAGGTATTCCATGTTGACCAAAGGTTTTCAAACTACTAGAGGATAAGGATGCTTAAACATTACAGCTTCAAAAACATTGCAAAAATGTTGCACTTGCCATATTCTCCGCCTGGTCTATTTAGCAACAAAAATAAATCTATTATCCACAACACTAACTTACCGTAACTCTTCTGAGAACTGCTGCTCTGTCTGAAATTGGCTGAGTGAAATACACTTGAAATGAAATGAATCTCCAAGAGCCATTTGTAAAGATTTCTGATCACACGGCGAAAGCAGCCTTGAAAATGTTGATACCTTAGAATACAACAAAAGCTCCCTATAAAATCCTGTCTTATGCAAAATATTCTATATGTAAATTTGGCCGTTGAGTGATAGAGTGCAAAACATTACATGAAATAGTGAAGAGCAATCCCGGCCATTAATAACATATTTACTCACACATCTAGCAACAAGATGACATAAAATAGTGTTGTTTGCATTTTAACTAGTTAAATATATTTTAAGAGCACTGTTTATAGATCTTATGAAAGCGCCCATTTCACTCTAGAAGTACAAGCTTTCTAGATAGACAGCAGCACCATCAATGATTTCAGAAACCTCAATTCCAGCGAAAGAGACTGAAGGCTTTTTTATAAGAGAATAGAGTATAAGAAATGAGTGCCTGACCACTCGAAAATGTTAAGAAAGGTCAGTATTGGCTTCATGAGACACAAAAAAGCCAATAGCTTCATATGCGTTGTAGTTATTCAAATTTCCAATTATCCATACATATACTATATATGAATTGAAATACGTTTTTAGAAGAAATGTTTTCAAATCTTAGGAAAACGCCCTTTTTACCGTAAAGTACTACTGTTCTAGTCATTTGGGCTTCTATCTTCTTTTGCTAACTGAAATTCATACGAGATTATATTCTTTAGATTTATTAATATTTCGGGAGTAAAACCAACTTTTTCACATACTGATATGCATTGGAACGTAGAAATTGTCTGCTATTAAAGTTATAAGAACACCCTGACATCAAAAGTATGAAAAAGCTAAAAAGGGTAAAAAATTGAGATTGAAGACTGGCCACAGACCAAAATCTATCCTAAAATATTACAATATTCAGCACAAAGCCAAACTATCACAATGGATGCGTTGTGGGAACCTGGGGGTTGTTATCTTTTAGCATGCTATTACATAACACTTGAAATGCTAACTTCAGTCCAACTTATTGCTAATAGACAACTTCGTACTTTTATGATGCTTTTGCCTATATTTAAAGTTATATATACATATATATTGATATATATTGTATCCTAAGAAAGTTTTCTCTATGAAAAAAGTGGGAGCAGTCACAACCCTGCCCTTCACACTCCCGTTTATATATCCCCTTTTTATCAAAATTGTACAAATATCAACAATAATTATATTTCAAGGTAAAAATTCCACCAAGTACTACGTTCAGACTAATGAAAGTGAGTTCAATAACAGAAAATAACATAAACGAAAAACTGAAGGAGTAAGAATCATCCTATTTTAACTTTTTGACATTACACATGTTAACAGACAAACAATGCATTAACCACAAACAAGCTAAGTGACTAAGTATAACAGTCATCATAAGAGTCAAAGAGAGACAATAGAAAATTGATGTATTGAAAATCCCTTAATTTTCAATGTCTCCTATCATATTTGAACTAGGGATTTGGAATAGTTGAAAGATAATCCATTTATAAAACACGCAAAAATATTCTAGAGTGAAGTTGTCTTGAAAGTGCATACTTGAACATTAATTCCTCCTTTAATCTCTCCTCCTGTCAAAGCTGATTGCAAAAAGCTCTCCAATGAATCATGTCTTTGCTCTTTAAAATATATATCCCAAATCCTATCTGTTTCTCCTCCACAATAAGTTCCTTGAATTCTAGCAACCGCTTCTGGAGTTGCTACTTCTAACAGCTTCTTCTTACTTTGGTCTATGATCTACCGAGGTAAAAAAAATAATTAGTTGTCGTCCTTAGATAGCTTTCAAAATAGCAAGAAAAGACATGATGTGCCTTAACAATCATTGTCAAAAGTAGTTGGAACCCTATGTACACTATTACACGAGTAACATTCCTTCCTCAATAATCCTCTTACTTAAACAGCTTTTAGGTATAATGAATAGTGCCCTCCTAAAAAGTGTTTTTTCTTGAAGGTAGGACACTACTGCGGTGTATTTTTGAAAATTCTCTAGTTGATTTGTAAGAAACAATGAAGTAAATCACATTATACTAGGAGGAAGGGGAGACAGAGGAAGGAAAGAAGCTAAACATTTGGCAAAGTCTTCCAACTATGTTGGGAAGCAGTGCCTGAAACGATGGAAATGCAAATGGTAAGATACTGTAGATGTGATATCCGTCCTGGGGTAAAATGCTGCCATAGATTTTGAATCTATAGTTTATTTTTCTAAAGCTATAGCAAAATTCCATGGAAATCAAGCGAGAATACTTGGAAATCGCAATATTTGGTTGTAGCAAAGGAAGCTCAATTGTCACAAGGACCGAATGAAAGTAGTTATGCTTCTCATCCTAAAACGTACGTGATGTGACTTGGGACTAAAGTTCGGAGAGTGTACGTAAAATTTTGGCCTTAAGCCCGGTTTATACTTCGTAATTTTTCAGATTACTTTTTGCTGAAAAATTACCGGTCTGGGGCCTGAATGTCTGCTCTATAATCAACGATAATTCTCCTTAAGGTTGTAATTTTCCATAACCATGCTTAATCAAGTTTAGTGGAGGTGTGATTGCAATGCTTAAGGTCTTAAGCAAAAAACTGAAGGATTTGAAAAAAGTTCAACTTTTTCGTAATCCTTAAACGCCCTTGCAGAAGTATTTCATTCAAAACGCCTCTTAATGTTTCCTGTAGTCAATTCTATAACCGTTCTTACGTATTGAAGGTATAATGCTTCCTGCTATCAATTAAAATCATTTCGATTCAATATCGAAATGAGTTGACTTCAGCATGTTGTGGTAATCGCGACCATTTAGGACCTAGTAACATTGTTTACTGGAAGAGTCCCAATGAGAAAACAAGCTCCTTTTGTCTACACAAGACTGGGTATTGAGTCTTGATGTAAACAGATACCAAAACATTTAAATGAAAGGCGATCTTGCTTGCCCAATGATCCAAAAATTTTCGTATGTATATGTTTTAGCGCATTCTGGAGTTGCAATTAGGTGTTGTCCTATGGCCGACTCACAATTAATTTTTGAATTGTTCTTTTTACATATACGAGGTGGCTGTTCTCTTACGGTATTACAGTTCTTCCTGATGCTCGTGGGGACATGCTGTTTTATTCTGTCTGCTAGTCTCTGCGTAGTGCGTCCTACTCATCGAGCTTCACATCGGCACGAAAATTCATAAACAACACAACTTTTTTGAGTGGTAGGAACGCAATCTATTTTAGGAGATGGTAGCATAACTCTAGAGCTGTAAACCACATGGGGCTTCACAGCATAGTAACAAGATGTAATGGCTTCATTAATTTGATTTTCAAGCTTTTATGTAGCAATACCAATCCAAGGAAATTTCAGGTATATTGGGCATATCTCTGTGCCAATTGGTCTTTCTGCTGCAAAATTGGCTAATTTTAGGCTGATGCAAGAAAGTAGACCATCTGATGGATATCCGTTGTCGATAAGCAGTTGTTTTATTTTATCGAGCTCTGGGCCTCATTTAGTTTTAGAGCAAATCATAAGTGCCCTGTGAGCTAAGGTTTTAATAAGGCTAATCTTTCTGGTCTTTGGGCTAAAGGAATTCCAACAGATATATTGCCCAGTAAACGTTGGTTTCCTGTACATGCTGGTAAGAAACCCAGTGCCCTCTTTCTCTACCAAAACATCTAGAAAATGCAAGTTGTTTTGCTCTTTCTCTATTGTGAATTTTAAAGCTGGATGTAGCAAGTTCAGTTTTCTAGGAAATTCAGCTCGGAACCAAAGATGACAACACTATCGTCCACATACCGAAATTAGACACCTGGCTTTGCGGTGTTGTCAAAAAACCTACTTTCATGAAAGCCAACAAAGATGTTTGCTAATGCCGGACCCAAAGGGCTACCCATTGCCACACCGTCTAACTGTTTATACATCTGGTTGTTGAAACTAAATTCAACTCCTCGTGTAGCAATTAGCATCAAATCCCTGAATGTGTTATCAGAGAATGGCGGGCAATCAAAGTGGCCTCGACACAAAGCTTCAGCACAAATCTCTATGGTCTCATCTAATGGGACGTTTGTGAACAGACTGCTGATGTCAAAAGAGCATAGAAGTGATTTGGCAGGTTCGATATTACAGTTTTGGATAAAGTTAGCAACTGTACAGGAATATTTTACGCAATGTGAGGAGTAAAGTTTTAGGACCGGTAAGTAAAGTTTATAAGTCTTTCTTTAATGGTTTAAACAAACCGCTGGTGCTTCCGTAAGGAAAATGCGTTTATTGGTAACCTTAAGGCTTCACGCAAAAATTTTATGATCAGTCTTGACCATGTTGTCGAGGAGAAAGCTTCGGAAACTGTTGGCAATATATCAGTTGCATAGAAATGAGCAACAATGGTCTTATATTCTGGAAGTTGATATACCTCGATCGTCAAAGGGAGAGTGTCATTCCCTTCTATGAGATATAAAAGATGCCGGTATTTTTGAACTTTTTCACATCTCTCAATGCTGTCCATAACTGTGATATATTGCATTCAGTTTGTTTGAATTCAAGTGGACATCACATTTCAGATTTCACCACAGCACGAAAAAGCGGCAAAATTCTTTTGACATACTTAAAAGCTTTTTTCGCCCGACACTCATCAGAGTATGACAACGTCGGATAATCGTTTCGACCAATTGGTTTTCTGCTGCACAGTTGGCTAATTTTTGGTTGATAATTGGTCCAGAGAAGTGCCCAATATACCTGAAATTGCCTTGGATTGGTATTGTTTCATCAAAGCTTGAAAAGCAAATTAATAAAGCCATTACATCTTGTTACTATGCTGTGAAGCTCCGTGTGGTTTACAGCTCTAGAGTTATGCTACCATCTCCTAAAAAAGATTGCGTTCCTACCACTCAAAAATATTGTGTTGTTTATGAATTTTCGTGCCGATGTAAAGCTCGATGCGTAGGACGCACTACGCAGAGACTAGCAGACAGAATAAAACAGCATGTCCCCACGAGCATCAGGAAGAACTGTAATACCGTAAGAGAACAGCCACCTCATATATGTAAAAAGAACAATTCAAAAATTAATTGTGAGTCGGCCATAGGACAACACCTTATTGCAACTCCAGAATGCGCTAAAACATATACATACGAAAATTTTTGGATCATTGGGCAAGCAAGATCGCCTTTCATTTAAATGTTTTGGTATCTGTTTACATCACGACTCAATACCCAGTCTTGTGTAGACAAAAGGAGCTTGTTTTCTCATTGGGACTCTTCCAGTAAACAATGTTACTAGGTCCTAAATGGTCACAATTGGGGCCAATTAGACGTATCCTATCACAGTATCTGCATCTGGATATATATTTCGGTTAACCTTTAGGTCACTATCCGACGTTCACATACTCTGACGAGTTTCGGACGAAAAAAATATCTTTTAAGTATGTCAATAGAATGTTGCCGCTTATTTGTGCTGTGGTAAAGTTCTGTAGTATCAACAGACTATTTACGAAAATTCTTATTGCAGCTGTTCTTTAAATGATGTCACAACTAACTCCTATTTCCCTGTGTAGCTGGTATCTGCTTTGTGCCCTTCCTCTTTCAGTGATGGCTGTTTAAAGTACTATTCATCGGCTTCAGAGCTCTTTCTTCTTCTCTGGCGCATCTTCACAATGCTTTACTAGGAGGTCACGGAGCCCGAGCCCCTGCCAGGCCGCTACTGGGTACAAACCAGCGCAGAATTTATCGAATTATAAAAAATATTGCAGAATTTACAGAATGGTAAGACAATATTGCAGATTCTACCATTTGGTACGAAAATATGGAAGGATTTCCCAAAGGGAGGGAAAGTATTTGGGGTATCGCACAGTCTATCTCAAATCAAGATCTTTGACTTTGACAGTCTATCTCAAATCAAGATCTTATGCAAGGCCAAAAATTTGTAGACGGCGAATCTGCTTCAGAACATAATTTCTCAGGGGTGGGTTGTAATTTCAGGGCTTTCCAGGGTATTGTTCCAGATGAAATTGCACATTTTGAATTATACTAATTAGACTCTTTTCAGCCTGATATTCTAACTCGGTCTTTATTAAGGCTTAATTTTTAACCCACTGGGAAATAAACTCAATCTATCTACCAACAACCCCTTACATGTATACTCCAAAAATAGCATATGCATAGTCGAGGTATGCTGATTCATACCATTGGTTTTATCCAAAAGGCTTTGGGTGTTTATACATATTACCAGAAGTCTTTGGAGGGTAAGGATCTAATGCCATTAATAAGTTAAAAGCTACAACAAATGCGTCTTCTTCACATGAGAGTTAAGTTATGAATACTTATTCTGGCTTTTCCAACCAAATTCTGAAAAAGGCTCATTCTCCCGCTTTTCCAGCCGGAGTAGACACCCTGGCACTGTTTCAATGCGGGTTTTGGCAAAGAATCATATGATAAGTTAGCAACCTTACTAGTTGAAATTGAAAACGTAACAAATTCTCGCTCCATTACATATTCTGTAGACGATAGTGATGGAATATCCTTTTTCCTTTAACACCACCTCAGTTCTCCAAATGACGCACATTTTGAAATTATAAATATATATTAAAGGTTATCAAAGACAGCTAAATATCACCGGCAATTGTTATCACAATTTTTTAATCGTTGGAAGAATAAATATTTGCTAAGTTTGATGGAAAAATATTGGCCTAGAGATGATTCCATGACTAATCCAGATATCCATGTCAATGACATATGTATTTTATGCAATTCCCAAGCCAAGATAGTCTTTTGGAAGTTATGCAAAGTTTAACAGCTAGGTTCAGTAAGAGATGGCTCATTTATATCTGCAAAAGTATCAGTTTTATGTTAGTAAGATGCTTTTTAAAGATCCCTAAAGCATTTAGTTCCTTTAAAAATAAGAACAATGTCTTCACCAGATGAGCTGACAGCCTGTGCAGTAAATCCTACTGCACGAAAGCTCCGAGCACCGAAGTGCAAGCGTAGAGCATCAAAACGCCAGTTCCACACGAAACCCTAGATATAGCTATACGCAATGCAGTTATACATGGAGAATTACCACGTAAATATAGATGCTAAGATGTTGTTGAGAGTTAGTTTTATGGACTTTTTACATTCGTTGTTATTCCACGTTATCAAACAAGGAAAGTGTGTTGTAATGTTGTTAAAAACTCCAGTGTTCATAAACCCATGTCACATCCGCCACTCTTTTAAAACTGCGTGGTTGATTTGATTTACTAGGGATTCGATTATGGCATTTTAGCGATGAGTAAAAGTGGGAGCACGAACTTGCAATATGAAATTGAGCTGCTTGGCTTCATTGTAGGTGTGTTTTGTTTGTATATGCTAAATAATGTATAAGAATGGCTACAATTCTTTCTCTGTCGCACCTACAAAAATCACTATATACTAAAATGCCATTATGCAAATGAGGAAAAAATGACGTAAAATCGCCAAGTTTGTTGAGCCTACTCTTCCCGGGCCGTTTGCCCTATTCTCCCCAAAATTCGCCCGGGGGTTCCTTGTGTGCCGTAGATGTGCATCCTGGAAAGGATTTTTCGATTTTGGGGCGCGTTTGGGAGGGAGAGGGGACGAGGGTTTTCTCCCTTAGCGGTATGCCATTTTATCGCGCTATTATTGGGGACGAGCAGTACGACCGCGTTTGTTGTTAGTGGTTAGAATGACATACTCCAGCAGTATGCCATTTTCGTTGCGTCGCTTAGAAGGAGCGGCCGCCATTACGTGACAGCTTCTGGGGCCGCTGATGGTTGCTTTCTTTCAGGTGAGTCTTCTTCGTTTTATTTTTCAATCAGAAGCACTTTTATTGCGGAATTGAGAGTTTTTGGCC
>OLMO02000238.1:14178500-14214506 GCA_900291935.2 Cassiopea xamachana | reverse complement strand
CATGGTCCTTCACAGCAACATGTGTTGTCATCAATTCATGCATGAAAGTGGGGGTACTTCTTGTCTTTCCAAGGCTAATTTGCAGGTATGCACGCGCAGCGGGCATTATATAACAGCTAGTTATATATAATATGCTAAGCAAACAGATAATATGATGAAATATACCAAAAAAGACGATGAAATGAAGGGAATGGAGGTTTGCTGACTGTGCTTGTGATAATAACGTTTATAGTAATGCAGGTGATCATAGTGCATGTTACGATGATACAAATGACAGAAATCATCTTATTTTAATGAATTTGACTATAAATAAAAATAGGAAGACAAATCATAAGATAGAAAGAAGTACTTAGTGTATTTTTTAACACAAGAATGATGCACTAGTGATTGTCTGGCGTGGGGAACACGTTTGATGTACTTTCATAAATGTTTGAAAAAGTACAGCTAATGGTTAGAGCAGTTCACAGATTGCATGTTTCAGGTGCATGTCACCTAGATGATAGTTGGAGCCCAGAAAAAAGTTAATATAAATATTGCATTCACACTAGAACGACAATTGCAATTCTAGGCTCTTAGCACTGCTATGCGTTGATGATGATAATTGTAATAATAAGGGATAAAACTCTAATGCAGCTTTTGGTTCCGTCATGGTAGCTGGTTAAAAGAGAATTTAGAGCCTTGAAGGTGCCTCTAAAAGGACTTTGTTTTTTATTGGAAATGTGGTACCCCTTCTGTCATCGCATTGAAGTTTAATGAAAGGATTAAACCAAATCATGATGGGTATGGCCAAGGTTGCATTGGCAGTCCTGATTGCGGCGATATTGATGATGATACTGAAAGAATACAAGCTAATTATAATAAGGCAAATCACTATTTGAAAAACTTGTTAATGATAAAAATTAAAAGTCAAAATATATATTTTATGAGCAGCACTACTCATTCAAAATCTTCAACTCGTGTGAGATTTCATTTTTGAGTTATTTAATAATTAAATTTTGACATTTACAAAACTGATGATGAAACATTGAAAAGCAGCATCATAGCATTCTATTCCTATAGCATTGTATGTAATTAGTTTAAATAGGAAAGCATATTGCAAGATAGAATATTAAGACATTAATGCATTGAATACCTACATATTCATCGTTATGTACACCTTCATGTACACTATGCAGGATCTCCAAGAGCACTGTAGCTGGTGTATCATCATTGAATCCAATGAAATTATCACCCGGGGAGTACTTCTTTCTACATTAACCGGAGAAGGGAGTATGGATGAAGCCAAGAAGTTTTATAAAAGGAATAGTACTGCAAACACACTTTGATATATAGAGTAGGAAAGTTAACAAGCCAAGTTCTGGTGAAGCACTAACACACATAGAATCAACAAAAGTCTAATCTAACCCATATTCCTGGAAATTAAATGGCAAAAATGCGCTCATCCAGCTAATCACAGTGGCCTACTCCATAACATAAATGTTAGGAGAATGTTAAAATGCTTTTTGTATATACTTTTTGCATTAATCGTAAATATTTTACAAGTTTCATCGTGGAACTACAGTGAATGAAGGTAAAGAGCATGCATTCAAAGTCCCTTTAAGCGTACTCTACGGTGCCAAATAGATGTCCTTCACTAATTAATTTTTCTCAAATATTCCACCAAAGAGATATTTTTATTTCAGACCCTGCCAATTCATTTTTTACGTAGGATCTCACCCAAGATAAATTTTAGAGGAGATACTTTGGCCTACAAGTAGAAATTTGATAAGAAAGACACGTTGATCACATATGCTGTATTGGTTCATTCTGTGGAATTGACTAGGTAACTTTGATATAATCGTGTGACAAGAAACCATTGCTTATTCTGTAGCATTTTCGGTCATTTTCCAGCCCTCCCCATTTAGTTCAACCCTCTGCTAAGTAGCTTTTGGGGCTTCTCCAGTCCCCCCCACGACTATTCCAACCCCATTCTATTAGACACCAAAAAGTACGCTGATAGTATACCTTTTCTCCAACTTAGAGAAATCAGCTGCCCATTTGCGAATCACATTGCTAAGGTCGCGTTGCCTCTCAGTTAAGCTGGTTGACATGACAAGAATGTGCTTTTCTAGCCTGTTTATCAATGGTATGGGGAATGATTTGTAAACTGTTGATTTCTCAGCAACGACAATTAGCCTGTAGAAAGATATCATAACTCAGCTCATCAATTGTAACATACCAACATACAATTAGTTTCGGGTTCCATTGCAACAGCAGCGATGTTACAATTATTAAGAATAAGACGCTTAAGAATTGCTCTGTGCATATCGGGAACAAAGAACAGAAGTCACTCCAAGTTGTGATTTTCTTTCAATCTAAAACTTTTTGGACTTAGCCAATCCTAGTTTTGAGCTTCTTTCTTTCTAAAATTTGTCGAATTTTCAAGCTACAATATGAATGTTGAAAACCCAGCTAAACTGTCTAATTTCAATATCCACGTAAGTTTCAGTTCCTAAACAAGAATAGAGAAGACACTATTCGAGTAAAGTCAATACGTGATACGCCTTGCCGTAATATAGCCTTTGTGAATCTGAAAGTTATTTCGAGAAAGGCAGTTCAGAATTGTATACAACATCAGTAAGAAGCTGTTTCACAATCAACTCTATACAATCACACCAAAAAAGGAATTTTGAAGGAACCTTTGAAAATCCCAATTCCATCACCAATCGTTTAACTTGAAAAAAATTATTCATAAGTAGCAAACATTTAAAAATAGAAGGCCAAAAATCCACTGACATTGTCCTTAAAGTGGGAGATTGGTAGGTTCCTGTATACGTTCGCATGCATCATGAGAAGTGAATGTTAGAGATGGGGTGGCCAGTTCCTCTTCTCAACACTTCTATATCTCCAGTGCTACCACCAGGTATCTAATCGCTGCTACAGCAGACAGAGAGTGAGAATTTCAGCAAAAGTCAATTAAGCCTTGAACCAACAACCTTCACCACAGTAAGCAAACACTTTAACTACTATTTTATCATTATAATTTATTTATAACAAAGACAATTCCAAGTACAAAAGTTACATACTTCTTTCTCCGCACCACCCACAATAGGAAGGACGCAAGTCGTCTAGTTTCAACTGTAGGTGATGATTTTAGTATTAATAGGTATTCAAAACATTTAAATGTAACATTCCTTTAGCGCCAGCTGATTATCAAGGGGCAATAAGTTTTAGATCCAAAACAATTTCTACATATTTTACAAGACGTTTTGCAATTACTGCCCAAAGAAACAAGTTAAATACAATAAAAGCTGATGAAAAATATGGCATATACCGAATAACATAGCTTATTAACTTGAAATTTTGAAAAACATTTTATAACAAGCAATGCATTATCTTTATCAGTATCAGCTTTGGCTTCTCTAATCAAAGTTAGCGATGGTTGGTTCCAATTGATGCCGCCTTTAACCTTATCTTTAGCTTTTTTATCATGATCCTTTCAGTTGATGATCTCGTCTATATGGAGATATAGATATATGGCTTTGGTAACCCTAACTATCATTTCCTTATTGGATTCAATTTCCTGAAGTTCATTCAGGGTGTTGTGGTGTCTTGAATGACTTATTACCATGAATTAAATTTTATTTGCGTTTAAACTGAGCCTGTTTTGCCCCATCCATTTCGCGACATTGGCCATCCACTATCTATATTCCTGTGTAAAGATGCACTATCAGTATAGGAACAGGTTATTCTTGTATCATCAGCGTACATTTTGGGAGTTGCACCTTGAAGACAACGTTCAAAATCATTAATTTATATATGACTAGTAAGGGCCCCAAGGACGATCACAGAGGAATACCACAAACTATTCTATTATTCGGTGCTTTTTGGCTCTCAACATGGCAAAATTGCTTTCTATTTTTAAGGTGTATTTTCAACCAGCAATGTGTTTTCCCATAGATGCCAAGTGCTCACATTTAGTATATGTTTATTAATATTTTTTATCAAGTTTCCATGATATTGAGCATCAAAGTTATCGTGCTGTGTAATTTCCGGACGGCAAATTGATTTTTTGATAATAAGTCATTTGCTCTAAAAATCATACAGCTGATTATGCGCCAGTTTCTCGAGTAGCCTGGAGAACACAGAAAGAACTGTTATCGGCCTACAGTTTAATCAATTCGATTTTTGGCCTGATATTTGGCCTGATTATCATGATCCCTATTGCCATACAAATCATTGTATTTTCAGCATGGCTCAAAATAGAGAGATTTGATGCGAAATAAGATAGCAATCAATTACCCATATCTCAGTCATTGATATTAAGATCAAGCTGACATTTTTCTATTATAGCTATTTCAAAGTGTCTCCTTAGAAACAGAAGCAAAATTTAAAATAGTCTAAAAACTTAATGCTTCTGACGTTACACTTTAGTAGCCTATGCCTCACCGCATAAATTGAAGGGTAGGTGGGGCCAATTTTCTTTGAAAGGCCATAAAGCATTTTTGAGGTGAAACTTAATTTATTACACAACATTTTTGGGGGTCCTATCTTGTCTGGCACCAAAATATTTTTCACTATAGATCCCTAAATATAGTTATAATGGCACCAGCAAAAACAACCAATTAAATCTAACTGCAACTAAAATACTTTTGTGATGACAAACGAACACTGCGCCATATGTGCATAACTTACAGGTAAAGCTTCTCCCCTTCAAGGCTGTTATTCTTTGTGAATGCTACCACATTGTCACAAATTTTTATATCACCAGTATGTGCATTCCAAGGGATAGTACATCTAAATGTAACTGAACTAACTCCGGATGACATGTTGTGTTAGAAGTGGAAGACATTCATTATCGAGCCACTGCTAGCCCAAACATAGCTAGTCAACGACTAGATTTAACTAACTTAAAAATTACACTGAAAATTATATTATATTACAATACACAGCATTAGAATACGAAATATGCATTACAAAACAATACATTGGAGTCAATCAACTGTACGTAATTGTACTGGTGAACAGGTATGCTGCATTTGGCAAGCTGATAAGGGAAAATAATGTTGAGGTAGTGGGGGATGAGAGTGTCTAAAGTCTAAAGTCTTTTTGGCTTGATTGTTTGCCCCGCAGAAATTTGCATATTTCCAAGGATTTATGTTACTAGCACATCCTTTCATGGCTTTTTTGTAGCATGCTTTAACTATGAGCAATCTATACAATGCAATGGTATAGTTGAATAACATACTTACGACACTAAGGGTCACTTAAAGTTAGCTGATGCTGCAAAAATGCAGAGAGCACCATCCATAAATGGTAAATATACAATTGGTTTCTGAGTTTTCAATATTCCTAGCTCTTGTATTCATTTGATTGCTTGGTCTACATAGATTCAAATTTATGCAATGTTTGACGCTTTTGAAGAATCTCTTGATAGCAGATGCTGCACTTGGTGGTTTCCATAAAGTTCATTGCCTCATAGCAAGCTTGTTTTATTTTATACCCTCTATTAGCCATTACTTGACTACCTGGCTCCAAATAATCTAAAAAGTCGCTGTTAAGCAAATTGTGAATATTTGATGCACGTTCTTCATAAGAAGGTGGCAAAAGAGAATCTGATCCATTAGGCGTAATTGAAACAAAGAATTTGGTTTTGCAGTAATGTTTGTAGTAGTCACTCAAGCGGGAAGCTTGAACATCCAGGTAACTGGGTGTATCAAAAAAATTTCTGAACAATCACTTATTGTCCGTACTTTAGTAAAGTTGCTTAAAGCAATCAGGCAGATTTTTGCGCACTTTACTTCTTGAAGGCCATGCAATCAATGGGCGTAATTATGCTGACAACAGTAGTACCCAAGTCATAACAGTTTGTGACACTTTGATTGGTGATATATTAAATCAGAAAGCTAGGTCTTCTGTCATCAGAAGGACTTAAACATTGGAAATTTGCTTTCCTTCATTGTTTTCTCTGCTATCTTCCCAAATGACCATCACAACTGCTTTCTCTCTGACATAATCAAAAACAATCTCAAACATCTTGGAACCAACCAGTCCAATGAAGAAGGCAACATTGGAGTCATGCGTGATTTGGAAAAACGTCATAGGTACTATACCATAAACTGAATGTAACATAGATTATTACTATACATGTATATGACACCAACTGTAAAGAATGTGCACAATAATGAGATAAAAAGTGACATGAGTTCTGTTGCTGTATTATCAGGGTCTATTTTAGAGTGGTCTTGGTCATGATTTGTGGTCCTGGAACTTTCAGCTTCATCTTCGAAAGCTAAAAGTGTGGTCAATTACTACATTCTTATATTATTCCTATCCATCACCAGTCCTTTTGCTGCTTGGTCTATCTATATTCTATGTAAATTTCAAGACCAGTTCAACATATGCTTCGATGTGGCGTCTACAACGAAAGGCTCTACATGAAATTCTGGATTGTTTGGAGGATGTGTTCACCAAGAGAGCTCATGTAGGGTGTGGTCAAGGTAAATTTTAGCATAGTGTGATCTTGGAAGAATTTCGTCAAATAGGCCCTGTGTATACTTATTAGAACTTAATTTTCAAAAAGAAAGAATCTTTAACTCCTTCTCTATTATTTGCATTTATTTCTAATCTTGGAAGGGCTCTTCAATCAAAATTGAAAATTTCCCATGGCAGCTCGTGAAAGCATCTAGTGATGTTGCAATGGGTAGCTTTTGGTGAAAAATGAAAGCTCACTTTAGCCAGTAATAAAATCCTTGGCACAAAACGACTTCAGTTCTGTAGATTTATGATCACGTTCCCATGTTACAGTAGGCACATTTCTAAGGGAATTAGTTCTATATAAAATATTAGATACAAGTGATCTCGTTTTTGATGTAGTGAGGACTGATAATCTTGCAACACTATTAGCTTATGTGAATATTTCAAAATTTTTTGATGCAGTCATCCGTCTCTCTCGCATTTTGAACCATAAGTCATTACCTGATTGCTCTCTAGTGTTGTTATTATAGAATCTATTGTTTTCTTCTTTATATTGCAAATTTTTTCAATAAAAATCCTTCTTATTTCTCCTTCCTCAGCATTAGGGTTTCCTCTCTGTCAATAGTGCTTGGTTGCCTCAGATCAACTACAATTTGCTCATTAGTGGAAGTTGACAGACATTCCACTGAATTGAAAATATCTGAATTAGGATTGATTTCTTCAATTCCTCCAAAGAATAAGTTAAAATCTATCATTGATATCACCTACCCTCAATTAAACCGGAGGTTTGTATGGCTCGAGAATTCCTAATTCTTCCAGCTTCCTCTGGTATGAATGAAGTAACTGCTTTTGTAGCTCTTGGGTGTATTGAACTACTCTAATTTTCATTTCATTTGCTGTAAAAGCTCTTGCTACCAGTTCAGATTTATGTTACACGTTAGTTTTGTAAGAAAAGTATCATTTTGTAAGAACCTCAATTTTCTTAACTTTTCTTCAAATTGAGCCTGATACATTCTTAAAGTTACCTTAACTTAAAGTTACCTTAACTTAAAGTTACCTTAACTTAAAGTTACCTTAACTTAAAGTTACCTTAACTTAAAGTTACCTTAACTTAACTCCTCTTGTGTTCTCTAGCAATTAACAGAGTAGACAGGTGCTTAGGTGATGTAAATGCAAATTGCAATTTAAGATTAGGGTAGCATTGTTTGACGAGCTTATTGGTATCATGCTTAGTGCAAAAACTTTATTGTTCTGACTACGGAAGAAAAAGTAGAACATATACCAGAATACCAAGGCTCGAGATAGCGGAAATTTAAGAATGACTTAAGTATAATGCAGTGTGCAAGCTTCCTCAAAACCTAGGTTTTGCTATATTCTATCTGCCTCCAACAGTTTTCTGTCAAAGACAATTAATGTTAGATTTATTATCATTTGCTATCTCTCATGATTAACTACCACAATGGCATTTTCTGTTCATTCTTTCTCCTTTCTTCTGTTCATTACTTTATAATATATATATATATATATATATATATATATATATATATATATATATATATATATATATATATATATATATATATATATATATATACATATGCTAATTCATATAATGAGATATGTGTATATTTATCTAGCAGTCTCAGCTGAAAGTAGAGGTTATGTTTGTTTCTGTGGTGCATCTAATTGAATCTTGCATCTCTTACACTTTTTGATTAAAATTTCGATTACAGGAATATGCTTAACAATGCTATCACTAAATGTTGCCCTGGAACTACGACATCTTCTAATTAAGAGAAAAGCATTCAGTATAGAAAGAAAAAGACATTTGGAAATATCTTACCTGAAATCATTGTGCACACGGCACTTCACTCTATGAGATCCAAGACCAAGATCAATATACCTTTGGCCACCAAAATAAACGTAATACTGTTGACAGTAGAGAATTTCAAATAACGTAAAGTATGTAATTGAAAAAAAAACGTTTAAAGAGCAAACATATTTACACTATGCAAAAGCAGTGTGTGCGTGTGTGTATGTGTGTATGCGCGGGTGTGTGTGTATACTTTAGCTCTTTTAGATGAATGTGATGTATTTCGTTAATTTAGCTGGGCTCGCTAAATTAACTAGATGTATTATCAGCTTTCACGGATGTACGCTTATGTGCAAAAAGCAGCAATCCTCAACAAGACTTGACAAGATTTGACATTCTTACAGTAGACCTCCTTTTCTTTTCCTGTTATACTGAAGATGGGACCAGATGCCCCAAAATGTCTAATGTTTTGTCGTAAAAGATTTATCTTACTGGGTTTGTTGTCTTAATGGATTTGTCATAGAGGATTCATTGAAAGCTCTAATAGATTTTCAACAGTAGTATTGATTACAAATGAAATTAACGATGTGATGAAAGGTGGAATAGTTTGATTCACTACGATTTTCGTCGTGGATCTTGTTTTTCAAGTCATCATTAGGCTGCATCTTCGGAAGAATGTACCCATTTCAACAATTTTTAATCAACGATACGGCAGCCAAGGTATATATACATTCCGTGCATGCAAAAAGCTTGACAAGAAGCATCGAAAGTCACTGCTGGATATGAATTTCCTACAGAATTGCATAGACTTAGCTTATTTCCTTAATTCTTCCATTTCAAGGTCGCCAACCAACACCTTTGGCGCCCCAACATCTATGCTATTTGCAGAAAAAAGCTCCTGACGAAAGAATTACAACTCAAAAGAACTGGTCTCAAAAGCACGGAAACAAAATTCAATGCCACTATCACAGACCTAAAGAACGCAGTAAGATAGGTAGATTTTCTCCACCTCATCATTTATTACAAATAATAATATTAATCCACGTTTTGGTCAGAAGTTAGCCAAAATAAAAACCCAAGAGTCTTAAGCAAGAATATTTATGCAATGGTATTGATCCAGACAAAGTTATCTTTAACCATTTGTCATATGTACTAAGTGATATTGAGAAGAATGTGTTGTTCCATGGCTCTGTCTTGTCATCAACTGCTAGCTTTCAGACCTGAAATCGACTTTTACGCTTTGCTGTGTTGCAGTAACTGGCTCGGGCTCGTAGCTACAGATCAGGCAGCAAGCGCCCCCAAATAAACAAATTTGCATGGCTTCCTCAGCATAATTAATGAATACTCACTTAAGGTTATTGAACCTCAAAATAATAGTGTAATACAGTTTTTTGCCCTTCTAAGGCTTTTCCACCCTCTACCTGTTGCCACTGGTGGAATGATTCACCACTTTTGATGTTCACATATTGCGCCGAATCGGTATTAGATTTTGAGAAAAACGATTTAAGTTAGAAATCTAACTTAGCACATTGACTTTGCTGCCCGTTTTTCTTTTTCATGTGGCTCAGAATCATGTGTTATTAGTTGATTAGTACTTTTCTTCGCAACTAGGATTCAATTTCATAGACCAGATTTACTGATATGTCCGTTTTGTTGGTCATTCTCAAACTTAGTGATATTAATTTTTCCCACTCACTGTTTCTAGCGGGCTTAAAGACATAACTGTCTGACAGAAAATGGTAAAGTTTTGAACTTATTGGCAGTGATCTGAATTGACCTACGAAGTCTTTTATTAGGAAGAGCTTCTTTTTATGGGGTGCACTGAAGTATGAAAGGACATTTTCAATACTCTTTCATTACATCATGGAAAAGCATGTAGTCATGACTCTAAGCTTACTGACAAGAACATAGAAGGTTGGGGGGTCAGACACCTCCCATTCCGCTAGCTACTCCCAGGACTTGATTTCACTTAAATACTTCACATAAAGTAATAAAGACATGAGAGGTTAGCTATTCAAAATTCCCACAAAACACAGAAATAGACATGGAATTAGTCCTAGAAAAACAAGAAGTATCCTCCACGCATTTGCTGGCATGGGGTATATCTTTGAATTATTGCCCTTTCATATGTATGTCTTGTAATAAATGTGCAAACAAACAAATTGATCGCACTCAAAAACGTGCTCTTCAGATCTTATATAAAGATCATGAATCATTTGAAGTATTGCTTACGTAAAATGAAAGCAAAAGCATACATGTTAACAAAGTGCAGAAACTGATGATAGAAATCTTCAACTCCATGAATGGATTGAATCCCCTACTTTTGTGGAAGTTTTATGAAAAGAAATATGTCCAGGGGCGGTGCTACGGGATTGTGGGGTGCGACTACCCCATAGAATGGAACTCATGAATTTACTCGTTAAATTTGACATTTTCAGCAGTCTACTCAGCAGGAAAAACACTTGTACCGCCATGCGCTTTGTGTAGCCAACATCAAAGCCACAGTTGCGAGAGCAAGACACTGTATTTGCTTAGGAAGCAAGGGAGAGGTCAATATATGCTATTTATGAGGTGTGTCAATCTCTGTACATGGATGTGAAGGCGCCTTTAGGAAATACTATGGTGCACTACGTTTTCTTTTTGACACACAGGCACACTATGGCAGTTTTCTTCACAAATTGACGACGGAGTAGCATTCTGTAGCTAAAAGCTAAAAGCAGAGCCTTCTTGGAGTATCACATTTGCATTTGCTTGAGTAGACTCTCTCACGATAAGATTTACTTTTTAAAAATCAAACTTTTGAGTTTTTAAAAATCTTACAACAGAGATTGGAAGGTTGGATGATATTTTCCATCCCAGAATGAAGATCAATCATATAAAAAAAATTTCCTATCACACAAAAGGGCATTTTCACACGTTCCAGAGAGAGTTATTAAAACATTTTACAGGGAACAAGCTGCCAGACTCCGAAGTCTCTCTGGACAACGTGGATACTAATTGATTTTCTCATCATTTTCACATTTGCTCGACTAGACCGCTAACAATAAGATGCCACTTTTGAGATCAAGGCTTTGCCTTCCATATTCGTGCAAATTTGATTGGAAGTTGGGGTAATACTTTCCATCCCAAAATGAAAATCAATGATAAAAACATGTTTTCCTACTAAGCAGAAGGGAATTTTCATACTTCCTAGAGAAAGTTATCCCAGAAAATGTTATCTGGGGCAAGCCCCAGATCCCCAAGTCTCTCTCACAGAGCTTGATTCTTTGGTATGTGAAAAGTGCCTTTCTATCGATGACCTATATTTGAAAAGCAGTTGGGTTATACAGGCCTACTTTGGGACCTTCGAGGTCTAGACTCCTGCCCTTTTTAGCATGTGAATGAAAGTGCTTTCTTTGAAGTGGCATCTCTTGTCAAAAAGGGCGTTTTCCGAACATAGAAAAGGCCTGGTAAAAAAATTTGTTGGGGGCTTCGCCCCCGGTTCCCTGTTTTCCCTTTTCTTCCTTGATAGGAAATGGCAATAAGAAACATTTCCCTTGAGAAGCAATGATATTAGTAAACTTCCTACAGTAATTTCTCCACTTCTGAAACTGAAAAAGTATTCAAAATCCATTTCTTCTTCAACGAGTCTTAGCGTTATTTTGACCCATGCCCTCAAAAAATTGCTAGTTGTGCGTCTTATATGATTTGAACAATGGTTTAAAGACAGCTTTGGCTTATAAAATTTGAGTTAACATTCCTTACTCGGCAGCTGGAGACCTGAAACTCCCCTCAAAAATTTTTTCCTAGCACCGCCCCTGAATATGTATGTTACTTATAATCCATAAATACAAAGCTTATGCAAGCTTCCACCAATCAAGACAATGAACTTTAGTCTTAATTTAATATCTTTTGGGGGTAGCTTCTTGTGGAACACCCTTGATGACAGCATAAAACGAGAAAAACTTTTGCATGTTTTCAGAAGATGATAGGCAAATGGTCTGGAGCTAGATGCACTTGTACAATATGCCAATAAGCCACCGTATGCATTATTTTGTGTATGTATTATTTTATTTTTTGGGTCTTAGTTCCTGTAGATTAATTCAGTTATTAGCTTCTGAATAGTTAGCTTTAATTAGTATTTCTATATACTAAGTAATTTTCTTTACCAACTTTAAAATTTTTTATTGATTGATTGATTGATTGAGTGATTGATTGATTGATTAATTTATGGCATCACACACGTTGCTGTCAAGGGCGACACGACCCTCTGAGGGTATGGTTGGAGAGCAAAGCAAAACTGTTAACAAAAGTTGTGAGAAGTGATTGTGACAAAATGATCGGAAACCTATGCTAAGCTTCACGGCCCAACATTTCCGTCTTTTCTTCCTTTTCTTAAATGGTGTAGCCTAGTGTCGGTGTGCTATTTTTTCACAATCATATCTGGCAATGCTCTTTGCTCTTTGCGATTTGCATAACCTAAGGCAGTACTCCTTAGATGTCGGGCAACAAAGGTACTCAGCCGGTATATTGATGGAAGCTAGCTGCAGTCATCTAGGGAAATTTAGCAAGGTTCTTTTGACGACGTCGAAATATTTTGCAACGCTGATCTTAATCTTTCAAGGAGATCAATACCTAAGTAAAATTAAGGCGTAAACCGATGAACTGCTATCGCATGTGGTGGAACCTCGTGTCCCGATACCGTAGGCCTAAGCAATAGGCCATTCTTGAGGAAATCATAACGTTAGCTCATGTTCATAGACTGAAAATGCGAGCATTATGGCATGGACAATGAAAGGCCTAGTAAGTACGAAAGAGATGATGACTATTCAAGCTCCATCTTTCAAAATTTTGATGTTTTATTACAAAATCAAATTTCTCAAGATTAAGCAGGTACTCTGGCTTTGCGGGTTTACTTCAGATCTGCATGGACTAACACCCCAAAACTAGCAAATTATTTTTCCAACATGTTTCCTATTGCTACTGCTGTTTGGAAAAGCTGGTGTCTAAGGTGTTACTAGTACGATCAGCGGCATACGGTAAATTTTTCAAGAAGGCAGCTCCAAGTTAGAAATCAAAATATTCCTATAGGAGTGTTTACATTCTGCTGTATCCATAAGTCCCATACAAAGCTATTAAGTGTTAAACTTCCAATAGAATATTAGTTAAGATATTTTATAGCAGGTGTAGTCGGGGTGTGGCTAAAGGATGGTCCAAGTCCATCTAGGCCATACACTAATCGACTTTCCCTGGATTCAGCAAAATCAAAGCCAAAAACCTATAAATTGGTATTGCAAGGCTAGAACCTCGTGTTCTAATGCTATAGGCATTAAAGATAAGCCATACTTGAGAAACTATAACGTTTCATATCATATCATCTCTTTGATAACTACCAAGTAATTATGAAAGAGATGACTGTTGAAGCACCTTGTTTTGGAACATTGACACTAATTCAGAAAAACGAAATTCTCATGTTCTAGCAGGTAGCTCAGAGTTGCAAGTATTCCTCACTAGATTTCTAGCCAATACGATAAGCGTTGCCCGTTACAGCTCTGTGGCTTCGTTGACTGTTGGCACTTTGGCAGCAGTAACCACCCCTCCTAGAATTTCCTTTCTGCCATCACCACTGCTATAGATATAGTTTACCGTGGGAATAACAGTTATAGATCAGCCGGTCAGTTGATGTACGTTTTAAATGGATTGTGGTATATGATGAGACAATTAGAATGTACTTCAGCATACCTGATTGAGTGCATCGTATAAGCTCTCATACAAGTTTTCCATGTTAAGCAAGATCACAGGTGTGCCAGTTTCCATGCATATTTTTATTTTATTTATATCTCGGCAGACCTGAAAAAGGGAGCTGCATATGTATTGAAGCGATGCCAGAAAAAACCAGGAAATTCAATCAAGTGAAAATTTTCAACGATGAAAGCTGTACCAAATCTAAACAACTCTTGACACCAACGTCATCATTAATAATCTTAAAACTCTTTATTCCAAAGCACAATTCTTTTTATTTTATTCTTCAGCCTCTTGGACTGAAAAAACTCATCTAGTTCTATGCAATAATCAACAGGATTGGGGATCACGATGAAATCCCAAAAATACTTATCTGTGAGCATACACTGTTGAAAAGAGTTTCAAGTCAGATATACACAACAAAGCAAAAAGCAAAATTTGATCTACCCAGGCAAAAAGATTCCTTCTTCATGAGCTAAAATTAATTGCGCATGCAATAAATTCTGGCCATATCTGCCAGTGGTGATACCTGAGTAAATTCTCGGTCCTTTGGGAAACTGCTTCCGAATATCACTGTTGCAACTGAATTCTCTTCTGGAAATTTCTTTTCGAGCACTCTTAAGGCAGCATAATTTTCAGTCATGAACAGCAAATACCTTGTATCTCTAGAAAGTGGTATACTGATAAATTCCACAACAAGCATAGTGAATGTTGGATACTAATGAAATGAATGGTGCTCTTCTTCAGCAGATACATCAAAAGTAATTTTTTCTACTTCTACAAACATACTAGTGTATTAATAAAGGAAGGAAAGCTTTGCATACTTTCTTTGGTCTTTCTTCAAACAAGATTCCAGCAGGCCTACTGGACTAACATCCAGTATGTCTTTGTCTGTCTCATTCTTGTTCTAGAAAAGTAAAGCTTTATAATAAAACTTATGTATAGAATATGCTTGAACATTGAAAACATTATCATCTAAAACAAAGGATGTGCTGAAAATGACAAGTACTGCAAATTGTTACTTTGAAATTGAATTTAAGAAACTATACACACATAGCAGTAGACGGTAGTATGCGGTCATTAGGGCTTATAAGTTGGAATCAACGGCAACTTGGATGTGGTTTTTAATACCTACATAGTAATGATTTTCGTGTTTATCATTAGCAAGGCAAATTATTGAATTTGTACTATCCCATACCTACCACCGAAATCAGGCTATCCCGCAAAAGAATGATCCCCATGGCTATTCCGCACTTCCCATCATCTTCTTGTGTAAACATTATGCAGTTATGCAAATCTTATTAGTATATGATTTGATATAGTAATTCATTTTAATCCATGTTCTCAGGCCAAGTTGCATTCCATTTACTTAGGCTAGGCAATTTTTGGCATGCACTATGCTATTATTTAGAAGTTCTGAGTGTAAACTACTGGAAAAAAAGAGTCTCCATGAGTAAAATCTTGAGTAGTTGGCTGGTGAAGCTGGATTAAAATTCTAACCTTACTACAATCAATACCAGCAATTCGTGGAGACACTAAATACATAGATCTTTCACATTTTACAGGATATTTGGATAGTTTTATGACTGTGAACTTTTTTTTCACAAGGAATTTAGTACTTTTTAGAGCAAAAGCTTTGCAATGGTCCTTTTATGGGCCAGATATTGCCTTCGGGAGTGGTCATTATTGATGAACGGGATGGGGGTCAATGAAAAAATGGTGGTGTAACTAAAAAAAATGACTTATGTTTATGTGGAATAGTAAACAAATCTTAAAATACAGGGATGGAGTAAGAAATAATCCATGTCTAAGCATGAATATCAAGTCCTTGATGTGAATTTGAGATCAAAGGTTCAACACTACAAAATCATTATTAAAAAAATATTCACTTGATCATTGTAAATCAATGGGGAGTAAATTAGTAGGTGTAGGGTATGGGGACATGCAGTTACTTAAGGGTACCTTTATAAGTATCAGATTTTTGGAACTATGGTTATCATTTTAAGAAAAATGCAAATTATCCGTACGATTTTGGGAAAGAAACATTAAAAAATTATGGGGAGGGAATGTGACAATAGTAATATGAATATCCAATAGAAATAGAATCAGTGTACTAACCAAGGCTGCTCTCCAAGCATGTGGCTAGATTTTAAGCTGAAATCCCCATTCTCTGAACCAAAATTGTAATTTTGATTCCCTATCATTTGATGAAAGCAATCATTTGAGAAGATTGCACATGCCTTTCACCATAAGAACTAATAGAAAATTTATAGGCTCCTCTCTTAATATATAATGGTTTGAAGTAAAAGGACCTTTAAAATAAGTATAAAAACAGCAAAACGTGACACTGACACTACCACTGGCAAGTTCTAGCCTAAGTATGTGTATTTGAATCTACAATGAGTTGGTTTCATACTGTATTCTTTATCTGCTCTCTTGCTCAACATCTCCTTGAACTTCATCCTCCTACAGACCTAATGATATTTCCTCATTGTTTCGATGTAAGAAGTGTGATAACACTTCACTGAGAGTAGAGTTGCTTTCTACGTGCAAGCTACAATAGTTGTCGATTCTGGCTGATAATGGCCAACTTAAAAGCACATTCCAGCGGGAAGAGAGGCTCTCAAGACTAAACAAACCTGAAAATTTGCCTTTCAAGGAGTCTCCACGGGAACTCTTATATATCAAAGGATCGCTCGTGATACACAGTGAATTAATACTTCTGCTTCGTTATGCAAGTGACGATCTGCCTCCTTTACAGTTGCTTATTGCAACAGGCACTGCAGATAGCATGTTTCTGATGAGGTGTAAGTCATGTAAATGAATGCACACTTTGACACACCTATCGTAATCTCAGGTTTAATGTGAACTTGGTATAATTGACATTGGTATACACGTAAACTTTTCCTGCAATATGTTTTGCTGGAGAGGTATCATTGAGGAAATACTATCCATTTCCTATAAATCGTGTTTTTTGAGCTGACAAATCGACACTGTTATCTTTTATAATTCTCATGTAAAACTTATTATGATTTGAAGAATCCATAAAGCTATTTAGAAGATCTTGGGAATTCTTGTCATGTTCATGTGCAAAGGGTTAATATGAAATATTGGTATGAAGGTAATCATGAAGCATGCCTGCTTCCATACCCTTGAAATGGAAGACAGATTGTAGCACCTTTTTGCTACATAACCTGGATAGCACTCTGTAGTGCCATATAAACTTCGATCTCCGTGCTCTGAAATCACCATCGTTGACGATTTCAATGTCTACAATCGGAACTGGCTTATCCACTCTCCACATATCACTAGCCCTGCTGGTCGTGATGCAGAGGCCTTTGCCATTGCGAATAACCTATCACAATTAATATCAGAATGAACACGTATCTCTGATCGCTCAGGAGACAAAGCTAATACACTCGATATGTTTCAAACATCAAAGCTAGACATTTGCTCAAATCCTATTATAGATTCTTCACTTGGTAACTCTGACCATTGCCTTATTGTGTTACAGTGTAATTTGTCTCCCACCAGGATAGATCTTCTTCTTTTCCAAAAGTTCTCCACCATATCACAGCTGACTGAGCCTCTTTTCGAACCTTCTTCGCTGCTTATCCCTGGTATTCTGGCTTGTATAACGATCCTTCCTCTTTTGCCACCTTGATCACTAACGCAATTCAACTTGGTGTGGATCTTTTTCTTCCATCTTCCTATAAACCTGGCAAGAAGTAATCTCCAAAGTGGTTCAATTCACAATGTGCAAAAGCTGTCAAACATAAATACCACCGTTTCAAACAATGGAAACTACACTTAACTCCGCATTCAAGAGCATTATTTGTACAAGTTCGTAAACATCCTATATCAAATGCATCAACAATAAAATTGCTTCATCTCAAACAGAATCTCGCTCCTTCTGGTCCTTAGCCTAAGTTGCCTCACAAAACTTTTGCCATTATCCTTTTCCACCTCTAAATAACACCTCTGACTCATCTTTATGCTCTCCTTCCTCTAAAGCTAATCTTTTCGCATCAACCTTTGCTTCCAGTTCTTATCTTGACGACCAAGAATTCAAACCTCCTCTCTACCCCACATCCACCATCACAATGTCCCCTATTAAGTTCTCTACATGCAAAGTCCCGAAAGTCCTTCTTCAGCTCAACGCCTCTAAGTCTAGTGGACCTGATGGTATACCTGCTATAGTTGTAAAGTCCTATGCCCCTGAACTCGCCCTTGTTCTCAACAAGTTTGTCCAACTTTCCTACAATCTTGGTATTTTCCTTTCCTTTTGGAAACTCGCCCACGTTTTCCCTATCCCCAAAAAATCGACACACCTCACCCTTCAAACTATCGCCCTAATGAAATCACTTCTCTCATCTCTAAGACTATGGAGACCATTATCACCATATCACTGCTTGCCTTCCTTGAAACAATCAGCATTCTTTCTGATCATCAATATGGATTGCGACAAGCCAGATGTACATGTGACCTTCTTGCCTATGCTTTTCATGTTTGGTCCTCTGCTTTAGAATCCTACGGTGAGAGTAGTGATCTCTCTTGATATTTCCAAGGCCTTTGATCGCGTCTGGCACAAAGGTCTTTTTGCTAAACTGCCAATGATTGGTCTTCACCACACCCTCACTACATGGATTTCTAGCTTTCTACCTGATAGGTCAATTGCAATTAAGGTCGATTGCTACCTCTCTAATCCTCATTCTATCAACTCATGTGTACCTCAGAGCTCTGTTATCTCTCCTGTTCTGTTCATCCTCTTCATAAATGACCTTCTTTCCTCTACATCTTCCAGTATTTTCTCCTTTGTCGATGATACCTATTTACGTTCATCTTTTTCATCCAATCCTCAACGCCTTGCCTATTCCAATATTTCACCATATCCTAACATTTCAGCCTCACTTCTTTCCAATGACTTGACAAATGTAAAGGAATGGGGTAGTGACAACCTTGTTAAGTTTAATGAAGAAGAGACAACACAGGTTGTCATATCACGTAAACATCACCAAGATTTTCCCCCTGTGTTCATGAACAGCCAAAAACTGGACACTTCATATTCTGTCACTCAACTTGGTCTTTCTATTTCATCTAATCTCACTTGGAAACCCCATATCAATTCCATAGCAAAGCATCCATCTCAGAAACTTGGCTTTCTTTCTAGAGCCCGTGGCTATTTCTCACCTTCTCAACTACTAACGATATAAAAATCCCAGATTCGTCCTTCTCTGGAGTACTACTCTCATGTCTGTTGTGGTGCTCCTATATCTTCTCTCCATCTTCTTGACAGAGTCCAGTCTAAAGCTATCCGTCTCATCAACAATCCAAACCTCATCAATTCTCCACAGCCTCTCTCCATCCAATCGTCGTCTTGTTGCAGATCTTTCCATTTTCTACCGCTATTTTCATGGAAATTGCTCTCAGGAAATCAAGAATATTATTCCTGATCCCGTGAGGCGTGCTCGAACCACCAGAAGCTCTACATATTCACACCCTTTCCAAGTTACACTACCTAATCCACGAACTCTATCTCACAAATCATCTTTCATTTCCAGAACCTCTCAACTGTGAAATTCATTGCCACCTACTACGTTCCTTGAATCCTACAATTTGTCATCTTTTAAATCTAAAATCAACAAACTCGATCTTGTCTCCCTTTCTACTTAAACTTCCCCTCATTTTTCTCAGTTTTTCCTTTGTTGGGGCTTTGTTATAGGCCCTACAGCCTTCCCCCGACATTACTTACTATAAACAAAAAATATACAGGATCAAAGTTTTTCCAACATCTAGAGCATTGCAAAACACCAATCTAGAGATCATGGGAATTAAGCTTTGAAACACCCTGAACCGGAGCTAGAAGCTCTGAGCAATACAGAAGGCAGCAGCTTGAATTGGTGGAAGTGCAAATAGCAAATTTTGTGGTAAATGTAATGCAGTTATATCGCCGAATAGCAAAGCTGAAAACAACTTTGATGCGATGCCTGTCAGGCACAAGGCCAACAAGATAACAGAAATATTGCCTTGCATGACAATAAAATTACTGTACTGCTTTGGATTACATACAATCCAATGCAAGATATTGTATTGGCTTGTTATTCTAAGAATGCCTGATATACATGAATTGATTGCTTTGATGAACGTGGTATTGAGTTATTCAACGAAAAAAGATGTGCAGCATTGAGATTTTACTGGAAAAGACAGATAAAGGTTGCGTGATAGTGCTATTGGTTATTGAAGAATGTGTTTACCTTGCAGAATTTTGGGCATGTTTTTATCATGTTTTCAGAAGTATGGGCCGCATCTGGTCATGCATTTATTGAGATAATGGGTTAAATTTTTTCATACATAGGAGAACTTTGGGATTTAATTTTGAATCAAAATGGAATGTCCCCTTCTAACTCTAGGCTTAGTTATCTAACCCCAAGATTTATATAAAGCAGCGCAGGCAATTTGAGCCCTTTTACTTTACAGTAACTTTATGAAGATATTAAGATATTACTATGAAGCTAAGGCTAAATCCTTCATATTTTGAATGTTATCAAGAGAAATATGATGGAAGTATGGGCTTTCAACTGAAGAACATTAGCTTTCCCCTGTTTAACAGAACTAGGTAGGGTAAAATTTTTTCCATCTCTCCGTTGGTAGGGTGAAGAAGATATGAACTAAGAAAATGATATGGAAAAATATTTTTGAGGGATACATGACTATTCTCTTGTTGGTTGGAAGTCAAGTTTCTATGGATGGATATAACTATTAATTACCACAAAAATAACCCAAACAGATAAGAAAGGCCAATTCTTTTCTAAAATATTTCCTTGGAGTGTAATACTACAGTTTTAGTGAAACCTAATGCCAGTTTCTTAGTCGTTAGTTTCTTATACAACGGCCTATTTTAAATAAAAGCATGTATCAAAGCTCCAAGCATTTTGTTGAAAAGTTGACACAGCAGTGGAAATGGCTTACTTTAAGGGTATGTATATTAAAATAATCGGGACAAATAACCATTGCTTCCTTTTTGATTTAGTTGAGATTGCCTCAGGGTCTATGGGCCACATAACTTCTTATACTTAATCAAAGATCTAGGGTTCTCATATAGCAAGATCATCAGCAATTCTGCACAGTGAATTCCCATACCTCAAATTTTTCTGCTCGCTTCACTTGCAGAAGGCCTGATTTTTTCCATTCTCCCAGGGATTCATACTACAGAAAAATCTGGAGGTCTGTGAATTAACTATCAGCCGCGGATAGTATTTCTCGGCAGCTCTCAGACTGCGCAGTAGATAGTGGGCGTATTCTGAACTAGCTCACCTTCATACGCAAAACTTAAATAGCGTAATAATCGGAAATTTCCTAAAAATGGAGACTTTTGACACATTATTCATTCGAAAGCATTTTAACTTGTATATAATTTGCTTGCCATGTGTTCCTTGATGCAGTATCTCTAAGACTACTGATAACATATTCTGTCAGACGGGCAAATTTTATTTGGTTATGTACCTTGTCAATTTTATTTTGTATGTATATACCTATTTCAAATACATTATATGGCGTGCTACATCCATACATGGAAAACTTTGTTCAAAGTCTTCTTCATAAAACTTTGCTATGCAAATGCAAGTAAAATGTCCGTCCGTTAGATTTCTCAAATGTTTTCATTTCCATTACAATCGGCTAGAAAAAGAGAAGCAATTGTTTTAAATGTAAAATGTCGGCAACTAGAAGGTGTTAAGACTAATCAACATCAAACTCAGAGATTTCTAAAGGATTACGCTAAATGCCCAATGTTAAACTGTGTCTGTCTTACAGATAATTTTACGTATTGGTTAATTCCAGTTCATGGAAGCAGAGGTGTGTCGAGTCATGCCTTGAGATCTTATTACAATTGAAAGGCATTTGTGATGTAAAGCACATGGCAAAACTTCAGCCTCATAGCCCAACGCATTCCTAAGATGACACTGACTTTAGAATTTTTGGGTTTGCCTGAAGATTGCTGGAAAAAATTAATTTTATCAGTTTTAGATTTGCATTCTACCAAAAATAATTCAGTTAGTAGCTTTTAATTTAGTTTCCTTAATCTAGATAGCTTATACGCAGAGATTCCAAACAGTCAAACAAAGAAACAATGTATTACAGATCCCTCATCTCTTATATTGCTACTGTGCAGAATCCTGTCTAATATTGTTCTGCCGTTCTGCTCTTTCGAACTCCAAGCATAGAATTCTAAAACGGTCCTACATTTTGTTATAGAGTGAATTTCAAAATTGTGGAAGATGAACATCCAGAGCAACTCTTATATTTCGAAAACACCAAGTTTGGCTTGTTTAGTGAAATGTTCAATTGCAGTAGTTTAGAATTTGTAGTGTACTTTCTCACAGCTTGAAGACCCTTTAGCAGTCACTGTTAAAATATGATAAAAATTCAGGGAAATTTTACACGATCCGATTGGTTTTTAGGCGATTTGAGAGTAAAGAGCTCTTTGTTGGTTGCACTGTCCATCCTTGTTACCAATTTCAAAGTAAATCGCGTCGAACAAATGGCTTGGAACTAGCGAATCAACGACATTGATTGATCATTAATTAAAAGGCCGTGGAGTAGAGCGAATCTGTTCTGCTCATTTGGTTTGTAAAGAATCGTTAGGACAAAGAAGAAGTTTTTACTAATGTACTCTCACAGATTAGATATCGAAGATCCTAGTGAGGCAGACGGACAGAACGTTGAACTCGACACTACAGTAATTGAAGCTAATATTTTAGGCCCACAAATTGCACACAGTATGTTTACGTACCTAGCGCAGAGAAAGGGATTTTAGAGAGTAGTTCATCATTTTCTTTTCATTTCCGTACGGAAATTCTGAAATTTTTCTGCATAGTCTTGAGTCGGGTGAGGATTGAATTCGTGAGGTACGCAATGTTTGTGTAATGTAAGTGAACTATCAAATTCTTTACTTCTGTTATTTGACACTGTCGTAGCTCTCCGTAGTCTGAAGATTTACTGTCGACTAGGTTTATTAATTCAAACAAATGTAGCACATGGAATAGTTATGATAAGTAGAACCATTGCTCTACTTACCAAGCATCAAGAACGAACTCTGTTTGCAGACTTTGATTTCTCACCGTACATTGATCGCGTCGTTTTTTAGTGCTTTCGGTAGGTAGGCCAGAGCATGCACGTGTACGAGGTTTATCGCGAGAGTTCTTTTAAGGACCTTTGGAGACCCGGCAGTGAATCATCTAAATCTATAGAACGTTCAAGGTTTCAGGATTGAAACGTTTGCATAACTCCCTAAAGGGGATCCGTGCTTGACGCTTTATAATTTGCGTAGAATCTGCCTACCTCCTTCCAGTTACTGCGAAAGGGCATTTGACTCCATTAAATGGTATTACAAGGACAAACTCTTCTTCCTCTGCTCAAGTGGACTCCCAATATCCAAATACCCCACAAAAACAAAACCACCTTTTTTCGTTGAAACTTTAATCAAGATCAAGTATTGCTCAGTACGAAAACTACGTTCTAGGGATTGTACAAGCTAAGAGACGCTTGGCTCACTGTTGTGACTCAATCTATACCAAGAATTCTCTCGTTCCAGTCCCTTTTACTTCCGCACCATTTTAACAAAATGTGGCTTAAAATAGGATTTCAGCTGCGGTATTTAACACTTTTCAAACTCTAAATGCAAACATCATTTTCAAGTTTCAATACATCACACCAACAGCTGCCAAAAGAGCGGCATTTTCAACTTGACCTATGTGCACTTTAAGAACATGTCAGAACAACGGCTAGGTTCTAAGGAAGCAGTTTGCGACACACAATGCTATTTTTTCAATAAAATTTAAAGACTTCTAACAAAAATGGCATTTCTGTCGGACACAACTTAATTGCAATTTATACTGGTTTATCTAAGGAGTTCTAGATTACCTATAACCTCTATTAAACATCGGAGAGGTTAATGACTTAAAGGGGACCTGCAATAGCAAAACAAGTTTTGGTAATCCGGTTACTGTTTGCATTAAGATCATGAAAACGAACTTAAAATTTCAATTTGCGAATGCGTTTTCGTGCTAGGAACGCTCAAATGTCCAAATTTTTACCATCTGGCGTCCATTTTGTTGAGAGAATGGGACCGCCTATGCCAATGTCTGCAGAGCACTATTACGTCAGAGATGAACAATGAAGCTAGAATACTTTGGGAAGACCAAGTGATGCTGGGCGCTAATTCAGACAGTAATAAGAGAAATATTGAAAATTATCGAAGTTCTCGGCTCGACTTTATCGATCGATTGAATTGAGAAATTATAAGTACTTGACAAGCAGGTGTAATTTTCCCTAATTTTTGGCACTTGCATCCATTTTCATGGTTTCTATTTGTAGGAATGACATTATTATCATAAGTAGTATTATGATCATTACAAATTTTTAAGAAGAGTAGCGTTTTCAGCTATGGCTGTTTTTCAAGAAGCCTTCTGTCTATCTACATCTCTACAATACTTAAACAAAGAAACTACATAAAATCAAGATTAATTTACAAAGTCGAAAACTATCTTCATAAGTATACAATGTATAGAAAAAACGCACAAAAAGGAAGAGAAATATATGCAAATATAAAAAGATCTAATGTCCTTCAATGTTGAAGATCAATGTTTATAATGAGTTTTTAAAGGACATAAGGTCAGTAGCTCGCTTTGATTGGTCTGGTAGGCTGTTCCAAAGTCTGGCACCTCTACATGAAAAACTTGTCTGCCCACATCAGGAGATTTGCTTTGGTATTGTGAGGTCTGTTGCAGTGTTTCTCAAACTGTACAATGAACTAGTAGAGTTTGGTAGAAACAAATCAATCAGGTATTGTGGGGCAAGTCCATTAGTTGATCTGAAGACAATGATTTGTGATTCAAACTGAATCATCTCTTTGCATTCAATCTTAAGGTCTTAAGTAGAGGCTTGCTAGGGGCATCATAGTTGCTGCCTGTAATGATTCTGGCAGCCCAATTTTGAAGCTTCTATAACTGCTGGATTTCGGTAGCGCCACATACCCCCACACAGAACAGCAGTAACGGAAATAACGGTCAATGGCACTAGTATAGAGTTTTACGTGAATGAAGAGGAAGATATCTTTTAGCTTATTTCAACATTCCTATAGATCATGAGATTTTTTAAACATTCCCTAGATTTGTTTCTTCCAGTCAAGGGAATCATCAATGTGAGCACCTAGGTACTTCATACATTGAACAACCTCCAGAATTTAATCCCGGATTTGCAGACTTAGCTGCACAATCTGATTTTCTAGAGCAGCTTGCTTATGTTTTGTGGTGATAGTCATTGACTGAGTCTTTGCCACATTCAGAGAAAGCCTGTTGCCATTAAGCCATGTATATAAAGCATGTAAATCCTTTTCTTGTGTTTCATTTAAGTCAAGGGTATTATCTATCTGTAGGCTTATACAAGTGTCATCAGCGTACATATAGACTTTTGAACTATTTATGGCATTTGAGAGGTCATTGATATGTAAGGAAAATAATAAGGGGCCAAGACAAGAACCTCTTGGAACCCCCAATCTTATAACTGAGCATTGGAATCATATCCATTTATCCTTGTGCACTGGGTAGGATCAGAGAGATAAGATGTGAATCATGCTAATGCATAACCTTGAATACCATACAGAGCGAGCATTTGAAGGAGGATGTCATGATCAACTGTGTCGAATGCTTTTCTCAAATCAACAAATGCGACTCCAGAATAGTTTTTAGCATCTAAGCTGTTGAGCCAATCATCAGTACATTTTAAAAGGGCATTTGCTGCTGAATGGCAGGCCCTGAAACCAGATTGGCAAAAACTTGGAAGACCATTCAGGTTCAAGTATCTATAGAGCTGGTTGCATACTAAATTTTCGAAGAGGCGTGATATTACTGGAAGAACTGAGTTTGGTCGATAATTACTTTTTGTGCTTTGTCTCCTTAATTAGATATAGGGAGAGACTGGCAGTTTTCCATTGGGAAGGGAGAACTCCTATTTGCATAGACATATAGAAGATGCAGATTAGGGAACTGTTGATGAATGGAAGTGCAAGTTTTAGAAAGTAACTAGAAATAGTATCATTCCCAAATCCTTTTGACATTTTTGTTTTGGAAATGGACTCTCTGACATGCGTGTTATTGATCTCTTCCACTTTACAGCGACTATTGCTATTATTAATGGTGTAACAACCTGTTAAAAAGGGATTAGAAGTTTCGTCTATATTTTCAGTCAAGTCCTCGCCAACAGAACAAAAATAACTATTTAATGTATTGGAAATCTCTCTCTTCTCTAGGGTTTCAGTATTCCAATCTTTAATAACGGTAATGTTTGTTGATCTACTAGGTCTATTTAGCAGGCTGTTTGCTAGCTTCCAGGACTCTTTCATATTGCCTCTATTTTCGACAATTGAGTTGGTAAAATATTGCTTTTTCAACCAAACATTAAGGGTATTAACTTTATTCCGAACTTTTCTATAGAAGTCAATCAAAACCTGACATTTATATTTAATGGCTGTTTTTTCAGTTTGTTTCTTCACGTAATAATTTCATCTCCCTATTTATCCAGAGACAGTTTCGATCTGATACTCTAACCTCTCTGATAGGAGCATATTTTTCTATCACAGCAGAAAGAGGGAGGACCATTCTTTAACCATTACATCAACGTTATCAGTTGTATTAACAACTTGGTCACACATAATAACGGAAATATCACCAAAAATGTATTCTTGTCAAAACGCTTCATACTTCTTGTTATAGCCAACTTATGGCCACCGCCAAGCCCAGATTCACTTTTCATTTACAAATAAGACATGTAGTGGTCACTCAAGGAAACTTTGTGCACCCCAGATTCAAGTATGTTATCAATGGAGGTAGTAGATATATGATCGATCAATAAGACATGAAGTTGTAAGTGTTACCCTCGTTGGCTCGCAAATTAATTGGTTAAGACTTAGTAGCTCATAAAGATTATGGATATAATGACAAGCATTTTTATTCAATAGGTCACAATATGTATCACTGATAAGAATTATCTCTTTACCTTCCTTATCAAGGTATGAAAGCATTTCCTCGGCTTTGTTAAACCAATCAACAGGGCTGCTAGGATATCTATAGCAGACAACTATGGAAAAAGGCCTGCATTTTGGCATGTGAAATCTTCCTAAATTTGTATGTGGTATGTCATATCTAAATGTATATTTAATAGAATTTCTGACAAATATAGAAACGAGACCTATCAAGACGCTGCTGATTATAGCCAGAGATTCCAGTTATCTGTTGGTGCATTGAACTATCTAATTTAGTCTCATTTACTGCTAATATATCAATGTCGAAGTCATTCATTAGAAGCTTTAGTTCATCAAGGTGGGTTCTAAGTCCATTAAAATTCAGGGATGCCATTTTCAAGCCTGTCTTAGACTTTATGCGTTGATGACTCTTGCTATTAACAACATGGCATTGAGCAATAGACTTTGGAGCACGAGCACTAACCTCATATCCTCTTGCGGCTTTACCCACATTGAAACCGGACATCAAGATTCGTGGAAAATACTGGGTTACCCTCTGAATTGAGATGCATGCTGAATTTATCAAAATGATTGAAGGCTATATTCGAGAGTCTAATAAAATCCAACCATTTGAAAGGCAGTGCCGTTCTTATGCAGCATTTGCTTTTAAAATCTGCAGATTTCTTGAGGTGTCATATTTTTGAAGAAGCATTGCAGAAACTGCGATCTCAGCATTGAGATTAATTTCTCTGAGTCTCCTGCAAGTCAAGTCAATATTCTTGATCACTCTATCTTTCTTCACTCCTTTACTGATGTCATCACTCCCTACGTGAATTATTACATCATCCACTTTTTGAAGCTCACTATTGATTATTCCCCTATGCTTGAAAACCAACTGTTCACTTCTTAGTCCATCAATGCCCTTTGTTTCTACAAAACAGTCTGGGAGGAAGTTAGATTCAGCAGCCCGACGAACGTACAAATCACCAAGAAGGAGCACCCTCTTTGAAGCATTAAGTTTAGACTTAGCATTGGTACATATCATTTCGTGGCTACTATTTCCGTTTTGATTCGTGCAATTGTAATTTACCTCCTTAGAATTCCTTTTGCTGATGTTGCTTCTACCATATCCCAGTCGTATTTGAGATTTTCTTGAAAAGCTGTGGTTTTTACTGTTGTTGTTTTTATAGTACTTCTTGCTGGATTCATGTTGGGCCAGCTTAGTAAGGATATTGTGTTGAAAATTTCCCTTCTTTCTGGTGAGGCAATTCTTCTTCTTGCGCTGCTGCTTTGTACTATGTGCTGGTTGATGCTCCTCCTCAATGGTCCTGTAGGTTTCTTTTGAGCGAATTTGTAATTTGCATTGCAAGTATTTTTTATGATTATTAGCCTTGATTTCCTCTATTTGGACGGCGAAACTGTTCTGCTTGACTGGAGCGTTGTTGTTAATCATGCCAGTAAATTGTTCATCCTTGTCTCCCTCAGGAATAGTCTTGAAAAAGGGGATGTCTGTATTGCAGAAACTCTTGTTTGGACATTGCTCTCCATTGAAAAATCAATTTCAGATTTTTGCTGAATTTTCGAAGCTTCCAAGATATTTTTAATCCTATCTAGCTGCTCTGTCAGTTTTCCATTTTCCAAAATGATTTTTCCATTTCCATTTACAATCCAAATTTGCTGCAGCTAGGAATCTGTTTTGTACTTTTTCCTAATTTAGTTGTTGACTTATATTATCTATGATATCATTTAACTTTTCCAGAATGCAAAAGACGGTTGTATCTCTAGGCAGCAATTCATTTTGTGGTTTATTATCGTCCATGGTACGCACATCTCCTGTAATTGTAGGACTGGTATTACTATCGAGGTTCTAAACACTCTGATCATAATCTATGTCACGTATTTTCCAACAGTTGATCACCCCCCCCCACGTTAAAGACATCAACTTCTTAGAATCCTGGTCAGATGGGGTGCTTCTTAGGTAGACTAGCTTTTTCCGCAGCATGCGCTTGGTCTAGGTCATGCTTTCTAAAAGCGTAGGAGATAATTTTGTCTTTGCCAGGTCTCATTTTCTTCATACTTCATAACTTATCGATTGAATCTATGATAATGTTATTTAAGAAAGTTGGCAAAATCAATCTCTTTCGTGATATAATTTATCGGATCCACTTCGTACCGAATAGTCTGTCCGTCCTCATGAACATATAGGCAAAAAGGGAATATTGAAGGGAAGTCATAAAAGAAATATTGAACTTTAGCAAATTAAATAAAGCGAAATAGTCCACTTTGGTGGGAAAAAAATTTTAGCTGTCAATAAGACACGTGTTTTCCAGTTTTCTCCCATGTATCCGAATCATATGTACTCTATAGTACTATATGACCAAAGTCTCCCTATTTGCATGGCCTGTCTCTTTGCGAAAGCCATAGATCAAATAGTGAAAATTATCGAATTTTCTCAGGAGTAATGATGAAATTTGTTTAAAAAATCCTTTACGCTATAGGTAGGGAAGAGTTTCCCATTTTTCTCCCATAAACCCGTATCCTATATATTATTTAATACTATATGGCCTAAGTGTCCTTATTTGCATGGCGTGTCTCTTTGGAAATACCATAGAAGAAATAGTAAAAATTATCGACTTTTCTCACCAAGAATGGTCGAATTTATTGGAACAAGTCCTTTACTTCACACGAACACATGAATTTCCTACTTTTCTCCGATACGCACTGTGTCATACGTACGCTATAATATTGTACGTCACAAATTTGCATTATTTGATGTTTCTCTCGAGAAACAACATAAGAGAAACACAGAGCATTGTCAAAATTTCTAGTTCAGAATGACAGGTTGCAATGGACATTTGTACTTGCATTTGCGGAAGAAAGAGTTTTTCTTGGTTTTTTTCGCTTATGTCCTGTATCATATTGGATACACTTCCAGCTGCTTGTTATCAGGTCTTACGGGAAGTTGTGAAAAACTAGATTTTCTCTATCTATTTTCCTCTCTTTTTGACCTCTTCCTACTGCTAGGAATGCAATTATACTCCGAGCAACTGGCTGTTACAGAGAGCAGTTCCAACAAGGACCGGTGTCTTCAGCAGTTCCAATGTTCATGTATGACTTCAGAGGTGATGCCATCGCAGTGGAAGGAAATATGCCTTCGAGTCGCAAATCACGGAATTTACAGGACAATAAAAATTTTAATATGAGCTGTTATAAATATATTTTTCACATTCTTATTTTTATTATCAATATATTTCAAAGAAGCAAAACTTGTTTTGCCTTTGCTGATCCTCTTTAGCGAAGAACAGTGGCACAGTCGTTTATTTCACTTCGTACATTTCCACACAAAAGTATCCCTCCGACAGTGTCCATCCCACAAAAAGTTCATAAATAAACTGAGCCCCCCAAGACTACATCGGCAACACTATATTATGATTGCTGAGAGTGGATTAGAGCTGTTCTGGCTTGTGATATCTCATGTTTGCTTCTATACATATCCAGACCAGAGCTATCGAAGTAATGCAAATTATTTCGATAATTCATTTTTAGCAATTTTCTAGCATCCGTCCGACATATGGCTACAAATTATTATTGCATGCTTTTACTTAGGTTATCTCCAAGAGTGCCATTTTATGAAATAAGCTTGTCCATGTAAAATAAGAACAGCTACAGTTTTTATTTGATTCTTCTCATTTTATCTTACTTGTTAGCTAACGTATCAAATGTCCATACGGCAGAATTTGCTTACTCAACACACACAGCAATGGTTTCTTCAAGTTGTTGAGCCTTTTTCTCTTTTACTTCTGAGTATCTTTCTGCATTCTATATCATTACTCACTCCACTACTACTGGGTTGAAGCCGTTTGGTTGATTGTTCCACTTCAAAACATATTAAATGCAAGTACTAAACGCAATGTGCATTATAGTATTGAGTTTAGCATCATTGTACAGTTTTAGACCCTTTATGCTAGCATCAGCTCAGCTGGCCATTTTTCACTGGGCCTCAACTTCCCAGTCCAAAGATCAGAGTCATTGTCAATTAGGTTCATGCTTTACACCATTCAAAGCACAAGGAAAAGACTGACCGGATGAATAGAAGTTAGTTTAAACCATTTTAGGCTTTGACTCTAGTTTGAAAAAATGCATAAAAATGTAAATATATACAAAATATTCTTTTGGCTACCTTCATATGCAGATTGAAAACAAGAATTACCCTGCAAAATGCTAAAGAAAGAGCATATTTGGATATTGCAAGGCTTAATGTACATATTTTTGCTGTCCTTGTAATGTATCAATGTTGTTGTATTCATTAGCTACTATGTGCGTGATATCATATTAAGGATTGTTAAGTCAAAATGAAAGTGCAAATCACTAGAGTCAGAATCGACACTTGATGCCTTTATGCGCTATGCTTCTCTTATAACGCTCTGAAGTTTTATTTGCATAATTCAAAACTACAGTTCATGAATATGACGTAAGATATTCAAACCTACAATTCATGAAAAAGACTTAAGGAATAATGGTTTTTCTCCCATTTAGAGCTCCTGGGACGGATTCCAGAGATGATTAGTGAATGGTGTAAGATTGTAAAGGACGTTTGGTACCATGACCTCCAGATATCTGAATGAAGCCCGAGACATTTTTCGTTTTCATTAATTTCATATCTTAAAAGTTGTTTTCCCGTAGCAAAAGCCTCAAGCATTGATTGACTGCCAAAAAGCAATCATATGTCTATACAACAGAGGGTTATGTTTTACCAAACGAGACAAAAATAATGCAGAAATTACCAAATGAAATGAAAATATTGGGGGTATCACACCCCTTACAACCCCTGTTAAATCTGTCTATGCCGAGCTCTTATAGAGCTTCCAAAATTTGCCCTCTATACCAATTATTAAGTTTTTCTTAGAAGTAATTACTAGAGTTAGGTATCTAAAGCTTTCGGAAATTCTATAAAATTGTTTTTCAGGCTGTATTATGCTCGTGACAGCAATGAGCCAGGAATATACTATTGTGATTGAGAATACAATACGCCTTTAAGTTAAATTCTAACTTTCTATTTTATTGAGCAGTTTCTCTATTAGACATAATGTGTCAATGCCATTGATAGATCTGTATAGATAGCTAATTTCACTAGCACACATTATAAATGGTGGTCAAGCTGAGCAAAGGCAAATAGCTTGCAACATCTGAACAAATTTCATGGGAATTTCTAGCTTCTATTCTTTACCTTGCTGTTCTAGATTATTTCTTCTCACACCATTAATCAGCTAAGAAGAACTAACATTATGAAGGACCAGTATGTGTTTGGAACACTGGTGCAGCTTGTAGGTTGTCACTTCACATAATTGAACATGATTCATTAATATACACCTGTATGCAACCTTATATGCAACATGCAAATCTATATGCATTGAGGCCATCTATCCTCAGGTAACGCAGAAAGCAAACATATCGGAAATCTAATTCTTTTGTTTACCAATATCCTTAAACTTACCTCTTACCTATAAAGGGAATGCGTAGTATCAGATCATACCTCTTAATCATGCTTCTTACATATAGAACATAAAGGTCAGGGAAAGTATGGAGCCATTTACAAAAATTAGCTTTGCAGATACATGAAGTTTCAACAATATACAAAGGCTTATACCTCACTGTATAATATCTTTAGGTCTTTATAAAAGAAAGTCCACGTATCAAAGTCCTCCAAGCCTCCAAAATTACGCTTTACCATATGCTCCAGTTCGATAAGTGTAGGAAACCTGTTTGTAACTGTTGCATTGTTGAAAACCATTTTGATCAAGCTGAAATATATAATTATCTATTACATATTGATTTACCATTTAAGCAAGCTTGCTTATTGGAAAGCAATGTGATACATAATAATTTACCTTCACTGCAAAGTCAATGTACAATGAGATTATTACTTGATATGGTGAGTGATTGACAGAATGATCCATTAACTCACTGACAGATGCTATGAAAGAAAAAGCTACCTGTAGTAATCTCGCAATCCAAAAAATTCTTCTTTCTTAGAGTTTTTCAGTCTTTCACAATTCCGTTGCTCTTTATAAATTTTTGAATACGCTTTGGCGATTGGCTTAAACAGTACCGAGATCGTGCGCTTCACCAATATGTTTGAACTACAAATACCCCTGTAACCAAACAAAGCTTTATCGAACAGCAGTAATAGCCAATCAAGTAATAAACAGTATCACCTTTTATTAGGTATATTTAACACAGCATTCCATATTCATCTCAGACCAAGTTTATATCTGAAGTCAGTAACGAAATTTCGTATTTATCAGAAATTCAGTGAAATATGAAAAGTGGACACTTGTAAACTAACAGAAAGAATTTACCTTGGCCTACTAAATGGTGTATAATGAATAAAACTTTTTAAATTGTGGAGAAAACTGATAGAAATGGATCCATACTCAGCGCTAGAAATAAGCTCATCCCTATCCGGCTTGCCTCGAGTTAACATTAATCCTCGATTCATTTTAGCTGGATCAAGAGCCCAATTTGATATCCCAATAAACGCAACACGCTTTTCTTTCACATCCTTCCCTTCCATGGTGAGGTCTTCAGAACCATCTGTTCCATCTTCTAGCAGAGGGTGTAATGCCTTCAAAGGCAATCTTGGAGAGTCTTCTGCTAAGCCTACTTCATCAAGGACAACAACTGAAGTAAAGAGATTCAAATCCTTGTCTTCTTGGAAACGGTTGCATTGCTTAAAGGTGGAGATAATTCCCTCTGCAGTTGACAGAGGACTGCATTGGTATGAGCGCACTGAAATCTACAAAAAATGATGCTAGAGTGAATAGAATGCTATGGATGAAGGACAAGAGTCAAATAGGCAAATATTTCCTGTCTCAATTGCAATAAGAAGAAAAGAAGTTCCTACCAATGACAATGACAATGAATTGCATCCATGTCTAATGGTTTCGTGGGTTACACAATGTTTACACATTGAGAACGAATATAGTTCGGGCAGTCATCATTTGATGCCAAAGAACAATTCGTTTAACCAAGTTATACCTGCTTAAATTTCTTGAAAAGATCAGAATGTGATTGTGGTCCTTCCATGTTCTCCTTAACAATAGTTTTTGCTAGAGACTTTGAACTACCCGGTTTTCCCACGACAAACAGTGGTATTCTCAGCTCAATGCAGACAAGCATCATGAACACATTTTCACTCAAGGCTGTATTCTTTGCAATATTGTCATCAATCTCTAGCTGATCCATGACCATCTGTTGGTAGCTAAACAAAACGTTAGTTCTTCATACCAAATCATAATAACGCTTTTATATGAACTAGGAATAAGACGACAGAGAAAACTTACAATGTTTCAAAATTTTTACACCTTAAGTTTTCAAATTCTACTATGCTACTTAAATAACACATTTATGGTACAGTATAAAACAGGTTGTCACTGTATCTACCACAGAGAAAAAACATCCAATATAATAGCATTGGGAGCCCAGTAAAATCTATAAAGGTACTATTCAGAGTTTCACACTCATTCGATTTTCCAATGCAATATCTGATACAATATTCGGAGAGTGGTCATTAAGTTGAAGATGAAGAAACCTCTAGTTAGTAAAGGTGTTTTTGCAGAGGAGTAAATTTGGTAACTGGGGGTATGAAAAGTTCACATAGTATGGTGGTTCAATGACAGTTTTTGGTACTTTCAATGGTTTGCTTTCACTCCGGTACCAGGCAAACATAGTGACAGCTCTCTAATGCATCTCAATTTGAGAGCTCACTATTTTTTGTACCAATCTCTACGTATCACAATAAAGCCATCATATAATTCCGAGTATAGCTCCAAGCTTCATGCATTCACTACAACTGATTATCTAATGAGATGACTGAAATCTTCAATTCATAGTTGAACATTTCTGTGATCAATGCATTGTTCAGACAGCTCGGTCCTCTGTATTCAATAAATGTTATGCGCATCCTCATGTTCTTCCATCAAACCTTGTTGTTTTGAAATCTTTTAACATTGCGAACGTTTTGTATCTATTTTACTTTCCAATTTTGAGATAGGACAGCCCAGTAAAATTGAAAACTTAATTGCTACTCTTCGGTAGTTCAATAATTTAAAACCTTTAGTCATCCTTATGTTCTCTAATTCTCTCTAAATTACCAAATAATAGATGAAGAAGTATCTTATTTCCAAAAACATAAGTGTGTCTACGTACGAATTTGTTTTGGACACGTCACCCATAACTTTTTTGGGGAAAAAATTTCACACGCCTTGAAATTTTTTTACGTTACCTTCAAAACTACAGTTTTAGACTCGTTCTTTGAAAAACAGGATAGTTTTGATAGTTGGGACGGCGGATAACTGGGACTCCCATTAAGTGAGACCAATTTTCTATCCCCTTGAACATCCCTATACACCTTCTCCTCCACTTAAATGGTACTCTGGATAATTTGCACTCCTGCTAGGCGGAACTGAATTCTATGGTACAGGCAGCAGGTTTGCTCTGCCTAAGACTGAGGTGCTTAAGGCCCCACTTCTGCGTGAAATAGTGAGTTTTGTAAATGGAAGTAACTTCAAGTTCTTTTACCAGAAAGAACTTTGATATATGTCATTTGTAAGAGCTTCAAGAATTCTGTAACACGAAATGTTACATGCAAGCAAGACTCAAACGCACTGCCAATTTCCCAGTCACCGCTGAAAACACAGTGAGCAAACAACACGGTGATTAAATGAGCTTGAGATATGGTTTGCTAAAAGAAAAAAATTGAAAAATTTCCATAGTCATCCGTGAAACAAAGAAATAACTAATAGGATAAGCAAAGAGCACATACTACCAAGCTATATGCCGATAATATGCATGAAATATGAACGTGCCCAAAATGCCCAGCAACACAACCGAGATTCCACTCTAGACAGGTGTACAATACTCGCCAAAAGTCCTGGGACACTTCGCAAATTTTTAATCTTCTCACAACATTCATCCCCCCTTCCCCCCAACACAATGT